>JAUMIR010000002.1:345638385-346000885 GCA_030847615.1 Gambelia wislizenii
AACAAAGTGTGTGTGTGTGTGTGTGTGTGTGTGTGTATGTATGCTGGGCAAGCATTAAACACTTTGTAAAAATCAGCTTCTTTATAAGAGGCTTTGGGCTTGACTACTTGGGGGGGGGGTCCTGATGAAATTCAGACTACTTTGGGCCAGAACTGTGGTGCATGAAATTCAGACTACTCTGGCCCAGGTTTACACACCACACCTGCCTAAGCCCAAATCTGCAGCTAGCAGGCAGAACAGGCAGCTAGCCTGAGAAGGCGGGTCGGGCTGGTCTTTCTGACTTCAGAGAGAGTGACTAGTGCTAGGGCTTTGCTTTTCTGGTGCACAATTGCCTGCTCTGAGCTCTGTGAAAGTGCTAGTTGCTCTCTCTGAAGTCAGAATGGGCAGCCCCTTGCAGTGGCGGGACTCGCTTGGTGTTCTGACCTCAGAGAGAGCAACGAGTGCTGGGGCTATGCCTTTGGAATGAGGAAATGGCGCTGAGGAGGGGGGAAATGTTGGCGCCTCAGGCAGCCCTTGTCCTTCCCCCTTACCCTCTGAATCCAGGGCAGACAAATTGTTCACACTACAGTTTTTTTCCAGAGTTTCAAGCAAACTGAAGAAAACTGTGAGTTTTCTACAACCTAGATTAATGGGGTATTCCCCAAGTCTGGTGCAGATAGGGCTGTATATCACGTGCGATTATCACACCAGATTCTGGGGAAAGGCTGCATGTTGTGTGGCATTATCAGGCCAGATTCAGGGGGATTTGTGGGTTTTCACTCATGTAGAAAAGCCCTTTGTTAACTGAGATATGCCAGCATACAAATTTCAGTAGAGATTATTTGCATGCTAGTTAGGGATGATGGGAAATGTTGTCGAATATCTGGAGAACCTCAGTTTGGAGAAGGCTGGTATAAAGTTAAGACTAGTGAGAGTACATTCATTAATTATTCTTGGGCAGTGTTTAGCTGCCCATTTAATTGATTTCCAGTGAAATGAAGCTTCACTCCCTCCTTTCACTCCTCTCACAAACTGAAGAGTAGACGCCACACAACAAGAACTGCAGAACACCTGTTCATTCTTTACATATGTTTCATCAGTGAACTTGAGCTTCTTGAGCGTATGTTGTCAGCTCCTATAAGCATTGAATTTGTCACTAGTTTTTTACATGCAGAGTCCAATCTGTCTTTAATTTTCAGGTGTCATCATCTCAGACGTTATTAATTGGAAAGGACAAAACGAGAATGCAGTTAGACAAATCACTGTTTAGGTTATAAAGCTGATTTCTGACAAAATGTTCAGTTTTTGTTTTTAAGCATAAATTTTGTGCATATTCCATGAACAATGTTGTTTTTAAAATTTTCTTGGAAGGTATGGCCTATCGGTGGAAAACATTTTCCAGAAGTGGCTTGACTGCTCAGGAATCCCAAAGGTAAATGCAAAAGATCTGTTCTGAATAAGATCCAGATTATGAATTTGTTGAGCATGTTGTTCCTATTACTCTCTCTATTGTAAAGGTATGGCATTAAAAAAAAATCCCAGTTATAATGACATCTTCTTTTATGCCTTTATACTGCACACATATGGGAATCCATTTTTTATCAGTTGCAGGTTTCATTTTCTGTTTTACTCAAAGAGATGCTGCCAAGAGGAAAATCTCTTAAACCTTATTTTATTACTAGAACATACTATTCAATGGAAACTGTGCCATTAAGGAATTCTAGTGACACTTCACATATTGTTGAAAAGATGGAAGTTATTATTTTTTTGTGAATTACTGTGGCTCAGGTGTGTGTGGATTTCAAGAACTGTTAAGTGTATTTATTGATTGATTTTTTTATGTGTACAGTACTGAGAGTTGTTCAGAAATCTTCCACAGCTGTTAACATTGTGTTAACTGCAGAAGACTGTGTTAACCCCAGGACTCTAAATCTCTTACTTAAAACAGGGTTTAATTCTCTCAAGCTCTATTATGTATTTCGTAAGGTGATAAGAAGAGAGCAGTCAATACTAGGCAGGATACACTGACCCTTGATGCATTGTCAAAGCAGAGACCATCATCTACCCTCATTCCCCAGACCACTTAGATTAGGAATAACACAAACAAATGGATACTGTGCCTTTGATTCCTAAACTCAATTGCCATACTGGATGCTCTGTATGAAGTTTCCATTGCTAGGTAGCAAATTCCATGCACAGAAATCTGATCCCTAAATATTAACTTGTTGGGTGGACTGAATCAACATGGAATAGTTCTGATAGGCTTTACCAAATGATTGTTAGGTAGTGGCCTGGAATTACATGCTTGCAGGCTGTCTGTTATTTTGGGCATCCATCTCTAGATTAGTGCTATTACATACCCTAATGCCAGCTAGATTTAATAATCTAGCTACATGTTTGTTTGGATCTACTGTAATGGCGATTCATACCTCTGTGCTAGTTTGTGCAAGGCTGAGGGGGTCAGAGAAGTGGAGGATTCCATCATCCATCACTTGCCCCTGTCTGCCCTCTATCAGGTACAGCTGGAGAAGGAAGGATGAATTCTGCAAATGCTTTCATATTGCCCTGGTTCATGCCCCTCATGATCTAAATATGAGTTACTCTTCCTGCTTAATATGCTTTTGCTTGCCTTCAACATAAGGAAATACAACCTAAAGCACTTGCAGCTTTCCAACAGTAGGGCTGTTGAATGATCTGGGAGCATGAGGTATTGCAGCATTCAGGAAGCAGACATAGACCACCGGGGACCCTATGTAAGACATATATATATATATATATATATATATATATATATATATATAAAATACCTAATACCCAGTATGTAAGAGCACAAGGTCTTTAAGCAGAGTTTGTGGATAAGGTCTTTTTTGTTAGTCTTCTTTGTATCCCACCCTTCCTCCAAGGAACTCATGTCAGTAACTTCAACCCCATATGACATTTTTCTCACTGCTGTCCAAACCTCAAAGAGGAAAAAGACAAGCTGGCCACAGCTGATTTTACAGTTTGAAGGCAGACTAAAGGGAAGAAGTTTCCCTTTCATGTATCCCTGCACTTTTCTGAATTTTGTAAAATACAATGTATCATGCATTTTAGGAGAAAAGTTTACAGATATGGATATTTCAACAGGAAATGAGTACAGTTTAAACTGGACTGACTGTGCATTAAAAATTAGCACAAAATGACAGAACAGACTTACAAATCCATAGAAGCTAACATGGAATAGACCTGTTTGTCCATCCCTAGCCTCAAGGTGTTGCCTCTACCCTGTATTACTCACCCTGTTTTGACATCCAAGAGAGAGGCAGCCAACGTGCCAGCCTATTCACCATGAGCGGGATGAAGCCAGGGTTGCCATCCTGCAGAACTGGCATTAGTTTTTCATTCTGTTTGTATTATGATGCTATTATGCTCCCTCAGTTGTTGGTGTAAATCAAAAATACCATAGTGTTGAAACAGGTCCTTTTTGGTTCTAATGAAAGCTTCTTCTAAAAATCAGATGTTTTGTGCTGGCTTTTTTTTCCCTTGCCACACACAGCAGCAAGGCTATCTTCCGGTTGGATCATAGGAAAAAAATCCTCTGCACCACATTAGATGCTTGTGCTGAAAAGTAAACATTTGTGCCAGACACAGAAGATTTCAGGAGGACATTCTCCTGAAATCTGGGGCTGGGTTAAATAAGGTCAACAGCATTGTGTTGTTGAATTTGCTGTTTATCAGATCAGGATGTACTGGAGCCTCCGAGGTGACTCACTACAGGACTGGAGCTGCTTTTCATCTTTCACTAGCTAATAATGACTTAATGCCAGAAACTACACACTGTGAGTTTAAATGACATGCAGTGACTTCAGAAACAGCTGATTTTAGAGCTGGAAATTACCTATTAAGTAATGGTACAGACATGAACACCCCCCCCCCCCACAAACACTACTGCTTCCAGTTTTTTGTTTTTGTTCTTTGGGCTTCTCTTAAATATCTGAAGACCTGCAGCTTCTATGGTTTCTGTGAGCTATACTTTCTCAGTCTTACTTGTTGAACAAAGCAGGCTTCCACATATATTTGCCATTCTGTCATCTTCTTACTGCTACATCTCCCAACATGATAAGATTATGTTACATAATGCACACACAGTTGTCATGCTCACAGCAAGTACAGTAGGACCCCCGTATCGGCTGGGGATTGGTTCCAGGGGCCCCCATGGATACCAAAAACCGTGGATAACAGCAAACATTGTTGTAACTTATGGGACTTGAATTTAAAATACCATAGTGTTGACTTGATGGACCTGGAAAATGGCTAGAGAGGACGCATTTTCTAGGAAGACTCTATGGTAGGTGTGCTGTTTTGTGTCCCATGGATAACTGAATCAGTAGATAATTAATTAGTGGATACAGGGGTCCTACTGTATCTCTCAGTTGTTCAAACAAATCACAATCAACCTAGTCCTAGTCCTTATATACTTGACTGAATTCTTATTGGTTGGTCTATTCTATCTCCTGCCTCTGATGAAAATAATAGTTTTTCATTTTGCCAGTAGATAAAGGCTTTGTCTTTTTTAAAAAAGACATGTGCCTGTAAAATTACCTCTGCCAGTGGTCATTAAATCTGGTCTCCTGTGCTTTGATACTACCGTAATCCTTTTATTTGGATTTTCCTGTATTCACTCATTTTAATGGAGATCCATGTAATGATAGCCCGTTGCTTCCAGGATTTTTAAAAAATATTCTTCCCATTTCCCCTCATCTAATTTGTGGCAGTATTTTTTGAACAAAACACAGATGTTGTTCCAGCCTGTCCAGCATGGACAAGCAAAGCACTATTAAGGCTTTACAGTGTCCCTGTGCTTTTAAAACAAGCACTTCCTCTTTGCAAGTTCAGAGCCCATTGTATTAGTTCCTGTTGATTCAAGGTTGGGGATTCATAACAATCTCAGATATGATTCTCCAGTAGCTTCTCTAAAGTGTCTCGAGTTGGTTTCTCTTGCCATGGGAGGGAATAGTTTTAATAAATAGATTCCTTTCATACTCCCCCCCCCCTTTTAAATGGCAAAATAGCATTGAAATAACAAAATAGTGCCTTTAAAAACAAAAAGACAACTTGTTAAGGAATTAAGTTATGAACACCATCATTGGAATAGAAACTGGCACTGGGAGAATTTAGAGAGTTTGTCATTTATGTGGTGCCATAAAACAGGCAAAAACTGCTAATAGTAGGATTCAAAAGCAGCTTTGCTGAATGGAATCCCCTTGGGAATAGCCAATATAGAAGGATCTTGACCACAGGCTAGGACACTGCTAGACAATATGGTACCTATACCCATAACAACCTGCCCAGACCACACTTTTTTTGGCCACTCCATGAGTGGTGATTCATCTTTTAAATGGACAGCAGGATCCCCCTCCACCATTTCACATTTTTAAAAAATACCAATTTTTCAAAACTTGAAGTGGACTTTGGGCTTCCTGCTGATTTTTTTGGCTCTTCACATGGCCCCTGGAGGTCACAGAGACAGAAAATTAGCCAGACCACCACAGTGCTGACCTTGTTCTGAGACATACCAATCTGTCCATAGCCTGAGATGAGCATCAGAGGGCCTACTTGTGAACCTACTGTAAAAACTTATTTTGGTCACAGACATACCACCAACAATTCCTGACAGTGACCATCCTGCTTATGCGTCTGTTCTGTTACAGCTGATGTCCACTAAACCTTATCATTACAGGCCTTCATACAGGTCCTATAAAGTCACCTATTTAGTTTGGCTTACAAAAATTTTGGGATTCTCCTTAGCCATTGGATTCTATTGGACCTTGGATATATGGTACATCTTCTTCGTGGTCTCTGTGAATCACACAGTTGGATTATTCCTGTGCCTGCGCAGAGCAACGGAACCTCTGGAATCGCTAGGCAGAATGTGCTTTGATACATTTTTGGCAGTAACTCCGCCCATCCTAACAGTCCCTTATAAGGGATTCTCACCTAAATCCCCTCAGTTCCTTTCTTTCTGCCGCGTTAGCAGCTTGAAGGAACCTTAGTTCACTTTTACTTTCGCTTTCACTGGTTTTGACTTGGCTCTGATATTTGACTTCGATTTTCTCTCACTCCCTTGGATTTGGCATTTTACTTCTGATTTTTGCTCTTGACCTGCACCGCTTGGCTATTGATGATGATTTATCTCACTCCCTTGGATTTGGCATTCTATCTCTGATTATCGCTATTAACCTGGACTGTTTTTGACAATACTCTGGATTCTCCTTCTGTACTTGACGTCTCGTGAGTAAACATGTCTGGAAGAGGGGCCTTTAAAAGATGTGTAATATGTCAGGCTAAACTTCCAAGAGTGGATGGTCATTCCCACTGTCTAATTTGCCTTGAGGAGACCCATAACGTCGACTCATGCGTGCACTGCAAGGCCTTCACTCCTCAGGCTTGCAAGCACAGGCTCTCTCGGTTTAAATCCTTTCTGTATGAAAAAGCCTTAATATCTGCTGTGCCTTCGACTCCTGCCTCTGTGTCGGCCCCGGCCTCCACTCCAGCCTCAGAGCCCCCCAAACGAGGCCATACTCCATCTCCGAAGTCTACGGGCCAGAAGCGTCACCCTTCTCAGAGCCCATCCCGACGTCGTTCAACGGCTTCTGACCCTGAGGCTGTGCGTACTTCACACAAGCATGCTCCTTCGGATTCGGCTCGGGATTGATCTTGACCGGCATCGGCTTGGGACCAGGAACCTTCCACCTCGAAGGCTGTCTCTCGAGATCGGGTGTCTTCTGAACCTGTGAGTCGTCCAAGTACCTCTGCTGAGGCCTCTCAATCTCTTAAAAAGAAGAGAAAGGAAAAGCATATCTCTCGACATGATGACACCTCCAAGTCAAAGAGTAAATCCAAGGAGGCTTCTAAAAAGGCTAAGGCTTCTGCCAATCCTTCTGCGGTCCCCCCACCTCCACACCAACAGGCTGATACCGAGGCTACATTCTCCAAACTGTCTGTTGTGGCATCTACGGAGGCTGGTGTTCCTCGCCGTTCACTTACTCCACCAGGATCTGTGGAAATAGTGGCTTTCGAGGTTCCATCTGGTGCTGAAATGGACAGGTCACCACAACGGCTGGGCCGATCACCCACCCTTGTTGTTTCTCGGGCTCAACTTCTGGAACGATCTTCCTCTGATGTTGATGTCGAAGTTGTCGAGTCTGAGGTCTTGGCTCAAGGCCGATCGTCTCCTACCACCATTCATGAAGACGTACTGGCCTGTACTGCTTACGACCTTGCCCGGTCCATTTGCCGTACTGAAAATAATAATAATAAAAAAAAATTTTAAAAAATTCATGTCACCCACGGGCTCCCAAATTCTGACTTCTCGTGGTGACGACCTCAGGAATATTATTGCGGGTCGCCCAGTTTGTCGCTCTCCCAAACCGTTTCAGCTGGAAGAACTGAGGTCCATTCCGAGGAAGGACGTGGAGAGTCAAGTCTCTCCACGCCCTGAACACCGACCTCTGCCTCGCACTCCTCCATTGCCTCCACCATGCAGCACTTCTTTGCTTCAGGGCGACCGTAGTCCATCACCTGAGGGCTCGATGTCATCTTCATCTGCTTCCTGAGATCTATACTGACCCTATCTGCCATCTCCCAGACCAGAGTTACTTGATGATGATTCTGCTTCACCCACTGATGACATCCGTGCTTTTTCAGAGCAGATGGTCCGGATGTCTCATGCTCTGGATTTGAAGGTGGAGGAGAAAGTGGCCGAACCGGTGGACCTGATATTCCATCGGATTCAATCTAAGGCTCCCCCTACGGCCTCGATTCCAGTTTTGCCATCATTGCTGAAGCTTGCCCAAGGGTCTTGGGAGAACACTTCCTTTATACAGCCTACCTCCAAGAGGATCAACCGACTGTACTGAAATTGACTGGCTTCAAAACCACCCGAAGCCAAATTTGGTGGTGGTCAAAGCATCTCAAAATAGCAGGCAGCGCCGGCCCCAGTCAACCCCGCCGGACCCGGAGGGTCAGACCCGGCGACATCATGGGGAAAAAGATCTATTTGGTGGCAGGACTGAGTTTTTGTGTGGCCAACTACTCAGCCTGCATGGGGGCCTATCAACAGGTGCTGTGGGAGAGGATGACACCCCTCATTCAAGATCTCCCAGAGGAGAGGTGTCGAATGGCAGAGGCGATCCAGGGGGAGACACAATCACTCACCGGACAACAGATGAATTCGGCCCGGCACGTTGCCGACTGCGCTGCCAAGACGATATCAGGATCTATCGCCCTGCGTCGGCATGCGTTGCTCCGATCATCGTGCCTCACCCCACAGGCTTCGGCGACTATTGAGGATCTGCCATTTGATGAGTCCGGGCTGTTCAATGGGTCTACTGATGACAAGCTTGAATTTACTCAGAAGATGAGGACAACTGCTAGAAAATATGGTATGACCACCTCCTCATCTTCTCAGTACCGTCCTAGGGGCCGCACCACCTGGCAGACCTCTTCATCAGGCCAGCAGTTCCGTCAGGGGTTCTCTGGCCAGTCGTATCGTCGATCCCGATACGTACCCTCTCCCTCTCCAGCCTCATTGGTGAGGGGCCAACGGTCAGCCTCTAGATACTGACCACCACCAAGACAAAGATTGAAAAATCAAGGTCAGAGGAAATTCTAACTCTCCACCTCACACTCCCTCTTTCTTCTCCCTAGACACCACTCCGGGGATCAATTGTCGAACTTCCAAGAAGCCTGGTCTTCAATAACGTCAGACCGCTGGGTACTTCAAATCATCCAGAATAGCTATTGGATCGAATTCAACTCTCTACCTCCGACAGGTTGGGTTTGATCAACAACGCCCTCCCCTCCTCTCCTTGAGGAAGTGCAGACACTGCTGCAGAAGGGGGCCATCGAACCCGTGGATCCCGCTCTCCACCATCTCTGTTTCTTCTCAAGGTATTTCCTGGTCACAAAGAAGGACGGTGGTCTCCCTCCCATTCTCGATCTTCGTGGGGTGAACAGGTACATAGAGCCAAGGAGGTTCAGGATGGTCACCTTGGCCTCCATCCTTCTGCTCGTGCAGCATGATGACTGGTTTGCATCCATCGATCTCAAGGACGCCTACTTCCACATCGGGGTCCACCCATCCCACAGATGGTCCCTGGCATTCCAGATTGAGACTGAGATGTTCCAGTTCAGGTTCCTGCCGTTTGGACTCTCTACTGCCCCACAAGTCTTCACAAAATGCATGGCGGTGATAGCAGCCTTCCTACGCCAACGGGGAGTAGTGGTCTTCCCCTACATCGACGACTGGATGGTTGTGGCGAACTCTCGACGTCACATTGAACACAATATTGACCTCATCTTAGATGTCTTAGACTACCTGGGATTTGTTGTCAACATAGAGAAGTCACAGCTCCAGCCAGCTCATCCAGTTCTTTGGGGCCCGACTGGACTCATGTACAGCCACATCCTACTTACCTCAAACCGATTCGACACCCTCCGGTCTCTAATCCACACCTGCCATCGCTTCCGAAGTCTCCCTGCCCATTCAATCCAGGTACTTCTGGGTCACATGGCTTCCACTACATATGTGACTCATCTCGCCAGGCTCCCTTTCCGTCCGCTCCAACATTGGTTCCTGCAAGCCTTCGACCCTCTTCGCGACTCTCGAAAGAAACTGCTCACAATGCCTCGACCGGTTCTTCGGTCTCTGGACTGGTGGTTGGTGCCAAGCAATGTCTTGTCGGGCATGCCCTTCGACCCTCCTCAACCAGACGTCTCTCTGACTACGGACGCCTCGATGCTGGGATGGGGAGCCCATCTCAACTCCTATGAGATACGGGGTTCCTGGGATGCCGAAGAACGGACTCTCCATATCAACGTCCTGGAGCTTCTTGGCGTGCTGAAGGCACTGCGAGCCTTCGAATCCCTGGTGACGAACAAGACTGTTCTGGTGGTAACGGACAACACTTCGGTCATGTACTACCTGAACAAGCAAGGAGATACGAGATCCCCTCAGCTTCTCCAACTCATGCTGGACATTTGGGATTGGTGCATCTGCAGGAACATCTCTCTCCAATCCATCCATCTTCCTGGGGAAGAGAACACTCTTGCAGACGGACTCAGTCGTTCCAGCCTCTCCATCCACGAATGGGAGTTGCACAGGTCGGTAGCCTCAGACCTGTTATGACGATGGGGATCTCCTCAGGTCAACCTCTTTGCGTCCCCAGAGAACACTCAGTGCCACCAATTCTACTCAAGGTGACGCGCCCCAGGATCGAGGGGTGACGCGTTCCTGTTCCGATGGTCGGGAACCACCCCTCTACCTCTTTCCGCTGTTTCCTCTGCTGACGAGGGTAATCACGAAGTTGCGTCAGGACCGAGCGGATGCCATCCTCATCACTCCATGGTGGCCCCGCCAACCTTGGTTTTCAACCCTGCTGTGTCTATCCAGGCACTGGTTCATCCAACTTCCGTCCCATCCCGATCTTCTCACCATTCAGGACGGGAAGGTCAGACACCCAGACGTGGAGACTCTTCGACTGACGGCTTGGAGACTGCCTTGAATCCATCCTCGGTACAGAGGACTGCCATACCCACGGCCTCGGATTCTACTCCATCCCTTCCTCCAGAGGTCCAGGCTGTCATCGACGCTGCATGGAGGCCTGCTACCCGCAGGTCATACCACTACAAATGGAAGAAATTTGAGGCTTTCCTATCTGATCGAGGTTCGATCATGGAACCGTTCTCCATCCCAACTATTCTAGACTTCCTTCTCCATTTGTCTTCCACAGGACTCTCGATCTCATCGATCTGGTGCTACTTGGCAGCAGTATCTGTCGAATTCCAGGCTAGAGATCATCCGTCCCCCTTCACGGATCCGACTGTCAAGAAGTTCTTGAGGGGCTACACCAACCTGCATCCTCCAGTGCTCAAACCTACACCGATGTGGAGCCTCAAACTGGTCCTGTCACAACTGGTTTGACGTCCTTTCGAACCCATTGCATCCACCAACTTGAGACTCCTATCTTGGAAAACAGCTTTTTTCATTGCCATAACTTCAGCGCGTCAAGTTGGTGAGCTCTGTGCCTTGCGATCGGACCCTCCGTACACTGCCTTCCACAAACATAAGGTGGTGCTCAGTCCTGACATCTCCTTCCTTCCGAAGGTGGTGTCCAGCTTCCATCTGAATCAGTCCATCACTTTCCCTGCCCTGATGCAGGACCCAAAGGACAAATTCGAACACACCCTCCATTCCATGGACGTCAGGAGGGCGCTTGCCTTTTACATCCAGAGAACTGCTTCCTTCAGTAAGTCGCCTAGACTGTTTGTGTCTTATGCTGAATCGAGACTTGGAGAACCTATTTCTCCACAATGTTTGTCGAAGTGGGTGACATCAACCGTTGCCCTCTGCTATGAGCTGGCGAAGAAGCCTCTACCGCCACTGATTCGAGGGCACTCGATGAGAGCTGTCTCCACCTCGACAGCTTTCCTCTCTGGGGTGCCTCTAGAGGACATTTGCAGAGCTGCAACTTGGTCATCACCTTTGACTTTCATTTCCCATTACAGACTTGACTCTTGTTCCAGGAACGAGACTGCCTTTGGGAAAGCTGTACTTTTGTCTTCTATTCAATGAGTGAGTGTTCATGATGCCAAGTCATTTGATTTTTTCATGTTATAGTTTATTAGTTTTTGCTTAAGAATGTGCTATCTAGACTCTAACTAAGGTTTGACTGTGCAATATGGTACTAGTGTCAATATGTATAGGACATACCCTCCTCCTGGAGTGAATCCAACTGTGTGATTCACAGAGACCACGAAGAAGATGGACAGGTTGCTTACCTGTAACCATAGATCTTCGAGTGGTCTTCTGTGTATTCACACAGACCCGCCCATCCTCCCCTCTATGTCCTACTACATCATACAACATACTTAATGTTCCTAATGTTGCATATTGCGGCTTCATTCAAGGAACTGAGGGGATTTAGGTGGGAATCCCTTATAAGAGACCGTTAGGATGGGCGGCGTTAGCACCAAAAATGTATCAAAGCACATTCTGCCTAGTGATTCCAGAAGGCTCTATTGCTCTGTGCAGGTGCAGGAATAACCCAACTGTGTGAATTCCGCTCGAAGATCTATGGTTACAGGTAAGCAACCTGTCCTTTCTGGCTCTAACTCTTAATTCTACAGTAATTTCATTATTGTTATTGTTTCACAATATGTTTTAAGTTTGTTGTAGACCTTTCAGAGGGAACCAGCATGGTTTAGTGGTTTGAAGGTTGGACTCTGACTCTGGAGACCAGAGTTTGAATCTCCACTAGGCCATGAAAACTCACTGGGTGACCTTTGGGCAAGTCACACTCTCTCAGCCTCAGAAGAAGGCAAGGACAAACCTCTTCTGAATAAATTCTGCCAAGAGAACCCTGTGATAGATTCATCTTAGGGTTGCCACAAGTCAGAAATTACTTGAAGGCACACAACAACAAAGCTCTTTCAAATCAATCAGTCAATCTTATTTCCAGCAAATTGTGAAAATGCAGTACCTGACCTACACTAAAGGACTCCATTTTAGAGGCCTCTTTCCTATATGAGTTATAAGCTCAATAGGCTCTGCGTCATAATGCTTCATTCATTTCATCCAGTTTCCCCCCTCTATTTACTTTTTGTACTTATCCCTGCTGTTAACCTGGAGTTCACAGTGGTCTTGTCTCCCATTATTGCTGAACCCCACTGATGCTCCTCCAAACCATCTATTCATATATTCATTACTTGTTTCAGCTGCTGCCTAGCTAACATTCTCTACATGGTGTATAGATAAGATGGTAAAATAGAAGAAAAGAAAATTATATAAGCTGCAGTATTGATTAGAAACAGCACAGCACATAATAAAATCAAAACTATCAGCAGCAGTATGCACAAAACAGCGTGAAGATCTAAAATGTTGCTGTTTGTTTATGTAGCTCTATTGATACACATGGCATTTTACAAGTAAATAACAACAATAAACAGCGCTTCCAAAGGCATACTATCTAAAATATATGCATGTTCACACCCAGGGGAAGGATGGAGTAATGCAATTAAAAACTATACCATGCAATTATAAATCAGATTACCCAGATGTAATACAAAAAAATACAATATGAGTAAAACAAAGTGACAAATACATATCAAAATATACAAGATGATAAAATAATATTAAACTAAAATGCCAAATCCTTTCGAAAACAAGAACGTTTTTCAATTGGGATTTTAAAGCAATGAGGGAAGGAGCAGTCTGAAAACATTCAGGAGGGCAATTCCAAGAGTATGGAGCAGTGAGAGAGAAAGAATGATGCCAAGCCAAGGAAGAATTGGTTGAATGAGACACCTAGAGTTCCTAGAACATAGATCCCTAGCAGGCTGATAAAAAGATATGAGATAGGAAAGATGGAAGGGAGCTAAGTCATGTAGGGCTTTAGAAGTTAAAACCAGAAGCTTCTTGGACTTTATCATACCACACTATTATAGTGCTATTATTCCACTTTAACTGCTGTGGCTGCCTCCTGTGGAATTCTGGGGTTTGTAGTTTAGTGAAGCCTAAGAGCTCTCTGGCTGAGAATTCTAAATGCCCCTCCCCTAAACTGCAAATCCCAGGATTCCACAGGAGGCAGCCAGAGCAGTTAAAGTGGAATTGTAACACTATAACAGTGTGGTGTGATATTGTCGAACAGGCAACCAATGAAGTGATATCAGAGGTGAGGCAACATGATCAAAACGATGGACCAAAAAAATAATCTTAGGAGCAGTATGTTGAATGGAAACCAGCGGACAAAGATGAGATAATGGAAGAACAATTAAAAGAAGATTACAGTCATCAAGGTGGGATACGACCAAGGCATGAGCTAAATCTTAGCAAAGGAAACATAAAGAAAAGGTCTGATTTTTGGCAATATTATAAAGAAAAACAACAACATGACTTTGGGTTGTCTTAATGGTCAAAATCTCTCTGGCTTTTCTTCGCAAACGAAGATTCAGGAAGGACTCATCCCGCGCTTTCTGCAAGCGCGCTGATGACTAAAAAGGCCAATCCGAGATAAACAAGTCCGGTTGCAAAAAGCACAGCAGAAGGTCTCCTTGGGTGATGTTTTTGGGTTGTGATTCTTTCTGCGTTGTCGTTTCTCTTCAAGACTTGTTCGGCGTGAGTTCTCAAATAAGGCTGCAGCATTGTGGATAGTGCGTCTCCATGCCTCCCGATGTGAGGCCAGGGCGGACCACTGTTGGTGATCAATTTGGCCAAGCCTGAGATGTTGTTTCAGGGAGTCTTTGTATCGCTTTTTTGGAGCACCCCTCTTACGCTGACCCGTGGCGAGTTCACCGTAGAGTAGTATTTTTGGGAGGCGATGGTCCTCCATCCTAGACCTCCATGGTCAAAATAATCCTCATAGAATTCACTTGGAATCCTACCTGTCCTAATGGCATTCTGCATCAGATTGCAGTATTCAGAAAAGGAGAGGGGGGAAATCCATTGTAAACTCCGTCGGGAAAGCCTTCACGGCTTTTCCTGTATTTTTAAAAAAAGCTCCATAGAGAATGTGCATTGTCACTCGTTTGGACACTCAGATTCACATTCATTTGCATTCGCAAAAGAGCAGAAGTGGAAGCTGATTGGTTGGATGTGGGCAGCTTACTAACAAGGCAAGCATCCAGAACTGCCATTTTGGATTTTCGTTTTAGCGATCATGTGCTCTTTTTAAAAATTTATTTAGGCAGAATAGTGCATTTTCACACCTTAGATATGGGTTTTTTTTGTTTTTTTTTAAATACTGTTTGGTGGCAGCAACTGGGGACAAAAATAACCATGAGTAATTCACTTGCACCCATCATCTTGATTTGCAGGCATGCCCATTGGGACAGCAAAAGCAAATAGCTTTGCATGCCTGCTATTTTGCCAGAAAACCATTAAGACAAATGGAAGCTGCTTTGAATTTGCGCATCAATCCACATTTCCCCCCTCTTATATAGATAGGCCCTTTGCTGCAGCCTCAGTTTGAGGAATGAGTCAAAAATAAAACCAAGACTGTGCGCTTCCTTTACAGGATAAATAGGAACATATTAACATGTCTGAGAAAATAGAAGGTCTTCACCTAGCACAGAATGTAGGCACCAGGCAAACCACACAGGGGGCATCATTACTGAAAATGCTCTTTTGAGGCCATTTGCACATGTCATTTGGCAGCATCTTCTAGAGAGGGTCACAGAAGATGGCTGTAGGCTCTGGGTAGATGAGTATGGGAGACGTTTCTTCAGTAAACATGGTCCTGGGCCATTTAGCATTAATACCCCCAAGCCTTCTTTGATCAGTTATTAAACTCTACTAATATGGCTCAATAAAGTTGCTTTGCAATAATCAATTAGGGCTTCTGAGAAAAGAAACACACACTGATCACTTGCTGTGGGTTGCTATGCAAACATCAATAGACTTCCACCTGTCTGAGGCCTTCAGTCACAATTTACTTTCTGTGCCTATTGGCTGACTGCTGGATTCCAGTACAATATCTATAATGGACTTCCTGCCATTACAGAAGAACATTTTCTAATGATAACCCAGGCAATACTGCAACTCAATTGTGAGCTGATCCAAATGTTGTCAAGGCTTGTTATGAACTCGTAAGAATTTCAAGCCCTGTTAACTTCATCCGCCTTTTCCTGTTTCAGTGATTGATTCCCTCACCTTTGCTCTTAAACTAATTGCTGCTAGTTAAGAGTCTTTCTGTCTGGGATATCAGTGTCATCTCAGAGTATGGTACTAGTTCATCTGAAAGTGATTAGTAATTAAAAATGATTATGGATTAATAGACTAGGCAATTGGCATTTCAAACCATCTTTATTTTTATCTCTTTAGTGCTGATTTTATTTCTGATGTGAAGGTGTGCTTCAGCATTATTCAGTAACATATGATGTCTGTAAGCTAAAGCTGTAATCTTTCAGCCTGATGTTCAAGTGCTGTTTTTAAATGTATGAAATATAGGTAGATGGCATTCCTCCAACTACAAAGCCACAACATTTTCCTACTAAGTGATAGGCACAATGGTCTTTATGTTCCCTGTTAATGGGTATCTATAATTGGGCTGTAGTAACTGGTTACAGATCTTTTCAGCAAAGTCTGGTTTTGTTTTGGCTGGCTCTTGGACATTTCACTGTGAGTAGGAAAATGAATTAGAGCTGGACTATAATTGGCTATTATTATTGTCTAATTATGGCTATTAGAAATCTGTCTTCCAGGCATTCACCAAGCATTGACCAATGCAAGGGATATATTTTTGTAGGAATATTTTCAATTATCTTTGTATTTGTTAAATATGAAGTCTATGAAAAATGTAAGAGAAGTGGGAATCTGTTCCTAGAATCAGTGATAAACTGTGCTGTTACCAGGCGTAACATGGTATCTCTTGGATGGGTTCTAGGAATGTCAGTACAGCCTTATAAATGACTGTTCAGAAATAAGACATGCAGAGCTCAATTTAGGTTTACTACCAAGCAAGTGGGTACAGTGGGCCCTCCTGATCCATGAGCTCTGAATCTATGATTTTGTGTGACCACAGATTGTCACATTCTGTACTTAAAATGGCCCACTGTGTATAGGATTGCCCTCTAAATAACAAAATAGCATCTGTTACTAACAAACTGACTAAATCCAAATGTCTTTTGACAAGAATGCTTTTGTTACACTCTAGAACAGGGATAGGAATGATGTGGCCCTCCAGATATTGTTGAACTATAATTTCCAGCATCCCTCAAAATAGGCTCAACTTTCCAAGGCTTCTGGGAGATACAGTTCAACAACAAATGGAGAGCCACAGTTTTCCCACCACTACCCTAGAAAGAAAATGCTTATAGAAACATGCCGTAAACTGAAAGAGTTTCATCAACAAAGTGAAAGTTTTTCTGGGCAAGGTTACTATTTTGGTCTACAGCTCCCAATTCCCATGTCACCTGGGGAATTCTTGCAGCTGCAGTCCAAAAAGGAAATTTTTCCAAGTTCTGCTTCTGCTTTTTGCTCTGATTTAATGTTTCTTATTTCTACTCATTCTTTCTCATGCCTTATCTCACAGACATTTTTTTTAAGAATGCGATATATCTGTATTTGAAGAAATTGAAAGTGAAGGAACTATCTGAAAATCTTTCCAACTGCACAGGGCAGGTACATTTTCTAAAAATTGGCAATACAGACTTTCTGCCTAGGAAGTGTATCTTGTAACCCATCATTTGGAGACCATTTCCCCCTTTTTCTGCTTCACTGACGCTGAACAGTTAGCCTGTTCAGTTCCCACCAAATCTAGTGTTGATTGCTGGCTAGAATAAAAACTTGTTCCTGCCTTAATCCTGGAGCTTGAGACAATCACTTACCTGCCACTTATTGTTACCTTTGTAGGAAAGTAAAATGGACTAGGATCATTTTTTTGCTGCATGCTTATACACAGCATTTAGATTTAACACATAATGGCAGTGAGTTTAGTTAGGAAAAGTTATTGGTCCCACCTACCCACCCCCACCCAAAACAAAGAAATGCAGGAACAAAGTGGTACAATACACTGAAGGCAGCATTACACACATGGGCCTGGAATGGAAACATGTGTTCCCTTTCCAGAATAAGCCCATGAATTGGATCCCTAAGGTGTTGTTTATAGTAGCTTTAATAAAGCTGAAATATTCTTTGTGGTTCGCCTTTTTCTGTTAATCACACTGCTGAGCACAAAAGCTGTGTTATGTGCAGAATGGACACGTTTATCCCTAGCAGAAAGGAAATATGTTTGGTATCTCCAGAACAATAAGAGTTTGCTGCCTGGCTGGTCAATGCTGGATCAAGTTCACATTCCCAAGCTCCCACTCTCCCACCTACATATGCAAGGGGTAGAAACACACAGGGGAGGGAGGAAAGGTCCTTTCTGCACAGGGTTGTGAGCCGAGACTTTCCTAAAACGGACTAACATTAAAGGCCTATTTTAATCTCTGCATTGCAAAAACATCCTGAGAAAAGCAAAGAGATTAGCTACCAATTAACTCTTGCTGTGTTTTCTTTGGCCATCTAAAACAAATCAAGGAGATGAGAAGATGTTGCCCCCATCTCACATGGTTTTCTTTTAGCACACTTCAGCAGCTGTGTTTCCACTTTATTGAAATACACAAATACTTGCACCAATGTGAACCTTTGGAGATTATCAGACACCTTCAAAAAGCCCAACAGCAACACACAAGGACAGAACATCACTATACTGGGAATGAGTCCTAATTTCACACAATGTCTTTATCCTCATGCGCTGCCTCTGTGCCCACTCTGTGCTGCAGTGGAAAATAAGCCGTCACTTTTCATTGATGGAAATTTCTGCCAATGAAAGGTGATGGCTTGTTCTCCGCTGCAGCACTGAGCCTGCACAGAGGCAGCATGTGAGGATGATGACATGTGCAAAACTGTACAGTACGGTGACGTCATCCTCGCGGGCTTTTTGCCTGCATCTGATAACCTCCTTTGTACCAGCCTTCCCAAACCTGGTGCTTTCCAGCTGTGTTGGACTGGACTGCAACTCCCATTCTCTTCAAGCAGCATGGTCAGGAGTCATACTGGTTGTTGATGGTTGCAATTGTAGTCCAAATACAGCTAGAAAGTGCCAGGCTTAGGAAGGCTGATATACAGTAATATACAGTTTAGAAGAAAAACAAAACTATGCCATAGAAGCAATAAATCCGAGCCACTGGCTGTTGATATACTGGCTGGGAAAGTATGTGAAGTGGCTGTGAGACATTGAGTCAGCGATGAATAAGTCACCTCAGGCTGCTATATGACTATTAGGCTCCTGTTCTCCTTGTCATATGAAGCAGGAAGAGATCTCCCAGTACGTAAGCAGTACAGTTCCATGGGGCAATGGATGCTTGTCCATTTCAGAGAAACTCTTATGATGCCCATTTACAGTAAATATTTGAACTCCACCTCTTTCCCCACCCCCGCACCCATTGCCAAGATTTTTAGTCTCCAGAGACTCTTAGCATGCCACTAAAAGAGGGCAGTTGAGTTCACTTCAGACAGCACAGCCTCCTTTGTGTATGAGTACTGTTTGTTTTCAGCATCAAAGAGCCTTGATGGATTGAAGTGGAGACAGTGTGGTTACAACAGGTATAAAGAGATGGCTGCCTGTGATGGTCTCTTATTGATTCTTAAAGATGCTGTTATAAAGCATGTCTTAAGCACTTTAAAATAAATTAACCCATTGCCCTTTTAAGATATATAGCTGGTGCTGCGGTTGTAAGACACATCTATTCATTCTAATGCAGAATACAGAAATTTGGGTTTTTGTACTTGAGACAGGACTTGTGCAGGCAATAAGAGAATGCCCATATTTAAATAAACAATGCTATAATCAAGTCATTTTCACTCCTGTTCTAAGTATTACTCTGTAATACTTTGTGGGAGACTGTGAGCATACCATGACCTAAATCAAATTGTAGTCCCTAAATAAAGTAGACCTATTGAAACCCATGGAACTTACATTAGCAGTGACTAAGAAGTCACAGTCATCTCATTTGTTGTACTTTAACTGGTACTACGGCTGGACTTTAACTAGCACTACTGCTGGATTTAGCCCAATGCATGTTTTCTTTTTCCCTGGTAGACGAATGTGAAGTTGAGGAGCACCCATGGCAAATAGTGGTGCTCGAACTATTTATTGTTTTATTTTAATAATTTTATCCCACCTTTCGAGCCAAAGAGTACTCAAGACACTTTCCAGATAATGCAGAACAATAAAAGGACATTTAACAGCACAATCCTAGATATAATGGAAATAAGCTCTGCTTGGAAATTAGCACCATTGAGTTCATATGCCTGTAGGTAAGTGGGTGTAGGATTGCAGCCTAAAAGTACATTGAGTGACATGCACTTACTTTTTTTTTAACTTCTATTGCAGATAAACTGAGCACTTTACAGAGAGCTAAAAAAAAATAAGGTTCATAATCCAATTATAGATGAGATGCAAGAGGAAAGAAGGCAAGGGAAACTATGTAGGTAATATATACCAGTTCCTGGCAGTTCATTATATCAACTAACTTCCTCCCTCAATGGAAAGAGCTACTGGTGGCCTTAAGGCTGGCTGAGGACAGATATCATCCAATAGTGCTTTTAGGACAGTCCAGAGCTCTTTAACAGATTAAAAAAATGTAACTTACAAGCTGTAAACTCTGCTGCAGACACATACCCTAACACAAAAATGCAGCAGACTTATATTATTTTGTTGAAACTATATCCTACCTTTGTTCCGTAGTCTTTAAAGAGTATTTCCCTGACCGTGTCTCATCTGATCATGAAACGCATGGCATCAGCCATGACATTTATTTAACTTTAGCACAGCAACTACATCATGTGCCCTGGTGGCGCAGTGGTTAAATGCCAGTCCTGCAAGTCACAACGTTGCAAGTTCGATTCCAGCGGGCTCCAAGGTTCACTCAGCTTTCCATCCTTTCGTAGGTCGGTAAATTGAGTACCCAGTTTGTGGGGGCAGTTAGCTAACACACATTGGAAACTATTTAATGCAGTGTAGATGTTTAAATAGCTATTGCTTAAAAGCAATTTGTAAGCCGCTCTGATAGCCTTGAGGCTGAAGAGCGGGGTATAAATAAATAAATAAATAAATAAAATAAAGATGATGTACCAAGACACAGGTATCTGGTTCATGCAAAATCCATGTGAATTTTACAGGTTAGATCTGTGAACAGGAATAGGCAATAACCCTGCAAATTGCTTTATGGATGTAGTTCCTAAACAACATTTCTGAAGATAGTAATTCTGTATATAATTGTGTAAACAAACTACCTTCTGTGTAGTTATCTGAAGGGCTTGGGGAAATTATTTTTATGGGCTAAAATTCCCAACATCCTGCAGTCAGCATGGGCAGTGGTGAAGTTGGCTAGGGGAGTCTTGGAGTTTTACCCCATAACATAGCCCAAGTTTAACCCAGATCATAGCCCAAATTCTGGCTCAGCTGCAGGTGGTTTCAGAATAAGATCCAGACTAGACTTGACTTAACTGTAAATGTATCAATGCAATTAACATTGCATTTAAGTTGCAATAAGTATATCAATTCAATTAATGTAAGGGGGGAAGGGGGGAATTTAATTCATTCTCCCAGCATAATTCACTGGAGCTGCTGTTGGCATAGGGAAGATCCTATTACCACCTTTAGAAGTTTCCCATCACATACAAATATGTAACAGCTTTGGAGAGGTTGTTTTTGTTGGTACAGTGCCTTTGAGACAACTTTAAAGTTACCCTCTTCATCCGCTTCTGTCCTGTGGCTGTTCAAGTGTCCCCATAGCTGCTGTTATATACAGAGTTTGGAAAAGTTACTTGCTTGGACTACAAATTCCAGATTACTCCAGTTGGCTGAGATTTTGGGAGATACAGTCTCAATAAGTAGCTCTTCCAAGCTCTGATTACACAGTGCATTCATATAATGAACATCACCTCTAATTTGGCCCTAAGTAAGGGAACCTGTGGAGTGTAACTAATTCTTTCTCAACCATTTGGTCTGCTCTAAGTATTTAACTACTCTGCTTTCTTCCTGGAGAGATTTAAAAATAAAAGAAAGTTCTGATAACTTTTATTTCTTGGAGTTATTTTGAGCAGGCAGAGAGCTGGGATAGAAAGGATTAAATAGCCATTTCTCCTTTCCACTAGTTTTATAGCAAGGCAGTCCTTGCAATGGGGGTATCCTTGCTTTACTTCCAGATCACACATCTCACTTTAGTTGCAAAGAGGCTTTTCCCTCTATGACCCTATCCCCATTGCATTAATCTACACGTTTATTCATTTTTGTGTTTAAAATATTTCTTAGCTGCATACACAAAAACAAATAGGGACAATATTTATTATTTATTTACATTTAGAACATTTCTACCCCAGAGAGGCTTATAAATAGTTAGACAGTTCCCTGCCCTCAGGTTTACAATGAAAAAAGTAGAAGCAACCACCAATTAAGAAAAATGGTAGACACTAAAGCCTGATGCTTTCCAACCCCATGCTGTTTGGGGATGATGAATTTGTAGTCTAAAACATCTAGAGGGCACCATATTGACGGAGACTATTTTAAAATGTAATGAGAATAACATTTCCTTCAAAAAGCCTGGGCAAACAGGTAGGTGTTGGATTCTGAAAAAATGTAGTATTGATATCAGCTGAGTCTCTTTGGGGAAAACATTCTGAAGTCGTGGCACCATGGAAAAAAGACCTTCCCTTCTTCTGTTGATACATGTTTCTCCTTACAAGGGTTCATGGATTTTGTCTGCACAGTGACCACACTACTATCTGTAGGCTCTTCAGGATCATGCCTTGAGAACAGAAACCTGCTGAGCTAGAATCATGATATCTGTTCCTAAACAGTTCCCAGCACTAAATAAATAGGTTTTAGCAATAGTCATATGTGCATGGGCCAGTTTACCTTTCCTATAGCAATTTCCAAGGGAGAAAACATTTTGCACAACTGTATTTAAATTCTTTTATTATTTTGCCTTTTGTTTGAATTAGAATAAGTCAGTTCAAATCCCCGATTATCTGTGAAGCTTACTAGTTGTTCTAGTTCCACCACAACTGGAGTCATGTTTAAAAGATGGAACTGGGGGAGGGGGCAATCACACAGATGTTCATACCCACACATGCTATTTAAATGTGCCAGGAAAGTAGCACCCAACCAATTTGGTTAACGTATATAAGGGCCACCTCTGTCTTGGTCTGTAAAGTTGGATAGGCTTTCTCAAGCCCACTCAGCTTCATGGTGAAGGAATTTGAACCTGAATTTCAACATTTAGTTCTAAACTCTAGCAAAGTATGGATAACATATACAATGTGGAACTTAATTTGTGATTGATTATTTGGGCTAAGTCCAGTGTTAGTTCTACTTGAACAGAACCAGTTAAATCCTATTGATTTCACCTGGTCTCCTCTAGGCAGAACTAAATATTGGATTTAACCGATGGTTTTCCTTAAAGCTGAAAACATTTCCTGGTCTCTATCTACATTATCCATTCCACAGTTATTTGAACATTGGTTTTCGTTTAGGGTGGATTTAGGGATCCTGTTTTCTTAGTCTGGTATTACTCCTTCCCCCACCATTGTTTATATGTGTACAAGGTGAGATTCACTTGGAACTAGTAGCCAGTTCAACATGCTTCTTGCCGCTTCGTTACTCAGTTAGCTTTCATTTAGCCACACACTAATCTGTGAATTGGTTCCATTTGAAAGTGTCTGGTAGTTTAGCCACAGGACGAACACCATCATCCCCACATTGCCATTGGCAAACCTGTGCTTAAGTCCATTCAGCAGTTCACCTACTGGGGAAGCATCATCTCCTCAGATGCCAAGATTGACAAAGAGATCGATCACAGATTAGCAAAGGCATATAGTGCATTTGGAAGACTTTACAAAAGTGTTTGGAGTAATAAACACCTGAGGCAAAGCACAAAAATCAATGTGTATAGAGCCATTGTACTGTCTATTCTCCTTTATGGGTCTGAAACATGGGTCACCTATCACCAACACTTATGACTCCTCGAACGCTTTCATCAGCACTGTATAGGCACAATCCTCAATATACACTGGACTATGTGACGAACGTTGCTGTCCTTGAGCAAGCAGGGATCACCAGCATTGAGGCCATGATATTGAGAACACAGCTGCGCTGGGCAGGGCACATTTCTAGGATGGGGGACCATCACCTCCCAAAAATAGTACTCTACGGTGAACTCGCCATGGGTCACTCCAAAAAAGTGATACAAGGACTCCCTGAAGCAACATTTCAGGCTCCACCAAATTGATCACCAACAGTGGTCTGCCCTGGCCTCACATCGGGAGGCATGGAGACGCACTATCCACAATGCTGCAGCCTTATTTGATAACTCACGCCGATCAAGTCTTGAAGAGAAACGACAGAAACATCACCCAAGGAGACCTTCTGCTGTGCTTTCTGCAACTGGACTTGTTTGATCTGTGATTACTCAGTCACACATGCCATGTATAGTCATCAAGTGATCAACATGCATACACAGGCAAGCCTTTGTGGTATGATATATAAGCTGTCCATTCTGCATCAAGGGCACCTAATTTCAAATCCCATGTGAGCCATAAAGCTCACAGGTGACCTTGGCAGAGTTTTAGATGACAGTGTCCGTACTGGCATCATGACTATGTGAGTTCTAGTCCAAAAAAGGTAACTTTTTCAAGCTCTGCACCTTGGGACCTATAATGTCTTTTAACCTAACCTATCTCAATAGGTTATTGGGAAGATAAAAGGGGAGAGAGCACAACATAAGCTCCAGGAAGGAAGGATAAAATACAACAGGAAATTCTTGGGTCACCTGAAGATGCTAGACCATCTTTCATTGTGTAAATCTAAAAATAAAAAAATAAAAAATAGTTAATTAAAAAATACTTTCGCTGTAGAGCTCAATGGATATAGATAACTCTGTCCCTCATTGTGGCCCTTGTAAACATTTATCCGTTAGTGTCAATTTACATTTGTGTTAAACAGACACCTAGCAATACCCTTTCCTTTGGTTATTGACTTTACCCCTTTGCTAACCCTTTGCCTGTGGATGTAGCAGCTTTCACAGTTACTTAGTATCACATCACAAATGTTATAATAAAAGATCTGAAATAAGATTTTTCTGGTGTGATATCTCCATTAAGATATTTTTTTCCTTGAGTAATATATTTCATGGCAGTGTTGTTTCTATTTAAAGCAATGAGTTTGAGCTTGGCTTTGATCTAAAGCTTTTGATCTTGAAAGAAGGTTATTGTGGTAATAAAGAAAAGGGCAGGACAGTATCTTTGTAAAAACTAAAGGCAGTAAAGTTAAAGAGGTGGTCAAGATTTACTGAGGACTCATTTGACATACATTTCTGCTGTGGCATCTGTTTGCAAATGCACCCAAGTCTATGTTGGACAAAGGCTGCTTTGATAGATCATCATAGATTTCTCTTTAACCTTTCAAGGAATTCATAAATACATCAGTGAGTTTTTCCTGGTAAAATGTGTGCCTCTGCAGACACACTGTTTTTCAGAAAGCAAATTTAAGTGTGCCGAATGCTGTTATGGTGATGTTACGCTCTTCTCTGCACTTACAAACTGGAAATCATGAAAGTGTTACCCCCAGTTTTGAAAAGTTCAGTTCTTTGTTGCTAATGCTGTTGTTTGACATCTTGAAAACCATCAGTTCAGCCAGAAAGTAACCTTAACATTTTCATTCAAGTAGCCTAATCCCTGGTATGTTTACTTTCTCCAGAACACAGCATTCAGTGGGATTTACTCTCAAGTAAGGGTGCCTAGGGTTGTAGCTCTAAAGCAAAAGCTTTGCTTGTACTGAGACCTGATGGAGGAGTCAGCTGTGGAATGCCCATGACTAATAGAAATGGCAGGATTCCAGTGGCAAAAAGCAAACTTAATGCTTGCTTTTAAGATGCACTCCCCAGCCTCCATGGGATACATCTGATACAGTTTTGGATTCCATAGAGGTCAAGGAGCTGTTAGGGTTGGGGGTGGGGTGGGGCGTTTTAAATTCTTATTTGCATTGTAATGTATTTCCAGAGATAGCTCCATTAGAAAGTTTGCCTAAAATACTTCTGCTTGGAATTAGGGCTGATGAGAAGTGGATGATGGGGAAAGCGCTTTGCAATTGTCTTCTAATACAAAGTGGGATTCTTCACAATACAAAATAGGTTAGATATCTGTTCTCCTCTTGCTTCCGTGTCCCTTCTTCTTTCACTCTCTGTTTTCAACATTTACCTGGTTTAAAGATATTTATAGACAGATGTACATTTTCTATAAACATATGAATTGTTAGTTATGTCTTGTAATATCAGATATCATATAAATTGGGATGTTTGAACTGAATTAAACTCAGGACAGGATTTGGGGACAAAGCCCTCTTCTGAGCAGGATGAGCAAAGAAGGGCCCCAAATGCAGGAGGAGTGGCTTGCTGGGTTTTGAAGCCTAAGTTGTACCCCTCACCATCCAACCCCTAGATGCTGAGGACACCCCAAACCCTCCTCCATTTACCATCCAGTTGTCCCTCCATATTCACCGATTTGGTATCCACGGATTTAAGTATTCACGGCTTGAAAATATTCTTTAAAAAAATAATACTCCAAAAAGCAAACCTTGATTTTGCCATCTTATATAAGGGACACCATTTTGCTATGCCATTGCATATAATGGGACTTGAGTATTTATGGATTTGGGTATTCACAGGGGGGGCCTGGAACCAAACCCCAGCGAATGTGAAGGGACAACTGTATTCAGATCTGAGAGACCTGATTCCCATTCCTCTTTGAGTCCTTAAAGCAGAGGAGAGGTTTCAGCACTGATGAGCAAGGCAAGGACAGACCCCAAAGGTTTGAAGTCCTAGCACACCCTCTAGCTAGCCGACAATAGGGCTTTTTTTTTTTTAAAGAAAAGTAAACATCCTGGCCTGCGAGCAAGAAGGGACAATCTGACAGGCGAGTGCAGCTTCACCGATCCTTAGAAGGGGTCAAAGGCGGGGGTGAGTGGCCGCCTTGGCTTTTGTGGTTGGGTGCCTTCAAGTCATTTCGACCCCGTCGCAGGGTTTTCTTGGCAAGCTTTATTCCGAGGGGGCTCGCCTTCCTCTGAGGCTGAGAGAGTGTGACTTGCCCCAGGCCACCCAGTGGGTTTCCATGGCCGGGCGGGGGATCCGAACCCTGTTCCCTCCAGTGCCCTAGTCCAACACTCAAACCACTCCCCTCACACCGGCGGCTTACGGTGAGTGAGCCATTCCGTGCAGGGGCCAGTTGGACCGGCAGAGCAGGAGGAGAGCGGTACCGCCTAGCGGGGGCCTTAGCCGGGGGGGGACCGAGGGGTGCCAGCGCAGGCGTCCCCCTCCCCAGGTACCTTTTGGCGACGAGCGGACAAAGCCGGTGGGCCTGCGCGTCCCCCGACGCCAAAGCTCCTCCTCTCCTCCGAGCTCGGAGGCTGGGACACGAGGAGGAGGAGGAGGAGACCGGGGTCCCCTTCCCTCCTCTCCCGCTCGCTCTCGGAGGTGTTTCGTTTCCCAAGGAGGTCCCGGGAGCTGCGCTGCTCCGTTCCTCAGCCCCGGCGGGGATGCACCGAGAAGGGCGCCGTCCCTGGAAACAGCCAGAAGCCGCCTCCGCCAGCGGGAGGGGGGACCCCGGCGCCCTCCCCCCGGGCCGAGACAGCCCCCTCCCCAAGGTTGGGGGGCCAGGCGAGGCCAGGTAGGAGCGAGGGGGGCCTGGGCGGCTTTTCTCCCTCCCTGCGCCTTGGGCTTGAGGCTGGCGGGGGCTTCCCCAAAGGCGAGGGACGGGTGAGGAGCAGCCCCCGCTGCCCTGGCTGAGGGCGGGAGGGCAACCCATCTGGAAGCCGGACGGACGGCACCCTCCTCCGCCCCCGAGACCGACGGCGGCAACCTTCGGGGGGGAGAGAGCGAGCGCGTCCAGTAAACTTGCACTTTGTCTTTCCTTCCCCCCCCCCCCCGTCTAGCCTTTGCTGGAAGAGAGTCAAGCTTGGCAAGAATGTCGCCTAGCCCGGCAAGTCCAGGACGAGGTAAGGCTCCTTTTTTTTCCCTCTCGGTTCTTGGGCAAGGCTGCGCTCTGCAAAAGTCCTCTCGATGTCCATTCGATGTCTGCGAGAGGAAGCCTCGTCTGGAGGCGGGCGGGCGGGGAGACCTGCTGTTTGTTGGTGTTAGATTAAGGGCGATCCCGTTACTACAAGTGGGGCTTGGCATGAAGCTGTCGCTTGAGGATGAAGGTGTGAAGAAGGGGCTGCAGGGGCTTTTTTTGGTTTTTCTTTTCTTTTCTTTCTTTTTTACTATTACACCAACACTAGAAGGAAATCCCAGTGAAGTCAGTGAGACTCTTAATCCAAAAACCGCTGGCAGGGTGCTTGGCCAGTACAGCAGTTTCCCAAACTATTGTGATACAGGCAGGCTTTTTCTTTACCATCCAAGAAAAACTTTGCTGTTGCTTAGGTTTGAGAAGCAGGCAGAACTTGCTGCCTTAAGATGAAGCCGGGGGAGCCTCTTTTGGCCAGGCACAAATGGCCAAATGGATTACTCAAAAAGCATAATATTGGAGGCTGGGGAAAGTGTTGTCCCCCCTGTCCCCTCCCCGCTTCTTTTCCTTTTCCACTGAAGCAATGGAAAAATGTGTCTTGAGTCTGTTTATAGTTTCTTACTCATGCTGAATAGTTGCACTCAGGTTGCGTCTTCTTAAAAAAGCCCTATGGTTTTGACCTGTAGGTTGTAAAGTGGGTTCGAGTAAATCAGAGAGCCAGGAAAAGCGGCAGAGGGAAAAAGCGGTGTGAGGAAGGCACTTTCCAAAAGGTATGGGCTCCTTGGGAGCATCTTTTTTTCTTTATAAGGGCTCCACAGGTTCAAGAGGAAAGCTTTTTAATGAACTCGGAACTGCGCAGCATATCACTTAAGTTTCTGAAAGTGTTTGCTTTATGAAGGATCATGTTGTCCGGCAAGATTCCAGTAATACGACTGGATAGAACCGCATTTTATGTGCGTAGTGCTGACTTGGGAGTGAAGAGGGAGAAATGAAGAGAGATGTTATAGAAAACAAAATAGCACTGTTCGCCGTTTATTACTATCTCTATTCATATACTGTAATTTGAAAGTAACTGAGTTGGACAACAAGGCTAGGTATTGTGTTTGTGCCACAGAAATGGAATACACAGGCAATAGATACAATGCAATGTTGCAAAAGAAATAAATCTTTAAAGGGTAGCTTCATGTTTTCAGATGTTCCTCAACTCTGGTACTATCCATTGCTGCCTCTGGTCATGTCCCTTAAAAAAAGGTGTAATGATTAAAACAAAACGAATGGGTGTTATGTATGTGCAGCGCTTGGTATGTTGTACCTTCAATTTTGACGCAAGCACTGGTGGAAAGTACAGTCCACCAGCGCTTGGTCGACTGTACATTCAGTTTCATAGCGGCATGACTGTATTGTTCTGGCACACATGTAATTGTGGCTTTGTTTTGCTTCAGTGCGTATTCTCTTTCCAAGGAATAATGTTGCCACATCTACACTGAATTGTGCTGTTTGCCATTGTTGATATTAGCCATAGGTAGCCTAGTCCAGTCAAGCTCAACCGCTTAGATATAGGTGGTTTACAGTGCAGTCCTATGCATGTTTACTCACCAGTAAGTCCAACTCTACAATAGGGTGTACTCTTTAGTACCTACACACATAGGATTGCAGCCTTAGTCCCACTGAGATAAGTGTACTGAGGTAGACCTATCCTAGAAGTATTTACTAACATAGCTAGTAAGTTATATTGATTTATGCGAAGTCAAAAAACATATGTATTGATTTAAGTGGAAGTCCTTCCGAAGTAATTTTGGAAATGCAGAGATACTGGCCTATCTGGTAATTTGAACTATTTTTGTATGCTGTAAACTCTTACTTAGCAATCTTGACTTTGATGCTGAATAGCAAAGAGCAAAACTGTGTCTGAGAAAATGTAGTAATAAGTAATCAGTGTTAAACCATGTTAAAACTACTCTAAAGAAGTCATTTTTTCTATTTGGAGAAAGTCTTTGTGGATTTCTTTTTTAACAATAAAAAAGTTATTTTGGAAGGATTAAAAGGCAATGTGTTACTCTGCAGCTTTGATGGTGCTTCTAGAAAGTTTGATGAATCATCACTGGTTCTTTTGCCAAGTTCTTGCTGATAGTATAGCTGCCAAATCAAGGGCCGTGTTGCCTTAGTATGGGCATTACTGTATTTGACAAATGTCCGCAGTTAGTACAAATGTCTGCAGGTGGTGGCGGCGGTGGCAACGGCAGGGGAGGTGGACAATAAAAGGATGGACGCGGTAATTTTAGTTTAGTGTTGTTGTGATTAAAAGGTGCAAATAAATGACACTCTGACTCTCGGTCAGACTGTTCACATTAAACTGAAGTTCACCAGCATATCCCCTATTTAGTGTGTATGTAGAAATGGGTTTATATTTCCAAGGTGGCATTTAATTCTTCAGTGGACATTCTTTGTTGCTTGATAAAGCATGTATCACGCTACACCAGTCTGTGCCCAGTGGTGCTACAGTACATTTTTATTGTAATGACATAAAAGTCCCAATCTTAATATAATACAGTAGTATTGTTATTTCAGACAGTTAAAATGAGAAGCAACAATGATTTCATTCAGTGACAGATAGTGCGTGTGCACATGCTATTTCGGTGTGTGGTTTACTTCTGCAGATGTTCTTTGCTGTGGCTAATAATGAAAATTAATAATTGTAATAATAATGTGATTCAGACTTTTTGTCTGCTGGAATTCACTTCAGCTGAAATTAAAAAGCAACTCTTTTGTTTTGTTTTTAATTTCAGTATGCTTGATGCTTGTGATGGGTGTGGAACCCATGTTGTCAAACTCCAAAGCAGGGACAGTGTTTTTACTGTGATCCAGAAACAATTTCCCTGCTTCATTTAGGTGTTCAGGATGTTGTCCCTTACGATTGCTGGCCAGGAGATAACATTGGTTGCCATTTTGTAATCTATCAGCATTAAATGGCAGAGAAGTTAAAAGACCGGAATAATTTGTATTGTATAATCCACTGTGGAACTAAGCAGGGTATTATTTTAAATCATTACTTAGTAGCCAAACAGCATGAGGTTTATTTATATTTTGGTTTTTCCTCTCTGAAAATTGAGATGTCCATAGTGGCTAAACACACATACAGCATGTAAAAACAGAAATACAAACAAGCAAAATAATTTCAAAGCCATAAGCACAGCAACAGAATATTGAAATTATGAAATAAAAAAGTCAGATCTAAATAAAACATTTCAGTGTAGCAAACAAATAAATGGTCAGTGGGGAAAAAAAGTCTCCAGGTGTTAGTGGAGCCCTAACAAAGCAGGAGATGAGCTAATCTCCTTTGGCAGGGAATTCCTTATGCTGGGTGCTACAGTGAAAAAGTCCCTACCCTAATTTACACATTCTGCTTTAAAATGTTTCAGACTGATGTTGGTAAAAGGGAAGAATATTTGATGGACAAGGCAGGCAAGAAAGAAGATAAAAAGATAGAATTGGGCTATTTATTTAAAAACTGGCAAGGGCTATTGAAAAGAAAACTGAAAACAGCATAACACAATCATGTGCATATTTGCTTGGAAGTAGGTGCCAGTGAGTCTTACTTCCAGGCAAAAAATGTAAAAATGGCAGACATGGTCTGAACCCTTGTTCGTTAATACTGACTAAAGTAGAACTAAGTTGTTGAATGGTGATTCTATACATAAGTAAATCTCATTATTGAATGGGTCTACTCTAGCCAGGACTACCAATAGTGATTAAGGTCAAGATCTGCAAAGTCATATTTGAAGGACTGAGCTCCGTAATTGCAGTGCTGGGTTGAACTGAATACTTGCTGTGCCTTTTAAGGATCTTTTTGTATTTTCCGTGACTTAACTCTCCCCATCATGTACAGTTTCTTGATAATTATGACAGGATAATCACATTTCCTCAACTGGATGAATGCTTTTTGCCATTACTAACCTGTGTGAGGCACCATGAAATCAAAGCGGCCACTCGTGCGTTTTGAGCATGATGTCTGCCTCTCTGTCTGTTGAATAACTGCTTTTAAAAAAAGTATTCTTGCCTGGAAAAAAGTTTTGAAAAAATTAGATGGGAGGATGTGAGTGCTTAAGTTATGCTCTCCATAGATTCTACTTCTCAGGAAGAAGAAAGATTTGGTGTATGTGAGTGTGTGAAGGCCTTGAAGATATCAACCATTGTGTATACTTTTTTAAAATGGATGCAAGATGGTGGCCAAGTTCATGTGAAATGAGATGCGGCGTCTGCATTTGTGTTGCTTGACTTGAGAAACGGGGGAATTCTAACATAATAAACTGCTATAGATCAGAGAAGTCACTGAAAGTCAAAATACGCTTCAACTTGCCTGTTTGATATTTTTAATTTTATCACACTTTTTGCTTGTTTCACTGTTCTAATGCTTGTTCTTCCAAGATCAACATTTTGATGCCTTTTGCCTCTTTCACAGTAATCCTTTTAATTTGTTCACATTTATTTTCCTATCTAATTTGGTCTCTTTTTTTCTAAGTATTATTACAGCTCTTCTCAATTCTCTTTTCTTTTTGCCTTTTTTTGCATTCTTTTACTTCCTGTCTCCTTTTCTTATCTGTTATTTCTTCTCTTCCCCCCACTCCCACAAATTATATTTATTTTCATTTTCGTACATAGCATAATGCTTTCCCCTTCTCTTCTCTTAAGTGGTTATAATGAATAACCTTGTGTGGTTCTGAAGGTCTTCACAGGCTGGGTAGGCAGGCTTTAAAACGGTAAACCAGTTTGAGGAGGAAAAGCTGAAATCAAATAAAGGGGTGTTAGTATTCTATTTTATAGATAGATAGAATGTGAGAAAAACATTCTAGGATAGGCTAATGGATACATGGGATTATGACTCCTTAGAAGAATCATAAAGCTATTTGGAGCAAAGGAGACAACTTAATTTTAGAAATCATACATTAATAAATTTAGGTTGCCCTTCCTACATGATGACTGGAATATATCAACGGTGGGCAGAAGGTAAATCTGAATCTAATGAGAAATCTAATGATAGATAGATAGGGTTATTTGCAGGTGGCTGGATTTCTCATTTCCATCTGTTTAAGTGAAGCAGTTAAAGCAGTTCTGCTTGTTTTTGGTATTCAACAGAGAGCTGCAAGTGTGTCTTTGATTCCAGTTCTAGTTGGGATTCTAGTACTGTAATAGATTCTGCAAGCCTGAAGTCTGCTCACTCCTAAAGTAGCTGATCTTAATGAGTCAAATCCTAATTGAGATTATTAAAACAAAGATTGTGAGTAGAAAAAAAATAGTATTTTTACATACTATAAAGTATGTAAATTAATATATAGTATACTCAACAGCACATGACACCACATCCAGAAGATTCTATACTGTGGGTGCGGCTATACGATCATAAAAAAATCCGTATGGGGGGCAAAAAATACGAACAGCCTGTCATTCGTATGCATACAAACCGGCTATACGATTTTTTAAACCACCTAAACTCCGTATGACTCCCTCTTCCCGAAGCTGGCTGGAGCGAGCAAGCCAAGCGGCAGTTTTAAATCTCCTGCTGCTTTTTTTTTTTAAAAAAAAAAGGTTCCTGGTTTGCAGACAGTCGGTTTTCCGTATTTACAATATAAAATAAAAATAAATAAACATATAAATTCACGGACTTACCGGAAGCTCGCTAGCCGGGAAACCAACATGGCGGCCACTCCCAATTTCCCTCCGTGCTAGCCCCGCCCCCTCTACTCAGCCATCCAATCAGATTACACAGCCTGTTCGTATGTGTGCGAACGGACCGTACAGACCCGTCAGCCATCCGAACGACGTACGGATTTCTCTTCGCGATCTGCTTTCCCTCCCGAACGCCGCGTGTGCATATTTCAGGGTGGAAAACCGCCCCCCCTCTTTTGCATTCGTGAGCATCCGAATGGCTGTTTGTACGGAAGTGCGAACTTTCGCACGCCGTACGTATTATTTAAATCGTGTAGACGGGACCTGTATTTCACCTACATACCAAATTTGGTTTGTGTGCAAAAAAGACAACAAGATTTTAAGAATTTGGTTAAAATGCCTACTCTGTTCATTTAAAAGATTAATATTAGAATGATTTCTTTTTAGCCTAACAGGGTAAAGATGTTTGTCTAAACATGACATTGGTTGTTATTGTCTATTTATTTATGGCACCATCAGTGTACATGGCACGTTTCGAGTAAAAGAACAAAACAAGTAAAAGAATGACAAAGTTATATCTCATCTTTTGATCACATCTCATATTTTGAAAAACAGATCGTCATTGCTTCATTTTTTAAAAAGTGTAATGAACCTAAAAAGCTGTTCATAACTTCCAGTGAAAGAAGACTACAGTACAACAAATAGCTGAACTGCACTTTCAAAAATTATCACCTGGCATGTTCCTCTTGGGAATGTATTTCTTCAGAATGCATTTGGCAGCTGGTATGATTGAATTTTTCCTCACTATAAAAACCTTCCAGCACAGCAGGGAAGAGGTGAAGCTAGAACCTCGCTTCCTGGTATGTCAGCTTTCCACAGGCAGAGAGCTTTAGGCATAAGGAAGCATTCAAACAGGCACCCCATGCATTGGCAGTTGGTTGTACAAGTCTCTTTGGCATTACATTCCACAACGTGCAGGATGGTTCTCCATTATCCTTAGTTTTCTTTACAGGTGGTCTGATCACATGACTATGGAAAACAAAATGCCTTATATTGTGTACGTGTATATGTATAAAAGGCTTAATATAAGACAGGAAGTAAAGATAGCTCTGTTGGATTAGTAAAAGATTTTCCTTCTTTATTCACTTCGATTACTTTTACACCTGAGTGGAGAACATGTGGCTCTCCAGATATTTGTAACTGCAACTCCCATCAACCCTAATTAGCCTAGTGAGTTGTGAGGGAGGATGGGAGTTGCAGTCCAACAATATATTTTGTGCCTCATACTCCCATCCTGTTTTACATTGTGCCCAAGGTTGCTTGCTTTTAAAAGCACTGTTTCACTGTTAACATCCAAGTACTAAGAAATCAAGACTGAAATTCAGACGTTGCACGTAATGGTGTCATTAGTAGAATGATTTCTACAATGACAGTGTGGGGTGTTATTACTGAAAGGTGTTCCATGACATTCATACGTGTAAGGTCCAGTTCCTTCTACAAATCTGAAGTAGCCATTTTTAAATGAGGAAAATGCAAGCCAGCATTGGCCATGTGTTTGATGTAGTTTAAAGTGGACGTAGAATTACATCACTTAATTAGTGTGGTTTGTTGCCAGCAGCCATTTCCCTCCTGCATGGTGAAGGATTACAGCCACATTAATGTAAAACACAAGTTTGCTGAGAAAAGGAAGACAACAGAAGTGTTGTGTCTTTTATGTGAAGGGGGATAAGGTGCACTGCTATAGTAGAACCTTTTTATTTGGTGGTTCCTTTCCATAGAGGTGTTTTAATGAGTTTTCTTTTATATGAGACCCTGCAAAACTACTGCTCAAATGCCCAACTGTGCTCTAATATGGTTAGATATCAGGATGCTCAGGTTTATTTATTCCTCCACTGCTTATAAGGGTGGTTTCATATGCGTATGTTCTTAGATGTTCTTTAAGGCTAGAAGCATATTTCTTTCTTTTTAAATTAAACTTTCTGAGATGTTGCTGCCCTTAAGCCTAGTGTCAAGTTTTAAGTAGGCATAGAGAAATGGGCAAAATGCCAGGATGAGGAAGCAAATGTGGTCTCTGCATAGGTTTTTAATTGGTCCTATCTGCTCTAGAGTAAGAGAATGTATTGCTAGTGGGGAGTGTTCTGCACTGGGGAAAACAGATAAATGTTTATGGATAGCAGCTATGAGTAGGCTATTTCAGGCTGTTCACAGGTTATTGCACTGTCTCAGAATGTGGTGAAGTCTCCTTCTTTGGAGATCTTTAAATAGAAGCTGGGTGGCCATCTGTCGGGAATGCTTTGATTGTTTATTCCTGCATGGCAGGGGGTTGACTGGATGGTCCTTATGGTCTCTTCCAACTCTATGATTCTGTGATTCTATTAAGACTCTTCCAGAATTTTTTTTGTTCAGCTTCATCTTGCTAAATGGCTCATCAATGGCCGGATGAGGAGTGTTTGCCGTCTACTCCTTGCACTCCGAGAAACTGGTTTAGCCCAATGGTAAAAGACTATTGGAAGTTGTATACCACAGACATCTGATGGACCATAGGTTCTCCACTCCTCCAGTACTGCTTTCGAGCAGTTTTGTGCTGGTATTCTCAAGGACCAAGCTATTGACAGTTCCCATCTCATAGACTTACACCAGGACTGGTATGTATCTTCTTTGGTGAGCCCTTTATGGGCCCATTAGAGCTCCAAGATTATCTGGAAAGCCCCTTCTCTTTCTCCCTTCTCAAGCTCATCTGGTGGGGACATGGGAGAAGCCCTTCTTGGTGGCTGCTCCCAGACTTTGGAACTCCCTCCCTAGAGAGGCCAGGATGGCCCCATCCTTGTTTTCTGCTCTCCTTTTGGCAACAAGTAAAAACATTTTTGTGCCATCAGGCTTTTACAAAATGACTAGGGTTGGGCTTTTAATGTTGTGCAGTGGTGTTTTTAAGGTTTGTGTATAGTCTTTTAATGAATTTTAATATTTTTAATGTTTAATGTTTCAACTTTATAAATTGTTTGTTTTTAAATCTTATATTTATACTTTTCTTAATGCTTTTGTTTTTAATTTGTACTATTCTAAATATGTTGTTAGCTGTCTTGCATCCCATTACTGTGAGAAAGGTGGGGTATAAATGAATTAATTAAATAAATATGGTGGGACTGCTGTGGTAGCTTGTGAGTTGTGCTTGAATGGGTATGTAATGGTATAATAAAATTGAATTATAGGCTGTCCGACTCTCTAATGTCTGGAAGCAGCCTTAATTGATCACATTTTACTATATTCCTGGTTCCTAGGTTTTGTGCATGCATCATAATAGACATAAGACATTTAAGAGATTTGTGTGGTTGTTTTCTTGTTTTAAAAAAGTGGCATCTCAATTAGAGTTGTTTAGGATTAATTTGTATGTTTAGTGCGCAAACCAAATGTAGCATTCACAACAGATATTCTTCAAGACCACGATTTCAGTTCTGTATATGAGGGTGTTTAGGACAATAGAAATCTAGACTTTATGAACTAGGAATAGGATCTTAAAGGAACAGTGGTGATTGAAAACCAGCATAGTTTGATGATAAAGTCAAAGTTATGGACTGGTTGTTAAAGGCAAAGATTGCACGATCAGTGTTGGCAAATTCTGTGGGAGGGAGAGTGGTTAAAAATAGTGGCAGCTTAACAGTAGGATTTTGTAAAAATATCTTGCTACTTTCAGTATCAAGTACCCTGGAAGCCAATATGCTGCCTCTGGTATATTTCCATGCCAGCCTCAATTAAGACTAACTATAGTACACTGACTGTGGCCCAGGACTGTTAACCTCCTACCTGGAACTCAAGACGATGCTTATCTCAAAGAGCTGTGACAGGGTCACACTGAAGCACATTCCCTGCATAAACATCTTTCTCAGTTATTACCTTGCTGTTTGGACAGGGAAATAAAGTCATGTAATTAGAGATCTACTGTAATCTAAGCTGGGCTACCTGAAGTTCTTCCCTACAGGCAGATAACCTTAGGAATGGGAAACTACCAATTTTGGCACTCTTATATGCAGAGCATGAGAGAACCATTTTTGGATTTGCTACACCCCCTCCTTTCAGTTTATGGAAGGAGAGGTGAACTAGCTGAGTTCCATTCCTTACTCCTCACTCCTTCCTTGTCAACCATGGTGGTTTCGATTCAGCACTGGATCTGCTACTTTGCTAGTTCTTCTATGTTCAGGATCAGTAAACAGGGATTCATTCCAGTGAGAAAAACTGTGTTGGTTACATGAGGGTTCTCCATCTATCAAACCTGTGTTGCTTATCTGATTGGTAAAAACATCCTTTTTTAATTTAATAGGAAATTAATATTAAATAGTATATAATAGCTAAATATATAAATAGTCATGTTTAAGTTTTCCTGTACTGTGTTTTTTCTTCATGGAAAAGGAAGTGATAAAAAAATACATTTTGGACTTCCAGGTTACGCTGTATATCTTATACTTATTTTCAATCACTTATTGCCTGCAAATATTCTGTTTGACCTGTCCTCTTAAAATGGAAGGTTGTATAATGCCAGTTACCTAGAGGGAGTGGAAACAATTAGTCTTTTCATTTTTTTTTCTCTTGTCCACTGCATAGCAGGCAGCATTCTTCAAATTATTTCTTAAAAGTCAATTTTGATTTTCTTATGTAGCTGTAAGTTGGGGAAAAAACCCACATTTATCTGGCTCACTCTTTTCCTGATGTCAGGCATATGTCTAAAGTAAATATTTATTAAATATAATGCCTGTCCTGATACTAGAATTTATTTCCTCTGTTTCTTTACTGCAGTCCTTCCCTGCTTGAATGAAGAATATAAGAAACTGTTCCATAGTGGTTTATTGTTCCATCCTGGATTTCTGTCCCCCACCCCATGCATTCTGATATAATACATTTATATATTAAGGGGCTTTTTTTCTTTTTAAAATCAGTATTCACTCTCTGTACTAAGGCAACTTTATTGTAGAAATAATATAGCCTTGAAATTAAGGCACGTACCAAGGAATCACAAATCCTGATGAGTCTGCCCTTCAACAATTGTTAGTTGGCATTTTTCTGGCAGAATGTGTCCCAGTGTCTCTTTCCAATTATGAAAGTGCAACTAAAATGCGCTTTCCAGATTCAGCCTCAGATGTCCTGAAACAAAATCCAAATATTGCCCTCTCTGTGTTAAACAACAACAATAGTAACAACAAGTGATTGACTGTTTGTTCCCCTTTAATGATGCCCTGAAGCTGCTACTTGAGGTGCTGCTCTTATTTTCCTCGATAACTTGATGTTCCAGGAGTGCAAAGAAATTATAGATTAGTACACTAGATTAAAAAAAAAAAAACCTCAAACCCTCAAATATGCAGAAAAACATGTCATTGACTCATCATTTCAAACTGCAGGTGCCTGAACAGTCCCCTCATGTAAGTCCCCTAAGACTCCCTGTGAATTGAAAGTTAGCATGTCCGTTCTGTACTGAGATTTCTATACAGCGAGAAGAGTCAAACATATGATTTCCCCGGTGGTACAGTTCAGTATTTTAAAGAGTGGGTTTGGGGTAACTCTGAAAGAGAAGAAAAGTGGGACAGATATTTTGTGATTTGCCATGCTCCCATGGCAGACATTTTGCCTGCATCATTTTTTCAAAATTCCAGATGTATTCATGAACCAAAAAAGCCATTGAGAGCCCCTGCATGGAACATTCCACTGAAATTGGTATTCTGTCTTGCATTATTTGTAGAATCTATTAAACTGAGTAACCGTATACAGTACATCATTTTGTCATTATATTAGATTCTTATGTAGGCAAAGCTTAGTTAACAAAGCTTTGGACAAAGAAGCTCCTTTTTATAAGTCTTCTTCTGTCCATCCATCCTCTCCTTTCTGTCCTGTCCTCTATTTAGCTGGAAGAGTTTTAAAAAGCAGCATCTGCATTGGGAAAATGAAGAAGGAGGGCTAAAGAAGCACAGACTTTTGGTGTCTGGTGTCAGCAGCATATCTGTAGGAAACAATCCAGTAAAGCTTGAGCTGGGAAAGAATGGGATTCTATCCTAGCCAACCCTGTTGTAGTAATGTGTGTGCATGCCTACAACAGGCAAGGTAAACAGCAGCTGCCTCCAGAATCCCTTATGGAGTATGTGTAAACAGCAAAACAGAGAAAAGAGGGAAGCAGATAAGCCTACAAAACCAGCTACCCCCAGCATGTTAAAGGCACATACAGTAGCACCCCTGCAGCTGCTGATTCGCCATCTGCAGATTCAATTATCTGCGGATGGCAACAGCGGGGTGGGTGGGATGGGGAGGGAGGGTGGAGGCGAGCTCACGCAGGGGGGTTCTGGCATGGTGGGCGGGTGGGGGGAGAGTTCTGGTGCGACGAAGCTGGTGGGTGGGGAAAAGGAGGAGGCGAGCTCACGGGGGTCAGTGTGTTCTGGCATAGTGGGTGGTCAGGCAGGTGGGGGAGGCGGGTTGAGCTTGCCTCCCCCCTTCTCCAGGGTGGGTTCTGGCATGGCAGGTGGGTGGCAGGAGGATTTTGGCGTGACAGAGTTGGTAGGAGGGGGAGGGAGGGAGGAGGCAAGCTCGCCTTCCCCTTTTCTTCTCTACGGATGGGCAGAGGGTTCCAGTGTGGCAGCGGGCAGGAGGTTAAACTTGCTTCCCCCTCCCTTCCATGGGGGATTCCAGTGGTGGCGGTGTTTGCGATTATCCATGGATTTCACATCCACTGTGGGACCTGGAACCAATCCCCCATGGATAAGGGGGTCCTATTGTAAATCTAAAAAAATTGCCCACCAAAATGGAAATAATAAAAAAGATGGAGGCTGGTAAAAGAAAATAGAACATCCCTGAATGCAGTTTGGAAGAAGCTTTCAGGTGGCCTCCAGAAGGGTCAAAATAATTTTGTCTATTTACGTAAGGTCTACCTGGTCTGGTTGTTTTATTTCATACTTCCATATTGTTAGTTTTGAATAAAACGTTTGCTGAAATGTGTTGAACTGCTCTTCTTTTTGTGTGTGTGGTACAGGAACCTATCCCTATTCTTTCCATGTTATTTCTGCCACTGGTACCAAATTTTCTGTTAAAGAAGTAAAGTCCAGGGACATATCTTCTTCGTTTACTATGGTAATACCTATACTATAACATGTTCTGTCTACCAAATAAACAGAGCCTAATATTTCCCATCATGAAATAGCTAGCATTCAAATCTCCCAGCACCAGTAAGAGCATGAGAGCTGGTGTCATATCATAGTATGAGTATTGGATTAACACCCTTGGAGACCAAGGTTCGAATCCCTGCTCAGCCATGGAATTCCATAGGGTGACCTTGGACAAGTCATGTTCTCTCAGGCTAAGAGGAAGACGATAGCAAACGCTAGGATAGGGTCTCCATAAGTTGGGGTTGACTTGAAGGCACGTAACAGCAACAACAATATTTGCCTAACAGTTGTCTTTATTTCCCACTAATTTGTCTAGTTAGGAGAGTTGCCCATTTGCTATTCAAGCATGAATTGTAACCTACTGTTTGGAAAAGCGTGCCTGGACATGAAAGTGAAAGCAAGTATATATTATAACAGTTTTTTAGGTATTAGTGACATCTTTTGAGCTTCCATTCATCTGATATAACCTACAAACAGTTGAGTGATCTTTTGTTGTTGATGTTGTTGTTGTGTGTGCCTTCAAGTCATTTCCAACTTATAGTGACCCTAACGTGAACCTATCACAGAGTTTTATTCAGAGGGGTTTTTGCCTTTGCCTTCCTCTGACGCTAAGAGAATGTGACTTGCCCAAGGTCACCCAGTGGGTTTCCAATGGGGACTCATAGCCCAACACTTAAACCACTACAACATGCTCTCAAGTGATCTTATATAAGCTCATGAATCTAGTTCATTGAGAATTGTGACTGGGGGGTGGTGGCAGAGGAATTCAGACAAAGGGAATTCTGGGCTTGATTTGTTACACTTACAAGTCTTGGTTTGGGCCTATTCATCTGGAGAGAGAGTAATCCTTTCATTGGAAAATATTTATAAATACAATTTAACATAGGAACAACAAATACTGTAATACACATCAAATTGGAAAATATTGTAATATAGTAAATTAATGTATAAATTATTTGGCTCTCCAAATCCATGGGTTCTGCATCCACAGATTCAGTGAACCACTGCTTGAAAATATATATGTATTTAATTCAAAAAATTCAAATCTAGCTGTTCACCATTTTATGCCATTTAACTATGCCTTTGTATATAATGGGACTTGAGCATCCACAGATTTTGGTATCCATGGGGGGTGAGGTGTCCAGGAACCAAACCCCAGCAGATACCAAGGGCCAACTATATATATATATATATATATATATATATATGTATATATATGTATATATATGTATATATATGTATATATATATATATATATATATATATGTATATGTATATATGTATATATGTAAAGCAAATCTCATTCCCATGATAGATTAAATTCTTAAAACTTATTTTAAAAGAAAAAGAGCATACGAATAGGAAACCAAAACTCTATTTTATCTTTGGATCAGAAATATGTGATCACTAACACATCCAACAGATACATATCATACCTAAAATACAAATAATTTCTAGTATAGAAAACACTATTCCCAAATTTATCATTCCCTCTCTATATTAATCAGATCGTTTATGCTAGAAGACAGGACTAGAAAAGCACACAGACTGGACAAATATGTAAGTGATGTCTTTAGGATGATTTTTGGTACACCAGCTTGTGGAAAACACTAGTAAATAGCAAAATTTACTAGTTCCAAATAATTCCTACTCAGAAGCAATTAATTAGATCTACAAGTCTTTCTGTGTCTTGCACAGAAAATAAAGTGAGGCTTTACGTATTCATCACTGTCTTCATATTCCACTAGGAAGGCATCTATTCTTGGTGTTAAAAATGGTTTCTTTATTGGCTTCCTGAAAAGTAGGGCATGAAAGCCATGTGGGTTCAAGTTACAGGTGAAAAACATCTTGGCAACTTGATGATGTTCTTCTGCTTGTTACTGATGCTGGGAGATTTGAATGAAAAAAAATACACCAACAACCCAGGGAACAAACAAGAGGAAGAAACAGAACGTCTATGTCTGTGTGATGCTAAATATGCCCTTAGAAGGTGATCCCTGATAGTCTAGATGGAAACTACTGTTAGTGAATGGCCTTCTTCCCATTGTTGAATTTATTGCTATCTTGGAAGGAATAGGAATGAATTGAGATAGGATTTTTTCCACAGCGCAGTCCCTTTTTAAGGGTGTTGCTAACAATTTTACTTTAGTGCAGCTGAATGTTTTGAAGGGTGTGAGCACAAATTCCGGCTTTCATATTAAATTAGGGTTGGCTATGAGGCACAAATAATTTGAGGTTTTTATGTGGCATAGGATTAATGGCAGTGGAGATACATCATGCTCAGGTGTTTTTGTGGAATGGAGGGGTGTCCCAAATGTAGCCAGATTAGAAAAGCCTTTGTTTGTGTAACTTCCCAGTGGAGATTTACACCGAAGCAAGGATTTCTAATACAATTTTAACTTAGGGCTCAGCTAGATGGGAGAATAAATAGTGAAAAATAGTGCTTTTACCTCCCTATCACTGCAGTGTTTGTTTGTGCCCACGATTCATTCTCAAGATCGCTGGCATGGAAAATTAGCCGAGTTTGCAGTTCACACGGAACATGCCCCCAAGAAAAGATGGTGGCTGCAAGTAAATTGCCTGCCAAAAACCTCCCTCCATTGCCCCCCTTTCCCCCCATCCTTAAATGACAGATACGGAAGAGTGAATTTCCGCTTAAAAAAAACCTTTTTTGTTTGCTCTGCTGCTTGAACGATTGTGCACAGGATCGTTCATCTGGGGGAGGGGAACCAATAGTGGGAAACCAGCCACTTCATCTCTTGCAAGCCTGTCCCCCACCGAGGCCCAACCAATCACATTTAAGTTCTTTGATGTGCCCTTATTCAAATTGGTTGTTAGGACATGTAGGTATACACATTTTTGCATGTTTTAAAAAAATATTGTGAGAAACAGTGAATGCTGTTAACTATTGGGCGTTTCCAGCTTCCCTCCTTCCCAATATGGTGAATCCTGGCAGGAGCTCATCTGAACAAAAGGTATTCTTCCCACATTCTTTGTGGATTTTGGTGTTGTTGTTGTCTAAACAACCCCTAAGATAATTTCTCTCATACTAACTGGAAATCAATAAATTCCATACCTTACTTCCCAGCATCTCTTGATAAACTTTCCACATAATATTTCATTATTGTGTGAAGCCTGGGGCTACTGTAAGGTGAGGACATAGGAGAACAGTGTGGATAGTGTTCTGTGTTTATTACTGTTCTATTAATGTAAACTATGGGATGATATTTCTTATTAATGGACCTCTTCTCTCTCTTCTTCTTCTCCTCACTGTTAACATCTTTACAGTGATTTTATGCTGCACAAAAGATGAACAGGTTGAAAGCTTTGCCATTTATCCCCACCTACCCTTTCCCTAGTTCTTCGTTTAGAATTAGTGTTAACTGGAATTGGAATATTCTCTTCCACTTTTCATTTAAATCTCCCTTCCTTCTGTGAAAGTCTGCACTACCCATTCATGTGAGCCATGCTCATATCTACCTCATATAAAACAGAACTGACCAGTATATTTCTATTTGTTATTCAGTATGTCTGGCATCAGTAGCCATCAGCCTTTGGACATCTGCTGGGAATTTGGTACCCTAGCAGGGCTCATTGCTGCTGTCTGTGCTGGTGATGGTTTAGATTCATATTCTTACTTTCATAATGCCCCCAGTATGATTTTGCTCGAGGACATTTAAGTAACAGATCAACTAAAAACACCCAGCATGATTGAAGCCCAGTAAGGCTCAGTAATGAGGAAGGGTTTGCTGGTAGAGAAGAAACTGCAAGTGAGGCCACTTTCCTAATTAGATCCCGGCCTCAGGGGATCCTGGCCTTTTTTAGTCCGCTGGCCATTTATTGTATTTTATTGTATTTATTGTTTTTAAATGTGATTTTAGATCAGTTGGTTTTAATTTATAATTGTTTAATATTTTTTTATGGGGGAGGGTGGGGTGGGGGTGTTTGGGGATTTTATCTGTATTGTATTTTAATTTTTGTAAGCCGCCCCAATTGTTTTGACAGAGGGGCGGGGTATAAATAAATTTTATTATTATTATTATTGCCCAAGACCTCTCAAACCAGGCCCTTACTCAGGGCCATCAATAAATACTTATCATGATGGACAAGACAAAGAACAGATAGCCTAGATTTTACTGGACAGTGTTATGCTCTAGTCCCCCACAGAACTAACAATTTGCTTTCCCTTTCTGCTTTGTTATCCTTACGTTGCTGCCTTTTTGGTTAGTATGCTTCATTCTTTTTATCTTTTTCTATTCGAGGTACTGAATTTTTTTTTCTGGAAACCACTGATTTGCTGCAACCGATTTTTATAAGGAGTGTAACAGTTATCTGGGAGTGACCATGATTAAAGGAGTGACCATCATTAGTTTATTCTTTTTGGACCTGTAATTTGACAACAGAAAGAATCCCAAAACTGAAAGCATAATAACAGAGAAGGAAGTTGAGAATACTTGCAGCACTCCAAAGATTTAATTCTTGAGACAGGACATTTCAGAGAATGAGCTGATATAGTCAGCTGATACAGTTCTGGTGACCAGGACTTTGTACTGGCTGCCAGCACATGGTGCTGATTTAATTAACTGGTGTGATCAAGATGTAGTGATCACATTGGTATTCATCACATGGCAACTATTTTACTAATTACACTTAGAATATCCAATATACAAAGTAGCAGTTATCATCTGAATAACATAAACCGTTTCCTTTGTTTCATTTACATTGGATAGCATTACACCTATTTAGAAAGAAATTGTCTATTTCACCTAAATAATGGCAATGTAATACTGATAATGCTTCCCTGTGTTATGTGATGTGGGCATGTTTAGTGGTTACCCCATTTTTGTTGGATATATTACAATGTATCAGGTTTGAATTGGACTTTTTTTCGGTATTTGTAGACACACATGTTCTTTTAAATTATATCATTGAGACATAGAATTTAATGATAGTCGATTTGATTGGCTGCTGTGTGCTCTTACTTTTGTTAAAAGACTTGTACTCCAGTGCTGAAAAGGTAAATATTCTCCATCTATTTTTCAATGGTTAGAAGATTTCACTGCTTTCACCACTCAGTAATGTGTATTGTATAGACTAACTTTAAGAAAATGTGTTTTTGGAACTATGGTCAACTTATATTAATGTATACAGTATATGCCTAGGCCATACTCATATCCTATCTATTCCCTCCTCCCTCCCTCCCTCCCTCCCTCCCTCCCTTTATTTTCTTTGTAATCATACTTTAAAATCCAGTAAAAAAAATTAAAATCACAACACTTTCCTTGCACTTTTAGATTTTGAAATATTTACTTTTTATATCCTTTAAAATTCTAAATTATTGTTTCCTGCAGGCATTTCTGAAGTGAGGAAATCCTTATTTGATGAGTTTACCCTGTTTTTGAAGGTTTACGATATTTATCATATGAAAATTATAGAACTCATGGAGCTGCTTAGAGATTAATAGATTAGGGAACGTACCAAATAGCCAACAACCAATTTGGTACAGTATTTCATGCTCTAAGTCTCAGACTCTAAGACTGTATCTGTGTTGAAGCTGTATTTTTCAATGACTAATTGAAGCAGAACAAGTCTTTAAGAATATGCCTTCTTAGAGTCTCCAGCAGAGCAGAAGTGCCTGCAGCCGAAAAGCTGGAGAGACAACAGTGACATTTTAGTATACAGAACAATTTGTGTTCACAATCTCTGCCTATTGTATGACTGCAGATGAGACAGACTGACTGACTCCAGGAAGCTTGGCTAGGGTGGAGAGTACAGAACATCATTCAGTGCCACATGCAACTCAATTTTTGTGAAATTTGGATGTTTCTAGTAAATAAATCTAGTTTAAATCAATGCTGCTTCTTTCTGTTCTATCTCTGTGTTTATTGCAGCACTGCACTCTCTCAATCTCTCTCTTTTTAAAAGAACACTCTACTACAGATAAAATAGGATCCAAATAATGAGAGGAGAACTATTAGAAAGTTATATGTTACTGTTTATTAACTCACCCTGATGTGATGACAGAATGTTAAAAAAAATAGGATGAATGTTTCTAAATGAACATCCAGTAATAAGATTGTCTTCCCTGGAGCATAATAGCAAAGATGATGTTTCACAGTTGCTGTGTGGTCTCTCTTTACATAAACTTTGTCCCATAGCGTTCATAGCGTTCAGCTCATTTTCTGTACGGTAATTCATTATACATTACAAACAATATTTTCTGTAGACAGCTTCAGTATGTCAGAGGGCTTATGCAATCACTGGCTATCAATAATTTATACAGTGTTTTTCCCAGCATGTGCACTTAGAGGGAATCATGTTGATAGATGCACAGAAACTCCGGGGGGGGGGGAATATGAGCACCAACCAATCATGTAATGTATATATAAACCTAATTTCTCAATCACAAATTTATCTGCCTCCTATGGAAGGCTTCAGTGTGTTGTTTCTTTTGCACTTAATTCTAACATGCTGTCCCGTCATGGATGCAAATATTTCTTCCAACACATGAACAAGAGTGCACCAATGTTTTAACTACACCAGCTTTTGTTGCTCACAGTGGAATAGTGAACTAGTCTGTCCATAAGGAAGGAGAAACCTAGTATGGTTTCCATGATTACATATCCTGGGGTACTACCTAATATTGTTGGGAAAATCTATTTATCTTTAGCATGATTTGATCCTTTGAATTTGAGGCAGTTTCTCTTTAAAGGCAGAGGAGGGACAACATGCTGCCCATCTCTCTTTCCCCCTTCTACCAAAGGGAACTTGTCATTGTGTGCAGAGAGATTAGTCTTTTCCCAACTGTGTTTACTGCTGACAGTGCCTGAGACTGGTCTGCTCTCATTGCTGTTTCTGACCATGCCTACCAGGTCGTTAGGATTCACCAAACTGCCTGGATGCCATATATGGACAACACTGGATTGAATTAAGAAATGGGATAGAAGAAGGAGGACCACAGCTAGCCAAGCAGTGTGTGAAGGATAACGGACAGCCAATCAGTGTGTGAGAGAAGAAAGGAACAAACCATAGGCAGGGCTCTTATTTTCTCTCAGCAGAGCACACATTCGATTTGGTCAGCAGCACAGTGGAATCAGATTTTCATATTTTGGTTCATTTTGCAGCATAGAGCATCTATATGGAATTCGGTGTGGGTATAATTCAGCGTTATCTGCCTAAGAAGGGAGCCTGTGGCTTCACAGAGGACAGAGACAGCCTATATCCCAACAGTAGTTTCTTTATGGCTGCTAATGGAGTTCAAATTTTACTATCCTTTGTCTCAGTCCCCACATGGCCAAGAAGGGAAGTGGCCTCTGCCTGTATTGAGATCCCCCCAGAACAACTAAACTACAACGAAAACAACATCTGATACAAAACGTAGACCTGAGACTCTAACATCGTCACTTTTCTTCCCCTGTATGATTTTTTAAACGTCTTTTACATGATGAAAAAGCCACTAGAGATTTTGAAAGCTACATGATATATTTTGTGCATTTTGGTTGGCCAATAAAGGTATTACTCTTTTGTGGATTGTGTGTGTGCGTGTATGTGTATGCCTGTTTGGTCAGTATTCAACCTCAGCCAGCTAGAGCCACAGAAGGAAAGCAGAAGCAAGAAGATATATTTGACTGGCTACTTTGTTCTACTTTTAGATTTTGGGGGAGGTGGGGTCCGGTTTGTTTTTTATAAACAATTTCTCTTTGAAGTTTGGTTTGGGCTCTTTATTATTTTTCTCCCTTACAATCTCTCTCTGGGGATCCAAGCCCTGCTCCTTCAAAAAGAGTGATGTTCCTTTGCTTTGGAAGGAGCTTTGTCTCAGTTTCCTTTTCCTGTACATAGATTGCTTGTGGAGCAGAGAAATATGGATGTAAAGTAGTGTTTTGGTATGATATCTGAATACCTAGTTGACTCTAACTACTGTGACCCCTTGGTTCCATTGCTTGCCCTCCTGTCCCAATGGGAGCAGCTACCACTACTTAGAATTTGAAAATGCATTTGATAATGAAATGAGTTCAATGATTATCTGAAGATAATGATCAGGTATACCTGGTCTGCCTCCTAGAATAGGGCCTGGTTGATGATACAAGCAGAATGAATACCATAGGTGTTGAAGATTGCATAGTTCAGTGCAAATGGCTACCATATCAAGAAACAGTAAGTGTTAGAGGGGATGGATCATGAGAGATTATTATTGGAATTAAAGACCTGTTAGAGCCTTTACTTCAGTCACAGTGGAGGTGCCCATTTTAGGATGATGAGTTTGAAAGAACCAAATTGCAGACAGAGAAATAATTTTAGAATCCTCAACAGGAGGAACATTTATTAAGGAAATACATTATTGGATAGCCTTCCTAAACTAATCTAAAAGAGAAATGGATGGGAGGGAGACATGTTGCCGCATGTTCTCCCTCATCAAACAGCAGAGGGAAGAGAGCAGAGCAGTTCAGACTGGACTGATTCTTTTTGTTTTACAACAAAGGAGCAGTGACTTAGTTAACCCTGACTGAACCAGGCAAAGTTATCTGCCCATAATGCTTTTGGGATAGGTGGCTGACAGAGGAAGGAAAAAACAGCAGGAAAGCAACACAAAAGATCCTAATCCCTTTCTGTCTAAGCCATCTCATCCCTAGTGGACAAGAGAGCAGCAAGAACAAGTGCAGAAGCTGCTGTTTCTTCCAACAGTGTGCAAGTTGAGCTCGGGACTTTTGTGATGCTTTAGGTATAGTTCTGTCATGCTAACTGAGCATTCACTACAGAACCTTCTGTGATGACATCAGTGATTATGGGGTGTATTTTTATCTCCTGTGGGGACATATACACACACAGACTCAGAGCTCTGCCTGAGAATCTGATGAAGCAATTATTTTAATGCTCAGTGGCTTGTTTAAAGTTTTTGGAATAGGCTAAACAAACAAAAAAACATACTGCTTTATCCTTTGAACTGAGGAGTGCAGTTCTTTCTTTGTGCCTGCATATTTTAAAATGATTAGAGGAATAGTTTTAGGATGAAAGCAGCCAATGTGCGGGGTTGGGGGAGAGTATGCAGTGATACTGTACACAAAGGCTAAATGTGACTAATGGAACTATGGAAAGCATTAGCATTGACATGCCTGTTGCTATGTTTTGAATGCAAAGGACAAAGTATGATTCAGAGGTCTCTTAACTCTGAATAGCACCACTGAAACTGCTGCAGCTATGACAGTGCAAATGGCTACTGAACTGGTAATTCAATAAAAATATTAGAGGCCTGTGGAAGGGTGTGTATCAAGGTTTCTTTGTTACTGGTTGTCCACAAAATTAACACAAAAGCTTCAGGACCCAGTGAAATTGCACCAGTTACCACAGCTTTAAAGGTTAAATAGTATTCATTATTTTTTTTACCAGTTCTTGTATTTATTAGCAAGGATGTAGGAAAATATGTTTCCAGTCCTAAATACATTTCATAGGAGTAGGCCCACATGAAAACAGTGGTATTTAGTTCCAAGTAAACATGTATTAACTTGCACTGCACAGAAAACACTTTTTGGAACAATGTTCATCCATGTGCTGTAATGTTTTCTAATTTGTGTTTTAGAAAACTAGTTGAATTTGGTAGGCAATGTATTCAGATCTTAATCCTTTTAAATATTATCTTTTTGTAACATTATGGGTTTTTCTGCTCTGTTTCATTTATGTTAATAAAAATGGATCCCTGTTATAAAAATAATTCCTTAATAAAGATGCAGAACTAAAATACAATAATCTAGATGTATGTATTTATTATAGTTTTATCCTGCTCAGCCTAGAGTTGAACCCCACAGCAGTTAAAATTTGTGTTGTTGTTGTTACATACCTTTAAGTTGACTCCGGTTTATAGTGCCCCTGTCAGGGTTTTCTTGACAAGATTTATTTAGAGGAGGTTTTCAATTGCTTTCATCTTAAGGTGAGAGTGTGTGAATTGCCCAATATTGCCCAGTGGGTTTCCATGGCTAAGCAGGGATTTGACCCAAAAGCCAATTAAAAAACCATGCAGAAGTGCTGTTTTAGAAAAGGGGATACAGTCTCAGTCCCAGTAGGTTTGATGGAAAGGTACCTATTAGTAGGCTCTCCTTCCATGGTGATGAAAATGCCTCTCATAAAAAAAGAGAGCTTCTCAGATGGACACTTCTCGTGCAAAAGAACAAAGCATGAAGGACAAAATGAAGACCTTGGCTTTACCTCTGGGCACACCACAAAAATTATCTGCAGCCCTACTGAATGCCTCTAACGGACATCCTAGTTCATTTCATTGGGTCTTGTGAGATGCAATATATCCAGTAGGTTGTGTCAATATGGTTTGGAGAAAAATGATTAATAATGAATTTTTATGAAGATTTTGCCTGTATCTTTGGATAAGCTGTGTCAAATTCAGGAATGTGGTATCTGTTTTATCTGGAACTTGGCCAGGAGTGTTTATTTAATACACAATTCCTCCTGCTCTGCTTAAAATAAAATATAGCATTCCAGACAATGGAATTAGTTACGGTAATGATATCCTTGCTGGAAATAATATTTTTAAATGCTCACTCCCAGAATGCAAGTAAAAAATATTTTATATCCTTTATGTACAGAAAATAATATATATTATTTTTAACAGCCATTTCAAAGTAAGAGGGTATTTTTAAATTAAAAAAAAACCCTTTTGCACTTGCTAGGGATGATGGTATATGTTGCAGTCATGAGGGATAAAAGCTTTATAAAATATGAAGTCAACATTCTTGTTATTTCAGTGATTGAACCATACAGAATGATTTTTTAAATAAGAAAAAATAGTTTACCCACACTTACTGAAAGAACACTTCTTTTTATATGGTATTTTCCATAATTATCAACTTTGCTGATCCTTGAGGCAGTAGCACAAATACAATTTAAAAAGTCGAACAAAGTGTGACCTTTTTGGAATGTAACACAAAACTACAAATGCCAGGTACTCATTTTTCTTTTAAAGTTTGCTCTAGGAAGATGGAGTGTTTGCAGTAACAGGATTGTTGCTAAAATGGGTGTCTTCTGAGCAATAAATATTCTAACACAGTGGCTCTTAACCTTTTCTTTACCAGCGACCCCCTTTACATATCTTTTGTTGCCTTGGACCACCAAGACTTAAGTCAAGATTTAAAACAGCAACAACAATAGATGATGATGATGATGATGATGATGATACAATTACACCATCCATTAAACTTTCCCTCAGAGGCACTGGAGGGGAGGGAAGACTTTTCTCCTGATTCTTCCTGCAAGTTTGTGTCTGGAGCGGATAGAATGGCAATGTACAGCCTTTGCCTTGGTTCCTTTCATGTAGTCACTCCACTGTGGGCAGGAGGTGTACTGAGCAGCCGTCAAGCCTTTGTGAACCCCCTGTGAGGACATCGTGGTCCCCTGATGGTTCGCAGACCACAAGTTAAAAACCACTGTTTTGACAAAGTTATCAGAAAATGTCAGTTTAAACAGAATAGATGGAAAAATATTTCAAGTCTCATACCGCCTATGTAGGTGTATGAAGCTCTTGTGCACCAGACAATAATATCAATGGAACCATACTTTGTACTTAGCATTCTGCAATAGGCAGGCATTCTTAGTGCTTTCCAGTAGTTCCAAAAGTCACATTTAGCCGCTGTGTCATTCTAACCAGGAATGAATGGTATGGCCACGGATATCAGTGTCCTATGATACCTGCCAAAATTTTGGAGAATGAATGGAAGAAGGGGAAGGGCAGTTAAGGCATGTATAGTAATAACACTTTCCCCCCACTCTGAAAAGCCATGGTTTATTGGACCAGGATTGTGATGCCACCCAGCTAAAGGGTATGAAGCACTTGCCAAAAGGGAGTGGAGCTACACTTTATGTTATGTTGATTTTGCCAAAGCTATCCATGGTTATCTTCATGGAAGAATAATTTGACTGTTACTCATTAATTTATGTTTACATTTATATTCTTTGTTTTCTCTAATAAGCTCAAGGTGGCAAACATGCTGTCTTCCTTCCTATGTTATCCTAACCATAGCCCTGCAAAGCCAATCATGTTGAGAGAGGGTGACTGGTCATTCGCTGAGTTTCATGGCTCAGTGCAAACTTGAACCTGGATTTCCCCAAGTCCAACACACTACACTTTACTGTTTTTGTAAATTTCGTATAGTCAGTGGACTAAACAAATCTGCTGCTATGAATGAGAATGAAGCTAATTCTGATTTTGTAACTGAAGTGGTTGTATAACTGACGCTATATTTATTCTTCCTTATCAGCCTCACAGTTGGTTGTTCCCATCCCATCAAATGGCAGCTGCTGCTATTTCCTTCTGTCTGAAATAAACTTCATATGTGAAAACAGGTTTTCTTGTGAACCTAGAAGGTGTTACCTTGGGCCCATTTGCACGAGGGGAAAAAATCTAAACACCTTGTAGTATTGGCATCTCGCAGCAGCAGTGACATGTCTAAATGGTTTTTATGGCCTCAGAAGCCCCCATAAGACTCGCATTCCTGATGGCAGCCACGAGTGATTTACTCACGTTAGTTCTTCACCGCCATCGGGGTTTTTCCCCAAAGTCATCCCAAGGTGCACTGATGCAATAGAGTGATTCTCCAATTTTATAAAAAAGCAAAACAGAAAATGTTGATCCTTTTTATCACCTTAGCGAGTCATCGCTAAGGTGAAAATCCAACATGGAGGCAGCAGGTGTTTGTCCTCCTAGCAAGCCCCGCCCCTGCTCTCACCTAACCAATCAGCTTTGTGCTTCCCTTCGAGTTTTTTAATTGTTCTATAGTTCAAACGAGCAAAAATGCACACCCACCTCGCATTTGTGAATAAGTATGGTGAAATCTGAGAAGGCTTTTACCCCATTGTTTTTCACATTTTGGGCTTTCCTCCTTCCGTATAGTGTGGATTGGTGCTGGATCCTGTTCAGACAGGTAGGATTCCTAGCGAATTCCATGAGGGGTATTTTCACCATTTAGACAGCCCTCTTGACAGGTCTCTGTACTATGAGCTACAGAAAGAGTGAGTGGATTGGGTAGATATGGATCATGCTGGGGTATGGTGGGCAGTAGAACAGTTTTTGATAATTTATTTTTAAAAGTAATTACAGATATAGTCCTGAGACCCCCTAATTGTAGTTAGCTACAATTATGTTACAGATTTTAAAATGGCTCCTCATTTTCCTGTTTCTCAAAGGTAACTGTAATATTTCTCTTCTCACTACTTAAAAATATTCCTGAATGCAGAAACATAAGACATAACATGAGCCAGCACTTCAACTAAGTGATATTCCTTCCCCATCATTTAATGAAGCCACACCATCAGAATTATAATAGAAAGTCAAAAGTTTTACCTGATTATGTTACAATCATAATATTACTTTGTTAGCTATGTCTTAGTTACTGGCAAAAGTTATGAATTACAAGTAATTCGTTGTTGGTAACTAGTGACTTCTAAGCTTTGATTTGGAGCCAATGATTATAGATTTAGCCAGTGATTTGCCCTTGCTTTGGCATTTTAGTGAAAATTAAACATGTTTATCTCCAAGTTTTCCAAAAGAGAAGATTCCTGTTCCTCCCCTCATCTCTGGTAGTAAAGCACAGCATAAAAAAACCCTGCTATGACAAACTTACGATCAAACATCTGTGTTCCAGATACACATAGTTCTGTGCACGCCATTGCTTTTTCTATTTAAAATGTCACATAGTTTCTTTCAAGCAGATTCAAAAGGTAATCTGTTGGAGAGAATGACATACTAATTTAGTGAAAGTATTTTCTTGATGCTATATTCTTTTCTTGTTTCACTTGATGGGCTCTGTTTGGGTTGTGATTTGCTCAGTGAGTGTTGCAAATACCATAATTCTGTGTTAAAAGTCATTCCAAGTTGATACTGCTTTGTCATGCAATGTGCAGTAAATTAATCTTGGTTTTCTCTTTATAAGTGGAATAAATTTACTGTGCAGCTGGATTCAGGTTTTGTGGGATGTTGCACAGTTTTGGTGCTCTGTGGCTGTGTTTGTGTGATCAGAAGCAGAATTTGGAAAAGCTGATTTTTATAATAAAAGTTACTCTTACATACATTCCCTCCCCATACAAGATTAGGTATCAGGGAGAAAACTTTTTCCTTCGCACGTCAGTTTAATCTTCGCAGAAACGAATTTCCAAATCTCCTCCAGTAGCTGTTCACTTTTGGATCATGTAGGTTGAGTCAGAAGTAATTGTAGCTAGAAAGACTGAGAAATCAATACGTTGAGAGATAATACTGAGTTAAGCAAAACCCAGACAAGTACTTTAAGAGCTTGTGGAACTTTAAGATGTCTTTTCCCCTCCTTTCTTTGAATAGCAGACCATCATATGAGCGTATAAACTGCTTGTAAGCTCTCTTGAGTTTCAAAACTGTAGTGTGTATGTGTGTTTGGGGGTGGGGGAGATATATGAAAAGCTTAGCTTCCAGTTTCAGAGCACATGGAATTAGATCCTGTTTCCACATTATAGTGACAGTGTGATTGCTGCTTGGCCTGGCCCTAGTTATTTTGCTACCCAAGGAGAAGTACACAATGCTATCCCCTCTGTATTACACAAAGTGACAAGAATATGAGTTCAGTATTACTTCAGCAGTTAAGACAAGAGAGTATCTTAAGCTAGCATTAGTTGAGTGTAAAGGGTCCAGAATATGTTGTGTGGCAGAGGGGGTTTTGTGTCTGCTACTGCCCTTCCCATTACATCTGCCACCTGGGGTGATCACCTCACTCTGGCTAGTGATACAACCAGTATTGGTTGCTATTAATGTGGGCAAACCATACAAGTATACCTCACTTAAGAAACCATGTGACAGTGAAGCTATTTTTTTAATGCCTGTCCACTCCCTTGTCCTCCTCATTTTCTATATAGCTGGAAGTTTTTTTCGGGGGGGGGGGAGGAGTTGTTTTGCATTTTGAAGCATTGGCATTGGGAGGATGGTAAAGGAGAGCTGCAGAAACAGACTTTCAGTGTTGGGGTGCAACACCATATCTGCATTAAACATTACAATAAAGGCTTGAGCTGAGAAACTATCGGATGCTGTTCTAGGTGAATCCCAGAATCTAGGTGTGTGCCTTCCTACAACAGGCAAAGTAAACAGCAGCTGCCTCCATAATTCCTTGCTGAATATGCATGAACAGCAAAACAAGGGGGAAGGAAGGGGGCAGATAAGCCTACCTCACTAGCTTTCTCCCAGCATGTCTTTTTAAAAATAGGTCTGTAATTTTGGCCATCAGAATGGAAATCATAGGAAAAATAGAAGCTGGTGGGAAAAGGGTAACCCTTTTGCATTTTAGAAGAAGCCTTTGGGTGGTCTACACAGTGACGGCACTAGGGGAGTGTGGAGAGCCAAAACCACACCAGGTGACACTGTGGGGAGGCTGGGTTGACACCAGCCTTAGTGACACGACAGGGTCTCCAGAAGGTTCAAAATGTTTTAGTTTACTTAAACAAGGCTTTGCTGAGCTGGTTGTTCCATTTCACATGTGCATGTTGTTAGTTTTGAACCCAAAGGATGTTGAAACCTGTTTAACTGCTTGGGTGTAGGAACCTTTCCCTATTTTTTCCATGTTATTTCCGTCTCTGGTATACTGTATGTGTATGTGTAAAATTTAGTCACTGGTTTCAGTAGGTCTACTCTAAGCATAAGTGTGGCTGGATCCAACTGTTGGCTCTGATTTCAGCAATAGACCAAGAAGCCTAAATTTGACTAACCAGGGCCATGAGAACCAAACTCTTTTGGGAACCCATATAACAGAACTAGTGTTGACTATTTAATCACATTGACCATTGTTGTTCTTTGGATGCAACTGTTATACTTCAACATGAACTTTTTGATACCCAAAGAAACTATATTTGAACTACAAGGGTTTAGTTATTAATTTAAAAAAAGTTTATCTCCTTGTTCTCAATAGCATGTTTTACTGTATTCCATTCTTCCACGTTCTCATAACTGAAATTTCACTTTGCTCTAAAAGTATAAATAATGCACAGTAATACTTACATTGGTATTTTTTTTCCTCTGTGCACAATATGAGCCGTTTGCTCACCTTGGCTGCAAGTACATTGAGTAACCTGTTTCAACCAGGGTGTTTGTTGGTATTGGTAACCCCACCAAATATGGTCCTGAAATGTATCTCATCATGTTTAAGCCTGGAGAATTGCTCATTAGAATTTACAATATAGAATGACGGAAGAGCTAGGCACCTGCAGTTGACAGTGATGTTTACAGGACCTAAGGGTTGTTCAGTGTCTTGGGATTCAAGTACGTAGCTAATTTAAGAGATCAGCATCTCGGTCTGTGCAACTTGGCCAAGGCAGTGGAAGAATGTGTCAGAGTTGGGATTAGCCCCCTGATGTTTTCTTTAAAGACTGTTGTTCTTCATTCCATGCGGCTGTTCCTCTTTTTATCTGGAGGCCTTGCTGACTGCTCACCAGAGGAGCTGGCTCAGTTACAGTCTGCTTGCTTGGGCACTTGCAGAAGTTGTAATGTTATCATCAGAAGCTTAGGAGGTACTGCCCTCTGCAGTTGTTGGTTAATTTGGTGTCTTACCAGCAACTCCCTTTACCTTTCTGTTGGTGTACATGCACACACACATGCATACACACACACGCGCACAATTTTCATTTGGAGAATTTAAATAGGTGTAAACTCTAATAAATATAGTTATGAAAGGTTGTTCACTGGCATCTTTTCACTCTATGGATAAAATTTCTCCCCACCCCACCCCATTGTATTTCTAAGCTTCCTCAGTCTAAGGGTGTTGTGAGCAGTCTCTTTGCTTTCTTCATTAGAACATCTGGCAGCTTCCTTACAAATGGAGTATGAATGTGTAAAATAGTGAGCAGAATTCCATAATCTCTGAACCACAGCCTTTTCTAGGCATCTTTTGCAGTTCTTTTTGGGATGATTTCCTAAACCTGTCATGCATTAAAAATAATAATACCTTTTTCTACTTTTCTAAACATAAAGTCTGGTTTCAAAAATAGGCCCATTTGTGTAGTGTTTCTCTATGTTTTACACATATTTTTTTAAAAAACACAGCTCTTAAAAATCATGAATGGGGAACGACAGAGGCCTAAATAAATTGCTGTTTTTGTGGTGTAGATTGTTTTTTAATCTCTAAAACAATTCATGTACATCTTCACCCCTTTTAATATGCTGGTGTTTCTTTTAAATGTATGTTTTCCTTCTTGCATCCTAATGCCCTTTCACCTTTTCTGAAACTGCATAAAAACAGTCTGTGGACTCATCCTTGTGATCTTAATACCACCATTGCAGACTCCTCTGTGTGACCAAGCAGAAATTGGTCCTATTGAATTTGGCGGGCTTATTCTTAGGTTATGGGACTGCAGACTAAATAGCAAGTTTTACTGCTGATTTTTATGAGCTTTCTGGGAGCTTTTTTGGCTGAATAGTGGGGCAAAAATGCTTTAGATAAATAAATGGATGTATTGCTGTTGGCATTTCACTTTGGCATTTCAGAAAGATGATAGACAAATGGATTTGGGCATAAGAGTATAACCCAGAGCCATCAACAATAATATGAGCAATGCCATTTACAGTAGGACCCCCATATCCGCGGGGGATTGGTTCCAGGGCCCCCAGCGGATAATGAAATCCGAGGATAATAACGAACACCCTCGTCGCCATTTCTGCCCTGGGAGCGATCCCGGGGGCAAATGGAGAAGAGAGGCAGATCTCTCCTCCCCTCTTCATCCCCACATTGCCATTTCAGCACCGGGAGCAATCCTGGAGGTAAAGAGAGGAGTGAGGCAGATCTCCCTCCTCCTCCATCCATTCCCCCCCCCCTACTGTCACCATCTGCAGATAATTGTATCCACGGGTGGTGAATCAGCAGATGTGGGTGTGCTACTGTATTTTAAAGAAAAGTGAATTTCACATTTTATGGCATAAACGTGGTTAAGCCACTATAAATTGCTCACAGGGAATCTCTAAGATTAAGTGCAGGTTTCTTGTCTTCGCCTGTTCCATACATATGTTTATCACCTGCATGTACCTTATACCTTTTGTGGGCAGTCAGCTTGGATATAATGAACCTTATTTATTCTCCTATTTGAATAGATTGGCTGTACAATAGATAGTAAGATCATCTGGTTATGGAGATTCTTACTTGAGAGCCATTTTCTTTTTAGACAAAAGAAACTTGAGGCCCTATCCAGTGATGTTGAACCTACCGTTCTTGTCAAGAAGCACTTGTTTCCTCAGCCTATGATTTCTTTCTTCTGCTTGCTACATTCAGAGAGTGAGGGTGTCAAACAGAGATTAAATGCAAGACAGCTATCCCTATGGCTGTGGTTACAGCTGCTGTAATAACATTGTAACAGGTCTTCAACATGCAGTGCTGCCCTAAATTAATTAATCATTTGACAGTCATCACCAAAGTTTGTGTTGGCTCAGTCCTTAAAACCTCACTTTCATTATCCCACTATTTCTATTTCATGGGTTTATTCCCGACCCCACTTTCTTTCTCCTGGCTTTAAATACTAATCCTATATTTATGTCTTCGCATTCAATCATTTTCCCAAGGAGGTGGGTTTCCCCTCGCGTGCTATTAGAATTCTTTGAAATGCAGATGTTTCTCTGTTGTGTTTTTACCACCCTCAAAGCCTGGTGCTGCGATGACCTCTTCCCTGCGTTCTAGATTTGTATACCTACCTCACTGTGTCTCCTAACATGATGCGAGAAATCATTTGTAGCATAACGTGTGTGTGTGTGTGTGTCAGATTGATGCCTTTTGTGCAAGAGCCACCTATGCAAAGTGTAGCTCTTGCACTAATGGGGATTTTGTTCATGGATTGTGTTCATGCTGGAGCCACTGTCTCAATGCGTTGTTGAGGAAATGAGAGCTTTAGGCACTCCCCGGGATGGCTCTTTAGGGAAGCATAGTGTGAAGAAGACCTAAGACAAGGCAGAAATGATAGGTATCAGAGTGGAAGACACAAGGAAGTCAGGATAGTGGTTGAAGGAAAAGCCTTTGACATAAATTGAGAGTTGTGGTATATGAATTAGCAGAACGCCTACTTACTGGAGTGTTCTTAAGATCCCATTACCAGAGTATTTATAAATGGAGACATGGCATCATATAGCTCCTTATCCAGTAGACTGAGAGCCCTTGAGAGGTAAACATGAAAGGAGAATAGCACAATTAGCAGAAATTATTTTTCAGCTTCAGTTGTCTGTGGGTAAAAATGTTCCCAAGGCTTACCCTCATGTGCAACATGTATGGAATAATATAGAGAGACTAGCTGGACCCAGCGTATCACACGTTAAAAACCTCCCCCAAAATGCCCAGTAGACCTCATGACAACCCTGTAAGGTAGGCTGGTGGGTTTTACTCACCCCCCATGCCAAACTTGCCCCCCCCCGCTGCCAAACTCTCCACCACCACCAAAGTCAGCCTCCCCGCTGCCAAACTTGCGCCCCCAGTGCTCGCCCTCCCTCTGCTGAACTCAACCCCTGCTGCCAAACTGCACCCCTGCTGCCGAGCTCCCCACTGAACTCACCCCCTGCTGCTGGACCCAGTCCCCCCAGTGCCGAACTCACCTCTCACTGCCAAACTTCCCCCTGCTGCCGAACACGCCCCCTGCCACTTGCCCTCCTGTCATCAACCCTCCGCCTCTTGCCCTCCCACCGCTGAGCTCCCCCCCTCTGAACTCCCCCCCCCGGTGCCACCAAATCTGCCCCCTGGCAAATTCAGCCCCCCCGCTGCTGAACTCACCACCCCAGTGCTTGCCCTCCCACCGCTGAACTCGGCCCCCCAACAAACTCTCCCCACCACCACACTCAGCCCCCCCACCACTTGCCCCCCCACGCTTCCCCCCTGCACTCTGGCACATGCCATGCTACACATACACACACATGGCAGATCCCCCCCTGCTACTCACACTCCTTCTGCAGCTGCCATGTTTACAAAGGATTTCAACTTCCACATGGTCCTGCCCCCAGTGTGCTGATTGGGTGTCCAACAGAGCTTTGAGTGGTTGGTGAGTTCACTAAGCGGCCAATCAGCACACTGCAAACGGCAACATACCTAAGAGAATTATATATATAGATTGGTCAATCTAGTTGTTCATCTCAGCTCAGTCCCGTATTGTTGTGGAGTGTGATCGCTTAGCTTCCTTTACTGTAAGCTATATAATGAGAATTACTATAATAATAAATGCAGAGAAATAGAAGTTGGCAACAAGAAAGGAAAAACAAGAGACCTCTTCCACAAGATCCATGAAATCAAAGGGAAATTTAAACCAAGGATGGGGATGCTCTGTGATCAGCAGGGGAACACATTACATGACCAAGTAGAAATAAAAAAGATGGAAGCAATACCCCAAAGAGCAATATAAAAGAGATGAAAGGATGAATGACACATGGGAAGAAGAATCATGCTAAGATAATCCTCAAATTTTGGAAAGTGAAGTGAAAGCTGCACTCAAAGCAATTAGGAATTATAAAATACCAGGAACAGATGACATACCAATAGAACTGCTACAATCTACAGAGATAGAATTGACTTTAGTTATAACTAAAACCTGCCAACAAATATAGAAAATAAAACAATGGTCCACAGACTGAAAATGAGCAATATACATTCCCATCCCCCAAAAGGAGACACAAAAGAGTATAGACTACAGCAAAGCCTTTGAATGCATAGATTATGAAAAACTATGGATTGATCTTAAAGAAATGGGTGTACCATTGCATTTGATTGTCCTGATGTGTAACCTGTACTCAGGACAGGAGCTACCGTTAGAAAAGAATATAGAGACATAGAATGGTTCTCAGTAGGAAAGGGGGTCAGACAAGGCTGCATTCTTTCACCCTATTTGTTCAACTTGTATGCAGAAAATATCATGCACAGAGTAGTTTTAGACTCGGAGGAAGGAATATGAACACACTAAGGTATGCTGATGACACCATACTACAAGCAGAAAATAACAAAGACTTGGAACAATTACTAAAGAATTTCAAAGAAGAAAGTGCTAAGACAGGCTCGCCGTTGAACATTAAGAAAACAAAAATAATGGCCATGGAGGATTTACATAAATTCAATCTAGACAATGAAGAAATTGAAATATTTAAAGATTTCTCATACCTTGGATCAATCATTGATCAGAATGGAGAATGCAGTCAAGAAATCAGAAGGCAAGTACTGGGAAGAGCAGCTATGGAAGAATTAGACAAGATCCTGAAGTGCAAAGATATAAAACTGAACACTAAAATTAGGATCATCCAAGCCATTGTTTTTCCCATCACCGTGTGCGGATGTGAGAGCTGGACAGTGAAGAAAGCTGATAGAAAGAAAATCAACTCATTTGAGATGTGGTGCTGGAGAAGAGTGGTGAGGATACCATGGATGGCCAAAAAGACAAACAAATAGATCCTAGAACAGATCAAGCCTAAACTCTCCCTGGAAGCCAAGTTGACTAAATTGAGGCCATCATATTTCAGGCACATCACGAGAAGGCATGACTCATTAGAAAAGACAGTAATGCTAGGAAATGTGGAGGTCAGTAGAAAGAGAGGAAGGCCGCATCCCAGCTGGATAAACTCAGTCAAGGAGTCCATAGCCCTGAGCCTGAAGGACCTCAGCAGAGCAATAGGGGGTGTTGGAGGTATCTTATTACAGTAATGGGTTCTCCATGAGTCAAAATTGACTCGAAGGCAATTAACAACAAATATAATTGCAGTCTGAGGGAGAACCAGTTCAAGAGGATTCTACATTTGGCCAAGCATCATCTGGTATAGCAAACGTTTATGAATAACCTAGTCTTTTGGAAGTATGGAGATGTCTTTCACAGCTTCACTTTGGGGAGAAAAGCATTATGGAGAAGGTTATTATATTCTTGCCAGTATAGCAAATATAGGTTTTCAAGTTACATAAAACTCTTAATGGAAATGCAAATAATCCTTTGCTATGGAAAGGCCAAAGTTAACTGTAACAGCCATACTTTTTCAGACAGATAACGGCTCAATATACTGTAATGTAATGTAATGTAGTAAGTGTGGTATTTTGAATTCTTCAAAATCAAAGCCAGTATTCACTACACTAAATGGTGCATGTCTACTCTGCAGTAAGCCCTATACTTCCAAATACATATGTATGGGATTGTAGCCTTAAGCTTAAATCAAATAGCTACTGTAATTCCAACTAGAGTAGACCCAGTGAATCAATGGGAACTTGTTAACGCAACTCTTAAGTTCCATTGATTCAATAGGTCTGCCCTAATGGGAAGTAGCAATTAGATTTAGCCGTTAGTGTCTGAAGTAAGAGTCCCCTGCAATTCTTTCTAAATAGTTCAGTCAATCATTTTAGAAAAACAAAGAGTTAGATCTAGAACATCTGCCTGTGGAAGGTGCAGACAGAAGCTGATTTATTACTTCCCTTTCCTGCTTTGAGGCTGAGGTCCCTTCTGAACGGAACAGGTTGAGAAGGAAGGGAAGGCCAAATCGCATAGGCATGCCTTCTGTGAGTGGACCAGACAGAACCTCTACCTGACTTCCTTCAGTCTCTCCCTTTCCGTTCAACATTGTGCATCACAGCCCATTCCACTCACAAGGTCCCCCAGTCCTTGAAGGAGAACTTCAGGGGAAGGTATAGGGGGAAAGAATAAGAAAGTTGACTTTTGCGCATCTCCTTCTGCAGGCAGTGTTTTCAAAAAGCTTGTGACTGACAGCATAAAATGAATATAATATTTGAAGACATTTATGCTTATCTTTCATCTTTCACATGTAGTATAATTTAATATAAGTTGTTCGACCTGTAATGAATCAAGAGAGTATATAAATGCCTTTTGAGAATGTGACGTATTTAGATAAGTTAATATAACACCGTTTCAACTTTGGTAGATGAACTTGGTTGCATGAAATACATCTATTGTGAAATAGAAATACCTTCATGGAGAGCTGTATCTGAAACGGGGCCCTAGCCTAAGGGTGAGCCGATTTCCTTCTTGGATTTGTTACTTTTTTCTTTTTTTCTGGAACCCTTTTGGTCTGCTGGCATGTGTGAATTTTACAAAACAAGTACCGGTAGTCTTTTGGATAATTAAGGCAGAAACTAATCCATGTTGAAGATGTGCTTTGTAGACCTAAGAACGTAAGCATTGTTCTAAATCAGGCCAAGAGCAACTTCGGCTGTAATTCTAAACAGACTTTCTAGGGAACAAGCCTAAGTAACTTCATCCCAAGTAATAATGCATAGGACTGTACTGTGTGTCCAGCTTTCTTTACTAATATTCCAGTGCTAAGTGGTCTGACCACTTAGGCCTGACTTGTGCTGAACTGTTTTCCATTCAAGGATTTCAATTGCCCTGTGGTATACAGAGTGAGGATTGGGTGTGGGGGCGGGGAGGTTTTCTTTTTCCTTTTTTAATTTAACTACTTCAGGATGATCCTGTATTTTCATGTTATCGGATCATGCTAATAGTTGTGAACAGTTTTTGTTGTAGGGAAATGTGGGAGAATATACACGTGTTGTATGTCTAAGAATATAGGAGGAAATACATTTGGATACATTTGGTACGTCCTAGACATTTCTTTCATCCACTCCTCCTTTGTCATTCGGGACCACCACCAGCGTTTTGTATGACTTCATGCCTGCCACTCTTGGTTACAACCTATACTGATATCCTATTATATAAGCTTCATGCCATCTGAACTCTGATGCAGTTTATCTTCATTGCTTGAACTTGTTGCTTAACATCTGAATCTGAGCCATTGTGTTTCAGCTGTTCCCATTTAACAACTTGTTTCTTCCTAAAAGTCTGACAACCTTCTCTACGGCACTGTTTAATGCTATTTATCTTGTACAGCTTACTTTTCAGTACACCACCAGACTTCCTTCACTTAGTGGCCTAGGAAAAAACTATTCACAAGAATCATGTGTCCCTTTTAGCACCTCTTTGTTCTCTGACATAAAGTGTTTTCCAGTGCCATTTTTGCATTTGTGTCCCCCCCCCCTCACCAATACTGGATTATCTGATGTACTAACATGTTCTCTTCTTTACTGTACCTCCCAGCTTTTCATATGTTGGCAAGTCATGCTGTTTGTAACATGCTGCCTGCAGAGAAGCCTAGGAGCAAAATGGCATGGCAGAGGAAGGACGGGATGAGAACATCTCTATGTTTGTGGATGTCCCTGCCCTTCTGCAGGTTCCCTGGGGCCCATCCACACGACACAACTATAGCCCTTTTATTCCACTTTAACTGCATGTTGATAGTGGGGTGAGGCACTGGTCCTCTTTGTTCCTCTCTAAATAGCCAATCCAAGGATTCCATGGGATGGAACCATGGCAATTAAAGTGGAATAATAGTGCTACAATTCTGTGGTGTGGATTGGACCCAGGAAATGGTAACATCTAAGAACAAAGTGCCAGTGTTATCCCTTTGTTGATGGCAACAGGTAAGCCAGAGTGATAGATTAGGTGTGTTTAAGAGGACCAGCTTTTTTTTTTTTAATGAACCCAGGGGTTATCTAGACAGTGAAAATGCCCCTCATGGAATTCGCTGGGAATCCTACCTGTCTAAATGGGTTCCTGCACCAATCCATACTATTCAGAAAGAGGGGGGCCCAAAACGGCAAAAACAACATGGTAAAAACCTTTGTGGCTTTTCCTGTGCTTTTTCAAAAACCACAAGGGGGGTGCATTCCTGCTCATTTGGACTATTGAATGACAGGAAATTTGAAGGGAAACACAAAGCTGATTGGCCATGCAAGAATGGGGCAGGGCTTTCTACAAGGGCAAGTGTCCACTGTCGCCATGTTGAATTTTCGCCTTAGTGACCACTCGTTAAGGCACTAAAATAGGATGGTTGTTTTTTTGTTTTACTCTCTTATAAAACAACAAAAAAAATTGCTCTATCACTCCAGCGCACCTTGGAGGACCTTTTAAAAAAACACAAACTGCAGCAGTGAAGAACTAACATGAGTAAATCACTCATGGCTGCCATCTGGAATGCGAGGCTTATGGGGGCTCCTGAGGCCATAAAAACCATTAAGACATGTCCCTGCTGCAGCAGGATGCTATTACTGTGAGGTACTCCATTCCCCCCTGCCCCGCGTAGATGAGCCCTCACCCTTTTTAATAAGAAGGAACTGGCCTGCTCCAAGGCCTATCCCTTAATTTCACCTGTGAAATTTTTCACAGGTCCCTGCTTGTATAATCTGTTTCTCATTCTGCTTTGGAGACACTGCTGTTGTGTCCCACTAGTACCTGGAGAAACTTGGCTTGCTGACAGGGCCATTTTTCTTATGGCATCTCTAAGGTGAAACTTCCTCCCTAGGGAGATAGACCTGTGGCAACACTGTTAAATTAAGCACAGCTTCTGAAGAATTTTAAATGTAATTAATTCTGCTCATTTTTTCAAAAAGATGGCTTCTCTGATTTTTAATTCAGTAACAGTATTGTTTACCTTTTTAAAATTGTAAATTGCCTGGGGGTGGGGGCTTAGGAGCAGAAGCCAACTCATAAAAATCAAATAAATAAAAAATAAATTCTACCAGCTGCCACTGCATAGATCTCTGATGTCTGTGCATGTCAGTTTGGCATATACCGGTACCTTTGTACACTTTTTTTCTTTGGACAGCAAATTAAATCCTGCCCCAGAATGAGCATAGTTGACCTACCAGGATTGCCTTACCAGGATACAATATAGTGACAAATAAAATTAACAAACTTTGATTGTACAGTAGTTCTCCCTTATCTAAAACTAAGCCAAATATAGTTAACTATGGTTCTTGTTACCTTTTCCTCCCCAGTCATATTATTTGGCTCTTTAACACAATAATCTTTTCCACATTCCTAAATTAAAATGTTTTTAAAATGGAGGCTGTTGTGATACCCTCATTATATGCAAATTTCTAAATATTGTTAAATATTTTAAACACTTTGTAAAGTTTTCTGTCTAGTCTTAGGGATTTTCTTTCTTTTATCTTCTTAAGTAAGCTTTACCTTGCTGCCACTCATAGGCTTTCTTTAAGAATCTGCTACTTTCCCTAAGATATACTCATTTTCTCTACATGAAAGGCAGATTTTTTAAAAGCTTTCATAATCTTTTCATCAGTTGCCACAGAGCGTCTTTCTGTACCCTTTCCACTTTAATCTATATGTTTTACCTACATTTTCAGATTTGGAAACATCTTTTGCTGTGTGTGGATAGAGAATGTTTTGTCATCTTACTTCACATTTCAGTTTTGAAGAATTTGCCTCCATTAACATTCTGAGTGAAGTTTTTGCCATCAGAATTATTGCTTCTGTTTTGCTTTATATATATAATTTACTGTTCTGACTGTCTGCATATCACTCTTTCTTTCAATCTGTCCTGCTTGTCTTTTTGATTTAGATTTTTTTTAAAAATCCTCTCCTTGTTGCATCATTTGGATTTAACTGAACAGCATTTTTCTGTTATTTGGATCACATCGTTCAGTTGTTTTTCATTGTTGTTGCTCATTGTTGATGTTGCTATGTGCCTCCAAGTTGCTTTCCAACTTACGACAACCCTAAGGTGGTTTATCATGGGGCTTTCTTGGCACGATTTGTTCAGAGGGGTTTTGCTTTTACCTTTCTCTGAGGCTGAGAGTGTGTGACTTGCCCAAGGTCATGGGCCCACGGCCAAGCAAGGATTTGAACCTTGGTCTCCAGAGTTCTAGTCCAACACCCAAACCACTATACCACAATGCTCATTATTCCTTTTTGATTGGAAAAAGAAATTTGGCTTCTGTAACTGGATATACCTGCTTAAGTTTTCCTCTGCGTTTGCTATAATATCTGCCTTTCCATTTGTTTAGATTTTAGATGACTCCAGACTGGGGGGAGGGGGCTCTCAGGAAATCCCAGCTTTTGTTTCTGTACAAACCAATATTATTTTGGAGAGCCATATGACATTTTATTGGTCTTGAAGTATTTCCTGGGTGCTCCTAGCATTAACAAAAACATTTTATTCCCACTGTCCAGGTCAGTTTAAATTAACCCAGTCTTTTCTGATACGAAACATATTTGTTAATTGCCTGTGTGTTTCTATCCTCTTAGATCCAGGAAAGATGGCCCCCAAGTAACTAGAGCTATTGTTTCCAGGACACAGGTTTAACAGAGATCAAGCGAGGGAAAGAGAAATATTAACACTAAAACAAAATTATCCTAATGCTTAACTAGTATAATGTTGCTAAAGGAATTTAGCACTTTGACTATAGCTCCTGATTTTTTTTAAAACAAGGCAAAAAAAAAATGGAAATTGATGAAAATCAATTTATGAAATTACCAGATGTGACATGTGATCAGTAGGGGAGGACTCAAGGGAGGGAGGGAGGCAGGCAGGCAGGCAGGCAGGCAGGCAGGGAAACCTGGCATATTTCAAGGCAGGACTAGATGCAAACTGATTAATATGCAGGTACAATCAAAGCCAAAAGGATTGGAAATGCAACATTTTGAGGCAGTCTGGTTGAGCCTTTTCTTGAGTATTTTGGTAGTAATGATGTGGAGTATGGGACTGATCTTGCTTATATAGCAGTGTCCTAGATTACCACCATGAGCATTTGAAAAAATGATAGAGACACTGTACTGTATAATGTAACTGCAAATATTCAAAGTAACATAAAAGTCCAAATGCGTCTTAAACTAAATAGAAAACAGGATTAGGAGAACACAGAAGATGTGTATAAGGACAGACTTGCTTGACAAATACATGGCAGCCGGATTGTTAACTGGGGCCAGTTATAGGGAGGATACCAATCTGGTGTTAGAATAGCCCTCTTGGATGCCAGTCTGTTTCCAGGCTCACTTCAATGTGCTGGTTATGACCTATAAAAAACCGCTATACAACTTAGATCCAGGCAGTGTGACAGACTGTATCTCCCTATATGAGCTGGCCCAGATCCTGAACAGAGGCCCTTCCCTCAGTCCCACCATTTTTAGGCACATTTAGTGGGGGTGCAAGATAGGACCTTCTCAATGGCTGTCCATAGGCTCTACAACTGCCTTCCTAGAGAAGCTGCATGGCCTTTTCCTTCCTGTCTGTCAATTGGTTGGTGAAGGCTTTTTTTTTTTTTTTAACAGACACTTGAGACCAAAGGTTTATAAAGAAGGGCTGGCTATGACCTGGGCGTGGCTTGGGTCCAGACTGTTTGAAAAAACATATCTCCCTATATAAGACTGCCTGCGCGCTGGGATTTGCAGGGGAAGGCTTTCTCTTGGTCACAATCCCAGACATGTCTGGTAAAGACATGAGAAAGAGCCTTCTCAATGGCTGCTCCCAAGTTATGGAACTCCCTTCCCCGGAAGGTCCAGTGGGCCCCCTGGCTGCTTTCTTTCTGCCAACAGGTAAAGACCTTTTTTATTGAAGGAAGCTTTTGGTTTTTAGTGTATGCAGCAGATAAAACTTTTAATGGGTGGTGGTGGGGACATAAAACTTCATGTTTTATTCATTCTGCAATGTAGTTTGTAAACTTCCTGAGACAATCAACACATTCTTAATAACTCATAAACTGTGAAATATTTAAGATATTGTACAATGCCTTTTAGGCACTTCTGCATAAGAGCATAAAAGGCATCATGCCTCTTCTTTATAGGATACCACAGATCTTATCTTCTCCTTTCCTGAAAACAAAATGTATTGGCAAGGCAATGTATTGCGTTGAGTAAATTACTCAGTGTTCACTACTTGGTTCACCAGATGGTTTTCAGAGGGGGAAATCTAATGCGCGATCTGAGCATCTCTGTGCAGGGCATAACTAATCCATAGAATGCAAGCAGTTGCCAGGATAGCACTCCTGTCATGTGTCTCATAATTATAGCTGTCTTTTTATAGTTCCTTTTGATTTTGTTTGTCTGCCTTTGCTCTGGCCAACAGTGATCATCATTTTACGTATCACAAATACATTGTGATCATTGATAGAATAAGTGAAATACTGTATGTTTTAGCCAGGGATATAGTCTGAATATGGGAAGGTACTTCTTCTGAAAGTGTAACTGAAAGATAAAGTGGTGGTGGGGGAACTGGATTAATGATTAGGAAGAAGGTTTGTTTGTTTTTATATGTTTTTTGTGGGGGTTTTCCGGGCTGTGAGACCGTGTTCTGGAAGAGTTGATTCCTGACGTTTCGCCTGCATCTGTGGCTGGCATCTTCAGAGAATGGTGGGGTAGGGCTGTGTGAGGTTTATATACTGTGAGTCCCTGGTGGAGAGGATTATGCAAATTTGTGGTTGGATGGTGGTTGTTGGATCCTCAGCGTGTGAGGATATGGGAGGAGAATGAGTGTCATTTAAGTAATGGTCTATTGTCTGCTGGGAAGCCCTCTGTCCCTGGGTGAAGTTCATTTGCATGTTCAAATGAATTTTGGTTTTGATTTGATCCAGCCACTTGATTTTGGTGTTTTTCAGGACTGGTAGCCAAACTTTGTTTACTTTTAAGGTTTCTTTTTTTAAGGTGTGTTTTTGTTTTGTTTTGTTTTTAAGTGAGTGTGGGCAAAATTAAAGCATCAGGAATAGCATCTTTGATAGGCATGTCATAAGAAGCTGTGTAACATCTCAATAAGAAGGTGCTAAGCAATGAGTGGACTTTGTAGAACCAGTTTGTTAACAAGAAAGTGTGGCAGGAGAAAGTAAGAGAATGCGAAGACACTGAACAAGAGAAAGGCAGAAAAGTGGGAACACGAGCAAACGGGCACATTGGAAGGAGTGGCATGGCTGCTAAGGGAGTTCAAAGATTAGTGACAGCTGGGCTCAAAGGTAGAGCCATAGGTTGTGAGAAGAAAAACTTTGGCAACTACCATGCTAGGGAAACCCATCTAAACCAGAAGCAGAATGAATGACAACAAATATAGGACCATGAAGTGAAATGTATCTGGGTAAATATGGTTTGGAGCCACAAAGGAGACAAAGGAGACAAGAAGAAAGGGTGACACTAATACAACCCTATCTGTGCTGTTCCTTTGACTGTTGGGAAATAAACCCTGTTGTTTTAGACCCCATTCGGTCCACACCCCACCTTTAGGGAAGTGATCCTTGTAGATTACTGTGACATTGGATTACCTCTGGCCAGCTTTGTCTCAGTGGCAGGAGGCATTAAAATACCAGAAGATTATGCCAGAAGTTGTAGCATGCTTTGAAAATAAGCAAGATGGTTCCTTCTAGTTAAGAATATTTTCTTTGTTATACATCCATTTGGGGAGCAACATTAATCTAATCTGACTGTGTGTGCTTTTTTGACAAGCATAATAAGGAGAAATGTCTAATGGGGAGGAGAAATAATTAATTTTACTATTTACTATGAAACACACTATTTTATTTTGATTCATCTAGTGTAATAGTATTTTCCATGAATGAATTTGCTCTGTGAATTTTCAGACATTAGGTAATTCACCCCTTTCCTGTTATTTTTAAAGGTGTGATTTATGGACAAGTTTAGATTTTACTATATTTTTTTCCCTAGGAATGCAGCCAATTTCCACCTCACAATATTTCCTTAGTTCCATGTTCTGTCTTGCTTTAATGGCAAAGTTGTAAAATGTACTGTACTCTTTATCTTGAGCAGGTTTGAATAAATAAAATTTATATATTTACTGTCTAATCACCAAAGGCTAAAAAGTGATGAAATGAAACATAAGTAGTGATGATGTTGATGATCAACATAATAAAGACTGGTCAATTACTTGAGGCCTTCTGAGATGATGAGATTTTTAGCTGTTAGCATTTATTGTACACTGTCTGGATATCCTATTATAGAGGAGAGATCTTTCCCAAGTACTGGATGCACTACCTGGAAATATGTGATTTCACTCATTCCCAGTCAGTCATTCACTGCTGTTGCAGCTGCTGTGTGGAATTGTACAAATACCATGAATGCCTATTGGCAATGGTGTTGAATATTGGTGAACAACGCAAGTCCCATTCCAGTATTGCAGCGTCAAGGCAGTTTTGTATTTCTCCTAGTCCTTAATGAATTATTTTTTTCTTTTCCCATTTTCATTAACTAGGGTTCACGGTTGAGTCCTACTTTGCTGCTGGTGTTTGTTCTTTATTATTCCTAATTATTTGGACTTCCAGTGGTGGTAACCAATATATGTCTCAGTTGCTGGGTGGTTGTTTTTTTGCCATTTTGAAATGTAGTTACTTTCAGAATGTCAACAGTATAAGAACTGATGAGCTTTCTTGCTGTTCTTACATTGCACCTAGCTCATCTTCCTGTTTGTTGTATTTATTTTATGATTTGTATGCCAGTCCAACTTTGTAATTCCTACCTATCTGCTCAGAAATAAAGTCCACAGAGTGCAGTGGGGCTTATTTCCAGAGTGGTCTCATAGGACTGCAGCCTAAAATGATTTAAATAAAATATGATGATTTGAATGGCAACTCTTTGTGTCTGTTTTTAATGGAGACTGGTCTGAATGCCAGTGGTTCTTAAGCTGTGGTCTGCAGATCCCCAGGGGGCCGTAATGTCCTCATAGGGGGGTCTGTGGAGGCTTGAAGTCTGCTCAGCCCATGTGACGCGAGCCAAGGCAAAGGCTGGCTGGCTTGGCCTGTGCACTGCTGTTCAATCTGCTCCAGCCACAGACTTGCAGGAAGAAGCAGGAGAAAAGTCTTCCCTCCCCCTCCAGTGCCTCTGAGGGAAGGTTTAATGGAGGGTGTGATTTGCATTATTATTATCATCAGGTATTATTATTGTTAGAGTTTTAAAATCTTGAGTTAAGTCTTGGGGGTCCACAGCAACAAAATATATTTAAATGGAATCCCAAGTAAAGAAAACGTTAAGAGCCACTGCCATATGCCATTTGGTGACTTTATGTTCAAAGACACAAATGTTATTTATACTTTAAAAGCTGCCAAATGTTCAAGGGGGCAATATTCTCAAAATGTAATTCTATATAATTTTAGTAATTATTTCCACTTATATTTCCATTTATAAACTTAGTCCTTGATCCATATAGGTTTGTACACCTCTTATGAAGTGGTTGTGACAGTGGTGGCTCATGGGGTGCTTAAAGTGCTCCCCAAATTTGGAGAGCAGCCACTTTTCAGAGCAGCTTAAAGAGTTTAGAAGAAATAGAAAGCTGCAAGACCACCTGAGTCTACATGAACCCTGCCAGTAGCATTTTGTGTCTTTTGTTAAAAAAATAAAAAAATCATTTATTTTGATCATTGATTTTGGAAAGAATATAAATAGAGCTGTTCCTGACATGAAATTCAACAGAAGTGTTTTACAGTTATCTTTGTGTATGCCAGTTCTATGCTATTCACATCTTAAAAGATCTGTATGGATGCCTCCCCTTTTCTGTTCTGATTATACATGAAAGCGATGAGACTATTTTAAAATTCTTTGCTTAGTTTTGTAAATGGCTCCATAAAAGTTAGCCATCCACTAGCCACTTACCCAGTTGCAGGTTCACGTTTTGCCTTTGCTGGTTGTCATGCCAAGCCATTGTCCTTATCAGGCATTCTCAGCACATTTCCTAGGAGTAGGCAGGCTTTGAGGTTTTTGACTAGCATCACAAGATCTCTTGCAGGCTGGTGCAAAGTTAAAATGTAAGCATTAAGGCTGTATGGCCTGGGATCTGCTTTGAGTAGCAGAATGGAATGGAGTTCACAGTCATCCTGAACAAAAACCCAATCCTTGTTGTTCTCCATTTTTTTTATTTCACCCAATAATGTAGGTTGGAGTGGGAGAAGAATTTTTTAATTGAGTAATGGTATTATTCTGAGTCTGTACCTCCACCCCAGGCTGTAACTGAGCACATGGGAAGAAAACTTTATTAACTCCCCAACCTAAAATGGGATGCGGGGGGTGAATAACATTTTTAATAAAAATGACAAACATCTTATACTGCTATTAGAGCAAGACATATGCTAGACACTTCCATTGTCCTACCACAAGAAAGCATTTCGCAAACAATGCTGGACAAGCAGAGAAGCTGAGAGGCTAAGACTAACAGGAGCAATGTCTGAAGTGCAAAGGAGCACATTACATTTGTCAAACTGCTACAGGTCACCCATCAAACTTTAAACATGCATGAGGAAGACATTCTTTACCATTTTTCTTTAAAGACCAATGCAGATGTCGTCAAACTGATCTCTCTTACACGTCTAAACTTCAGATTGAACCATGAATTCGTTTTCTGTGTATACGTCCCTAGATTACCCCTCCTAAAATTTTTGATTATAATGACAGAATGTGACTTCTCAGATACACCCTCAACTGCAACCCTATAATAATTTCCTTATGTAACAGTAGAGAAAATACAACATTGTTCAGTATAACCTGGTTTTGTAACAAATATGACTACTCAGGCTGAAATAATGAGAAGCTACATGTTCATATTTCTGTGTGCCATTCAGGAACAGCTAAACTAATTTAAGCTTCCTGAGTAGAAACAAAATCATGTCTAAATCAGATTATGAGAAGCCTGTAGTGAAATGTCTTTTGTACATGTTCTGGACATCTTTGCTTAAAATTACTCTTTCAAGACTTGAGTTTAAATATATTATCAAGTATTATTATACTGTGCAGGAGGAGATGGATCTCACTTTTGTGTAGAAAGGCTGCATCAAAAGTTACAGTTCTGCATGAATCTTTTGACTCTTGCCTTTCTGAAGAGACCATCTAAAGGGGGAAAGGGTGTGTAATTCAGTCTTCATGCCCATTCAGTCTGTACATACAACAGATAAACCAATTGTTGATTGCAGCTCCCATAGCTTTTTACTAGAAACTGGACTGAGTTTGGGGGGAGCAATACATTTCTAAAGCTAGATTTGTTTTTCTAAATATTTACATTTAGTAAAATGGAGATTTCCTCTCACCCATCTTTTGGATTTTGATGCATGTTTGCAAAATTTCTCTATAACCTCTATTATAGAACCATACACAACTTGGTTTCTGGCAGAAAAAGAGGCTGGTAAAAGGATTCTTTTATGGATTATGAAGTGTAGATTCCAATAACCTCTAGGATTTTGTGAGCTTTAATTTCACTAAGAGTAATTGAAATCTTCAGTGCAGAAGCTTTGGAAATCAAGGTTCTTTTGTCCATTTGATCACCATGAATTTATGTCATTAATATATGCATTTTCTGTTAAAACAAGTTGACTTTTCTGTTACTAATACCTGTGGAGATTGCATTTCATATTCATTATTCTTAAATCTTTGAATAGAATGTACTGTACAGTCATGAGGCTGAGCTGTTAAGCACTTACAGAAGACTAGATACTTTAGCTGTTTTTTAATTAAAAACCATTAATAAAAATCTACATTTAGAGATGTAAATCTGTCAAACCACAGATTTTTTCTTCTTGCTTTTAAGACAGTGAGATATTTTCTGTTTTTGCATTTGGAAAAGTGTGATGTGCAAAGTGGTTAACTTGTATAAATTGTATAGCTAAACTATGGTATTGTTACATGGTCTTATATGGAAATCTAAAGCATCAGATTAGTTGTTTGCTTATTTTAAAATGTACTTTAATTAATCTTCATATCATAAAACAGACACTGTCATTAATACTCCAGATGTATTTACAAAGCTAGTCTGGTTAAACTTAACTACAAAAAAAACAAGATCAAGTTATAATGTTCCAAACAACATACATTTTGATAGAGGTCCATGGGCAAAATTCTGTTCAAAAACAAATATGGTAAAGGCATACAGTATACCTTCAAAATTATCCTCTGTGATCGCTCCTCTGACTGTACTAATGTCAAAAGTCAGTTTTTCCATAATGACCAGTGTACAAACCCTTTCCAGCTATTTGTCAAATTCCATACTCTCACAATGTCAGTTCTTGCTGCACTGAGGAGTATGGAGAACAGCTCTTTATGTACATATTTTTTTTTCATTTGTGCCTTGGAAAACTGATAATAGGTTGTATTAGTTTGCCAGTTGCATGTGTGTGCTTTGCTTTACAACAGGGAAAGGCAATAATTATGCAGAGAAAACCTTTGTGCAAATTGAGAAAAAGTGCTTGTTGACTCATCCTTGTGTTGGAGAGAATTGTCACAAGGTTTAACAAACTGTTGACAAGATGTCTTGACATGAACGAGTAATTTGGCATGTTTTTTCATGGCTCAAGATTTATGTGTTCCATATTAACTGAGTTTCTTTTTTAAAATCTCAACAAGGCACTAAACAAGCCCAGCTATGACAGTTGTCTTATAGCTTCCAATTTCTTCCCTTATAACAATTGTGCAAATGAACTGAAATACTTACTGACTATACTTGTAAAATAATTTCCTGTTAGGTAGGGTGTGTTGCAAGCAAGCATTCCCCAAGCATGTAAAATTACTAAAATTTGCAACAAGGAACTAGAAATTTTTCGAGTGAGTAAAAATAAAACATAAGAGGAAAAAAATATTGGACAAAACTTGAATTTGCAACTAAAACAGAGTGTTCAGAAGTGTTGGTGTTAATAAAGGGCATATACAAGTAGTAGAGTAGTAGAGAAGCCAGCATGGTGTAGTGATCTGAGCATTGGACTATGACTCTGGAGACTAGAGTTTGAATCCCTGTTTGTCTGTGGAAACCCACTGGTTAACCTTGGGCAAGTCACACTCTCTCAGTGTCAGAGGAAGGCAAAGGCAAACCCCTTCTGAACAAATTTTGCCAAGAAAACCCTGTGATAAGTTTGCCTTAGGGTTACCAGAAGTCAGAAATGACTTGAAGACACTGAACAATAACAGATGATGTAGAAAATTTCAATTGGATTTTATTTAATCCTAATATCCCATTGAGATAAAACTTGCATTTTTCATATTTTTTCATGTCATTCAGTTGCATCTTAGCTGCTTTTATCACAAAGTGGGGATTTGGTAGTGCTCTTTCAATTTTTATTTTTTTTTACCAAATTGCTAGCCCTTATTTAAAAGATGACAGTGTGTTTGTTGACTCTCATAATGATCCATTTAAGGGATTATGTTGTAGAATTTGTTTGCCTGTCTTAAATGTGACGGTGTTCTTTATCAACAATGGTGTGTGTTCCAACAAGTTAAATAAGGAGTGTTATATGTGCATATTTGGTGCCAAAAATATATTATTTTCTTGCAAAAGCCAACAAAATTACAAGGAAACATTTACATATCAGATCCCTTAATATTGTCTAGTTTATGAGGAGACCTCATTTTCCAAGTTACCAAAATTTACCTTATGGTATATGATATCTTTTTCAGTGGTGATTATATTCCTTAATTCCTGATCCTACATTCCTGCAAACCTGATCTTTTAGTGCAGAGCTTCTCAGGCCATCTAATGTGAGGACTGGCAATTATTTTTTCCGCAGTGTGCCAGCAACCAATATCATGTTTGTGCCCACTGGGTACCACTGATTCTTTCTTTCCTAGAAATCCTCCATGGACTGACAGCCAACAGCTCGAGAACCAACACCAATTCAGGGACCATCACTTTGAGTGGCACTGTTTTAGTGGGCTGTAGCTCCATCCAGACAAATGTAAATACATCTCCCTGGTCTTGTAGACCAGTTAGTAAGAAGATACCTAGTTGTGTTCAAGCATTCTAAATGAAGTAAATATGTGCAGAGGTGAAGCATGTTCATCCCATACCATCTGTTGTCACTCTCCATGTGTGGTGAGCCCTATATAGAGAGGCTTCACATGCAACCTGGAACCTGGGGAAAAAAAGAGTCTTATCTTGTCTAGATTGAGTTTCTGTTTATTGGCTCACAGCCAGACCATTAGCACTTCCAGACGTATATTCTGTTCCTTCATTACTTCACTTCATGTCTACTGCCAAAAACTGGTCCATTTGTTAATGGACCTCCTTTCTGGGGTTTTTTTGGAAATATAAATGGCTGATGCATGGGGCTCATTCTGGGTCAGGATCTAAGCGGCTTCAACAGGTTCAAATTCCTCTTCTGCTATACCAGGGTCTCAACCAGGATTGGTCCCCTATGCTTACTCTAGAAGAAAAGGGGACAGAAATTTCAGTTTTTGCTATGTCTTTAATGCGTAGTTAACACATACAAAAAAAACCCCAGAATTGGATGTGTCAACATGCCGGTACTAATGATATTTCACTTCATGGCTCTGGATGACTTCCCTTTCTTGAATCTAATGTGTTATTAAGAACGTAACGTCTCAAATGTTAAAAGCGTAACAGTTCTTCCTTTTTTCTTTATGTGGCTTTCTTTCTTATGTATAACACTGTTAACAGTGTTTGGGCTTTGCAAAACAAATTGTATATGGAGAATAAATAAATAAAATTGCTCTGTTTTGCTCATAGGAACTTATGAAACTCATTTGCATGTTCTTAGAACACAGCCCTTCCTCAGTTTCCTAAAGAAGCTTTCCCATGAATGAAACATAAGAAATTGATGCCTGTTCTGAAACTCCCTTTTGGGAAGCTACTTTCTTGAGTAATTCAATCTTTAATCTTACATGTAAAGATTTCCAATACTGTACCTTGACTTCTACCACCCTCTTGTCAGCATTAAAGTCATTCTAATGTAGAGTATAACAAAAATAGTTTGCTGTGCTTATTTTTCTCCATCTCGGTCCTTGTTATAACTGCACACAGCTTATAGTGAAGTGATCCTGTATTTTATATCTCATGTTTCTGAAATTTCTGCCATGTCTTTCACTGTATAGGTAAAACCGTGTTATGCAAAACAATGTTTGTGTGAAGTTACTTTCAACCCCCCACCCCCCAAACCCATGGGTTCTCAGTTGCTGTTGTTTCCAATGCAAAAGCTAATCAAGAAAGAAAGAAAGAATAATTATTCAGTACATGACTAGGCATTTTTTAAGGAATAGAAAGTGGAGAAAAATTTTAATTTTTGGGTGACTATTAATATACTATAATATGCCCAAACCAACCTAGCGTGTTTGTTATTTAGACACTCACATTAACTTCTGAAATTAATGTAATTAGTGTGCTTTCTAGAGTAGGGAAAGGAGAGACTGCTTAATTGCTGATCTGTGCTCTGTAATTTCAAGGGTGAGGCAACAATAGAATGGGCTTTGTGGTAGACGAAAGAAATAGAAACACACACACACACACACACACACCATATAGTGGTAGAGGGAGAATGTTATCTAGAGAGATACACCTGGCTTCTGTAAAGTAAAAGGCTTCTGCATAGCATCAAGTTCTTTGAAACAAAAAAACTTAGTATGTAAGGCGTTTTTAAAAATCTTGTATTTTTAGAATTATACTTCTGATTATTTAGCACAGTGGTGAATGCAGGAAAGTTGTCAGTAATCTGTAACTTAAGTACAGTATTTTGTTCTTTAACCTGTTTTTTAACAAAGTATTTCATAATATGTGCATGTGAAACATTTTTTGGAGTATTTTCCAGGTATCATATTTGGTTGGGCTTTTTGTTCCCTACATATCTAATATGATTACTTTCAGAATCAGGTTAGTTGTTTTCTTTGACTGATTTAAGGCAAGATTGCAAGCTGTTGAATACAACACCCCCAAGTGTTTCTTGTTAAATCAAAAAGACTTTCTATGTTCTTATTCACTTTCTTCTGATATTGATGGAGATTGTGTAGGAAAAGTGCCTGTTCTTTTCTCTTTCTGGATAATGATTTTGAATGTAATGTAATTTGAAATGCATAGCTGAAATCCAAAGTAGGTAGGTAGTTAATACATTTTCAAAATAGACATAGTGACATAATGTTGCAGACTTTAATCTAGTAACTTGAACCAGTAGTTCAGATATATGGTCAGACATTTGAATTGTCAGTAATTTAAGATATCTGAACTCAATTAAAGTTTTTAAATACCTGTACCGTTCATTTTGTATGGGAGCATAGTAACCACTCAAAGAACCGACGTTACAGGTAAGCAACCTGTTCTTCTCTCCTTTAATCTATGATTTGCAGACTACTACCTGTTTTTGATTGTAAAAAAAAACCTAGATCTTTCAGTATATGTTTACTATCTTCTGGGTAAATAATTTTGGGTTTTTTTTATATTGTACGAAAACATACAGTTTCTATAAACACAATGTTGGACTACAGTAAGGATATAGTAATAGAAGTTATTCTATAGGTAACTAATAACTATGGAACAATCTGCTATAGTATCCAATAATTACAGTTAAGTACTGAATCTGATACAAAAGGAGTTATGTAAAGCAGGTAATCTTTTAAACAGCTTTATCATGATTGCCATTACTGAACTTAACCAGTGATAAGTGTAATGTGTAAGCATTTGAGTCATTGGATTCATATTTGCATGGGTGAACGCCAGGCCAATAATCAGTTACCACCCTCCAGAGAAGGAATTTTGGGGTTGAAAGGAAATGGATATAGATGTCATGCTCCTGTCTCTCTTGCAACTTGATGCATGTAAAGAGATTACATGTGAATATGAATCCAATGGACACATTCTGGCCAAAGTATGTGTTATTTGTTATTTTTACTATAACTATTTTAAATCACACAGTTTTAAATGAATAGTTTTAAAATAGTTTATTATTTATGCATACCTAAAATATTTCTAAGTACAGTAAATAAATAGTTTAAAACCTATTTGTTCAAAATGTTTATAATATATATTTTAAATAGTTTGGTCAGAATGTGGACTATAGATCCAAATCCAGATGTTTGTGTACATGCATACAGTTGAAACCAAATCCCAAACATGGCATTGGTACCCATAAAAATAAAACCAGTATCAACTATGTTTCTAGGGCTAGATTGGCTATAATTTGTATATAGCAAAAAAAAAAAAAAAGTCTCTCAGTTCATGTAGAAGTCACCAGTTCTCTAAGCGATATAACCTACATTAAAATAAACAATTCATATAACAAAACACATAGAACATCACCAAATATTCTCTAATGTGTTAACGGGAAGAAGTCCATCTGTGTAATCTGTCTCTTCAGAAGAATGTTCCACTCACTTCAGTGAGACTTAGTCCTAGAAACGTGCATAAACTATTCCCATATGACATAGGACTTTATCACACGAGGCTGGTTAATCGCAATTACTGTACGGCAGGATAATAGCATCTTTGGCTGGTACTTATTACATGATGCCGTGTCTCTCCTGTTGCTGCTTTGCATTTCAATCGTTGGTGGAATGTACCTTTTCATTGATAGGAAAAAGCGATCAATGGCTCCCAATATCGTTGTTTTCCCACTACTGCCTCGGGTGTGATAGGTCCCTTCTGATGCAGTTCCAATAGTCTGGCGATCATGTGGCATGTCTGGATGTGGTTCTCCTCATCTCCCCCTCCCTCCCTGCCCCTCTCCCCCTTGCTCTTCCCAAGCAGGCTGGGGTTGCTTTTACTTTGTTTTCCTTTGCTTTTCTATTTCTTTTCTTTTAATTATAATAGTTTTATCTTTTTGCCGTAATTTTTAAAATAATTTAAATGCATGCAGGTGCTGGATAAGGCATACACAGGGAGGAAGGTGGGATTAGCGAGGTGGTGCGGAAGAGCGAGTGCAGCACCATGGATTGTCAAAGCAGAATAATAGCATGATTGCATAGAAGTGTGGTAGTGGTTGTTTTCAAACCAGTATGTTCCTGTTTGCTTCAACAATGAGATTGCTGCGAGACAACAGGCTGGTGCGATAAGGTCCGTAGTTTTATATAGAAGCACAGGCTGTGTAAAGAGGAAAATTCTGGTTTTAGGTCTTTCCTCTTGCAAGTTTTTTGGATGAGATATATTGAATGACATATAAGAGCAACAGAAATAACTGTGATATTACATGCCTGTTTTACAGAGCATGCAAAGGAGTTACCAGCAAATACATTGTTACAGATGTTAAAGTTTAAGATTTGTATTAGCTAACACACATTGGAAACTGTTTAATGCAGTGTAGATATGTAAATAGCTATTGCTTAAAACAATTTATAAGCCGCTCTGATAGCCTTGTGGCTGAAGAGCGGGGTATAAATAAATAAATAAATAAATAATATTCTTGTCTATCTGTATATAGTTGTTCCTTCACATTTGCTGGGGTTTGGTCCCAGGACCCCCCGTGAATACCCAAATCCGTGAATATTCAAGTCCTATTATATGCAGTGGCATAGCAAAATGGTGTCCCTTATCTAAGATGGCAAAATCAAGGTTTGCTTTTTGGGTTATTATTTTTTAAGACTATTTTCAAGCCGCGAATACTTAAAACCGTGAATGCCAAATCTGTGAATGTGGAGGGACAACTGTATATGAAGGCTTGTTCTCAGTTTTTGTGAAACTGGCAGTGGTAAATTGTATTGTAATGTTATTGCAAAAAGTTTTTAAAATTATTAAAACTGTTAATGTTGCTCAGATATTTTTGTTCCCGATTCTTAGGTAGGGAGATAGGAGGACATTTTGTAGCTAAACTTTATGAACACTCAGGTAATGTGATTTGTAATGTAAACTGTGCTGCTTAACAGTAGCAATGAAAAAGCAGTTGGGTGGGTTTAGAGCAGCTCTCACTTTTATTCTATAGGTGGGGGAGCAGCACCTGAACCAAGTTTGGATCAGAACACTCCTGCTAACATAAAGGAGGAAAACAGATTTCTCTTTATAGGCCCCAGTCCCAACTCTCCCACTGTTCTGGTTGCTTCTAGAACAGATGTAGTGTGTGTGTGTGGGAAAGGTCCAGATTCAAAGCCTCCCAGGGTTGGAAGAATCCCTTCCATTCTTTCCTGGGAGATTAATTCTGAATCTAACTCACAAGGAACTTGTCAAGACGAGAAGATATAATGTGGATTCCTGTGCATTAACGCAATTTTGCAGCAGCATTCATTCGTCTCCCCAGTCCTTTGGCAAAATTGATGGTATGTGAAGCTGTCCGTCTTTGAAGTTCACACACAGCCATGCCTGTGAGTCAAGATGGTGGCCAGGAGTTAATTACTTGCATTTTATTCTCCACAAGTTGTCACTGCTGCACAGTATTTTTTTTTTTTTAACTGCAAATCTAAGGTGCACAAATGCGACCTTCTGCCTAAAAATGCTGTTTGGTTGCCTCAGCACAGCAAAAAAAAGTGCATGATTGGAAACACAAAACTCCAAAATGGCACTTCTAGCCATTTCATGGCCAGCAAGCCTGCCCCCTTCGCACGTCTGACCAATCAGCTTTCTACTGTGCTCTTATCCAAGAATGTGCTGCAAAGTGAATTGGTTATCCAAACAATCAGTAATGTGCATTTCCGTGTATTGTTTTTAAAAAAACTCAGGAACAGTTGCAAAGGCTTTCCCCCTGCAGTTTTTGGAGTTTTTGGCACCCCTCCTTCTGAATATGGCAAATCACTGTGGGATCTCATTGGGACGAAAGGTATTCTCCTCAAATACTATGAGGAGTATTTTCACTATCTAGATAACCCCTAAGTGAGTTTAATGCCTTTCTTCTATAGGGTTTGATGGCCGCTGTAAAATAGATTGTTCTTTGAAAAAGAATGCAAAACAGGAAGGAAGACTGTGGCCTCTTTATTCAGACTTGTAAACATTAAGGGCATGTTTTAAATATGATACTTCGTGTAAGTTTAAAATGAGTTGTGAATGCAATAATTTGTTTAAAACAAAATAAGTTGGCATATTGTACTATTAAATTCATTTTTTTTTACAGGTGCAGAATATATTCAGTGTCTGTTAAATATCCTCAGAATGCTCAGTGGTTAGATGAAGATTTCAAACAACCTAATGTTTGACATTAACAAACCGGTGTATACTTAACCATATTATTGTCTGGCTTTCTTGAGTTATGATGGGTAGCCATACAAACGAGTAGGGTAGCAGTAAAGGGTAGACAGAAACTGGATATATAAGCAGGAAGGTTTGGATAATATCTTGAAAATAAAATAAAACATACATTCAAAATACAGCTTCTTATGACATGGTGGGATCTCCTACCGTTAATTGGTGTTGATGACTAGCTATTGAATTTGAGTTTAGAACATGGTCCCTCATGAATGTTTCATCTGGTTTTGCCGGGAAAGTCCTGTGCCAATTGAAAGTGGAGAACCCTAAAGGCACCAGATCCTGTATGATCTTGGAAGCTAAACAGGATCAGCCCTGGTTAGTACTTGGATGGGAGACCACCAATGAACACCAGATGCCGTCGGTTATATTTCAGAGGAAGGAACTGGCAAAACCACCTCTTGAATATTCCTTGCCTAAGAAAACCCTGTGAAATTCATGGGGTCACCGTAAGTCGACACAGAATGCAAGTGTTATATAGATTGGCAGATGTTTTTCTGCATTATTAGATCATTCTAGGAAATGAAAAATAATAGCAAAGTAAAACTGATGAATTTTAAGTGAATTCCAGTAGTATTTTGAAGTGGATTTTTAAAATGCAGTTGTGTTGCATATAACAACTAGTTGTGTCACTTGAGTCTAGTTGGTGACAGTATCGTGATCTTAATTCCATAACTGACACATTCTAAAATTATCTAAAATTATCAGGATCACAGCCCCACCCATTCTTCCCATGGTGTGGTCTGGCTGGCATGCGAGGAGAAGAGATCCACTTCAAAAAAGGGGTTTTTCCTGCACTAGGCATGGAAAGGATTAAACTTCAATTCCATATCTGCTGCCGTTTCTGCAATTAATAGCATTTCACCCAGTGAAATACAAAAATATAAAAATGCAGACTTTGAAACAACTGCACATTAAATGCAAAGACGTGTCCCGTGTCATGAGAAATTTGGCTCTGAAATGATACCAAGTGAAACACATAGCTGCAGTCTTAAACCTACAGACTAGGGAAGACAGAGGGACTTAATTCCAGGTGATGGTACATAGGATTGCAGTAGAAATTAAATCATGGATGCCAGCTTCCAAGATTATATCTCCAAGAAAGAAGAGGTTAAAGGGAAAAGATCACGAAAGAATTAGGCTTTTCTTTCGAAATGAAAACTTCAGCCGGCTTGTTTTATTGCAAACTTGTCATCTGATACTGAAGGCAATTCTTTAGTCCAGGAGTGGAGCATATGTTGCTTTCCAGCTGTTGTTGGACTGTAGTTCCCATCAGCTCTAAGTAGCACAACCAGTGTTGAAGAATTTTAGGACTTGCTGTGCAACATCATCTGGAGGGCCACACATTTCCCATCCCTGATTCAGCATGGAATTGGAATTCATGGGGTCACCATAAGTCAACAGGCAACTTGAAGACACACACACACACACATCTTCTGCTTGGGCTAAAGGTTTTTCAGTGAAACGTGAGACAAGCAATTTAAACACAGTGGGTTATTCATGGGTTTGTTTATCCCTCCCCCTCCCACTAAAAAGTACAAAAATATAAGCAGTTTCATTTCCGTTGCTTTTCTTTTAATTTATGTTCCCCAGTGGCAAACATTTTTATAGCCCTCATATTTAATTTTTTAAAGTTTTCTTTAAACATCTGAAAGCTTTAAAGAAAAGGACTGTTTTTGGTGAGAGCTTTTTTCTGTGTTAACATAAAGTTTCTCTTGCACTGTAATTGGTTTAATAATAATAGTAACAGCAGCAACAGCAAAACCTCACCACTGTTAGGCCAAATACTTGCCTAGTAAATTTCACTCTGGATTAAATGTTTATGGATGATTATTAAACCTAAAAATATGGGTTTGTGGCAGAAATTTCTTCCAGATCCTTGAGGTAGCTATGGCAACATGATTTGTACCGTCTTATTAAATTGTGATATTATTACACAGATTTGCTTAAATGTCATTAGCATCTTTAAAAAGAAGTTCCAAGAAGTTCTGTTCCTTGTAAAAGGCTTAAATGAAACCCGGCCACAGCCTTCCTCCACTCCGTCATTCTGTTTTTAAACTAAAGGATATGCCCACATAGACAGCCTGTGATATACAGAGCAATCAGCATAAGATCTATGTGTATAGAACATACATTAAAGGTTTAAGATAGAGTCTATTCTCTCTAAAATGGAATTATTATGCTCAAGGGGAAAGTTCTATGATGAAATGTTTCTTTGTGAATGTGAGGGCTGGGGGAAAATGCCATATAACCTGACCAAACCTGCTTAGAAGCCACCTGGTTTCCATTTTGCTAGCTCAACACTTCGTTAGATCTTATAAGTTTAATCATCTATGACATTTCAAAGCACTTAGATTGCATTGTGGACTTCAGATTTCTCCTTAAGTGGATCTTCTTTCCATTAGGCGCATTATTGGAAATATGTTTTGCGTACAACAGAGAACTTTTCCTGTTGAAATCTAACTGGTCTATGCAGCCTCCCTGAATAGTTATTGAATATATGTCTGGTTGACTTTATAATGCTAACTCTGACTTTAGGAAGACATTTTCCTGGTTGGTAGTAACATGGTGCTACATTTCACAAGAGATATAACACGGGGAATTTTCTATTGCATAAAATTAAATTCATTTAACATATGTTCAACTGCCATGGCTTTGCTGAAGCCTCAGCCCAACAATGTAGCCATGTGTGATGACCAAATGCCAGAGCAGATACAGCTTCTGTAGTTTCAATAAGTTCAATGAAAGGTGCAGTTTGAGAGAGTGGGGTAGTAGTGAGAAACACTGCACCTTCTACAGCAGGAATAAGCAACTGTGGAAAGCTAGGGGTCTGCATTAACCACATAGGAGATCTTGGAGAGCTGTACCTGCTCCAACCAAAAAAAAAAAATTAAAAATGTTTTTACTACTCGAACACCTTGAGGGAGAATGGGGGTATTTCCCCCATGTTTTGGGTTTGGAAAAAGGCCGCACCTGGGTAAACATGTGGTGGACATTTTGGAACATTTGGGAGCAAAATTAATCATTTTGAAAAAAATTGCAAACAAAAATTTTGTTTTTGACCCCTGGGAAGTCCCAGGGGGCTTCCAGGTGTGGTGGAAATACCCCTCCCCCTAATGCATTTGAGGGCATTCTGGAGCAAAAAAAAATGTGTTTGACCCCTGGGGAGCCACAAAACGGTGGAGGACACATGTGAACTGCACTCCACACTTTGTACGTCCCTGTTCTAAACAACAGGTAAAGGTGTTCCATCTGATTTAATATTTTATTTATTTCTTCAGCTCACATTGTACCTTCCATGAATGTGACTCAAGGTGACATACATTTAAGTAGTACAAATGCAATTAAAACGGAACATGAATAAAAGCCTAAAATGTTTAAAGCACTGTTTCAGTGTGTCCTTACCTATCCATATACTGATTCCTTAAATACATAACAGTGCAATACTATTGATGTCTATTCATTAATAATTTCTATTTAGTTAGTGGGACTTACCTCCAAGTAAGCACGTATAGGGTTGTTTTTGTCTTAATCTATCAAAACTGGAATGAGAAGCTATAAGCTGACAATCACTAGGAGCCATCAATATTACCGGTAGCTGACATTCTTGTTGTGGCCAAAGGGGTGTGGATTCAGATGACAAGCAGACACATGCTAATGCCTTTAAATATGACCATATAAAATCTGTTCTTCATAGAGTGCCTGGCAAATATGATTTGGTGCTTTCATTTTCCTGCCTTTATTCTTATGTGTGTGACATCCTGATCAGGACTGGAGGTCCTATGTGATGGGTGGGCAGCTGCCAAGGGCTTCATGCACAACCAGGAGTCCCTTTTCTGCTTGTCTAAAGCCACCATCCCAGTTCAGAGGTGCTTGGCCTGCTTGCTGGCCAGCCTGCAGTTACTCACTGGTGGCCCTGCCTGTAATACAGATCTGGTGCTAGCAAATAACTGGGGGGAGGGGACATCTGGGGGAAAAAATCACTGATGCCCAACCTGCTGTTGGCAGCGCTGCAGATGCCTGCAATATTATTATGAGTTCTATATGGTTGAAGAAATGAATTGTAAACCATGAGATCAGAGAAGAATGCAGTAAGGGCAAACAGAGGCAATCCTATTGTTAACATTGAACATTCACAAAGCACATTGGGTGACAAAAGAAAAAGAATGTGGTTCTCCACATAAATTTGAACAAATGGCAGACTGATCTTTTTAATTACAGTAAGACCACCTTATTTGTAAGATTGCTTTCCACAGTTTCAGTCTCCCGCAGCTGCCACTACCTGAAGTGTTTTTGGGCATCTCTCGGTCCTCCAGCACAATTCTGTGGTAGTTCTAGGGCCAGAGGTTGACCTCCTGCCTTCCTCTTGTTGTGTAAATGTCTGTTGAGGAGACAGTGAGAGGAAAGTTGGAAGTGGATTGGTTCCTCCACCCTCTACAGGGCAGCAGCAGGTGAGCCGGGGAGGGGTGGGTGGAGACACTTTAAAATATAGCCCCTTTTAAAATTATTATTATTATTATTATTATTATTATTATTTCTATCCTGCCCCTCTGCAATGCAACCGGGGCTGCTTCCAGTATAAACACTCCATAATTACCTCAATACCCTAACCCACTCACCCCTTAAAATAATATTAAAAATGTGGGATTCAGTACTTCCAACAGTTTCAGGCATCCACGGGGAGTCTTGAACGTATCCACCATGGATAAGGGGGTCTACTGTACATAACTCAAGTGGACTGGTGTTAAGTACCATCTATTAAGTACTGTAATTTTATCTATAGCTCTTTAACTATAGCTGAGATCATATGTCTAGAAGTGTTCTGCCAAATCCTCATAGGATATAACTGTTTGTAAGTTGGCTTACTGTACATACACTTCTTGATAAATGTGTATGTATAGTATAGAATCATAGAATCATAGAATTGTAGAGTTGGAAGAGACCACAAGGGCCATCTAGTCCAACCCCCTGCCACGCAGGAAATCATGATAGTAATTCAGCAATTTCATCTTGGTGTCTCCCTTTATAGAACTCCAAAGCATGTTCATGAGCATGAGATGTATTATTCAGTTATAGCCAAGAATTATAACAATTTTCCTAAATCAGAGATGTTTCCAACACATCAGTGAGTATTTTTAGTTATTGGTGTGTACCTTTAAGTTGTTTCTGACTTGTGGTGACCCTGTCACAGGGTTTTCTTGGCAAGATTTGTTCAGAGGTGTTTTGCCTATGCTTGATTCTGACGCTGAGAGAGTGTGACTTGCTTAATGTCACCCAGTGGGTTTCCATGGCCAAGTGGGGATTCGAACTCTTGGCTCCAGAATCAATGCTCAAACCATCACATCATGGTGGCTCTCATTTTTAGTTATAATGTTTGTTAAATGTTAGAGAGCCAGTGTGGTGTAGTGGACTGAGCGTTCGGCTATGACTTGAGTGAGAAGCAGGGGGCGCTGCAGTACGGAGACCTTGCCATCCTTCCTCACACTTGAGCTATGCAGTGACCGCTGCCAAGGGAGACTTGTTGGGCGGTGGCATAGCTAAGTGAGGTGGCTTCAGGTGCAGGAAGCATGTGTTGGACTGGGTCTTCTCATCATTGCAGCCCAACCTGTACTGCGCCTTGGCTGAACCTCTGGAAGCAGTGAGCACCGAGACTGGCTTGGCACTGCATCACTTGCAGGAGCACATCCTTCACCATCACCATCTCCAGGGCAAATAGCAACAGCTGCAGCAGGGCCAGTGGGCAGATGACACGCCACCATCTTCCACTTCTTCCTCAGTTTATTCCTCACCTCTGCAAGGGAACGGATGGTGAGGTCTCTGCACTGTAGCACCCGCTGACTCCCATTTTGCTGCAGCTCTTGCTGTTGCTTCTCAGCTGTAGGATTCTCCACAGGAGGAGAAGGAGGAAGAGGTTGACACCTGGTCTGGCTTGCTACATGGCTTCTCCACTACCACTGTGCTGCTTCCGTGGGCTCTTTGCTGGGCTCCACCCTCTCCTGCTCACCTTTCTCTTTTTTTCCTCCCCCATGTTCTTCTCTTCCTCCACTAACAGCGGCCCAGCACTTAAACCACTACACCATGCTGACTGTCAATATAGAAAAACTACCCAAAAGCAATTCATTTCAAAAGAGTAGTAAAATACAGTAGCACCCCCGAATTGGTTCCTGGGGCCCCGCGGGTGGTGAATTCTGCAGATAATAGTGAATGCCATCCACCACCACCATCCTTCCACCACCACAGGAGCCCTCCTAGGGGAAGGGGAGCAGGCAAGATCACTCCTTCCCCCTTTGCCCCACCATGGCCCTACTGCAACCAGAGCCATCCCAGGGAAAGGAAGGCGGGAGGTGAGTTCGCTCCTTCCCCCTTCGCCCCTGCCATGGCCCTGCCATGAATGGAGCTCTCGCAGAGGGAAGGAGGGAGGAGACAGGCACAATTGCTCCTGCCCCTCCCTTCCCACTTGGCCCCCACCATGGCCCTGCTGCGACTGGAGCCAACCCAGGGGAAGGGAGGGGGAGACGTGATCGCTCCTCCCCCTCCTTTCCCTCTGCCATTGCCAACCGCAGATAACTGAATCTGCGGTTAGCAAATCAGCAGATACCGGAGTGCTACTGTAGCAGCAACAGTTAAAATTCCATTGTAAACGCATAGAATAGCATCATTATTAATTGAAAGAAAATGCAAACAACCAAATATTTAGAGCCATTTTAAACCAAAAATACTTCCAGTGCAGGGGGGTGGGATTTCCATAACAATGGGGTCTCCACTTGTGCCCCCACTAGCTCTTGTGCTTGGTGGGCCTTATTGGTCTGCCCATCTGAAGGGATTGCAGGTTACTGTAGGGATATAATTTGAAAATCTAGAACACACTGATCTAAACTCCCTGGAGAAAGGATGTTATATATAATGGGTTGGCCAAAATTGTTGGCCTTAAACCATCATAGTCCTTTCGGCTTCATTGGCTAAGCTGAAGATGTCTTTCCGTACATGGGTCTGTGTTCCAGCCCAGCTCCAGATTAATATTTCCAGGATTTTAATCTGTTCACTGCAGTGTGCCTGTACACTTGTTAGTGGCTAGTTTTACTGATACTTTTATTAAATTCACATACTGCTGAACAACAGCATATGCTTGTCTGTGAAGGAGAAATGCTTGCCTTCCTATGGAAGAAAAGAGTGCAGATATAAAAAGAAGCATCCAGGAATATTATGTGAGGTGTATTGTGTCAAGGTCTTTCTAAATGTGTTTGGTATTAAGTTAGAAACAGCAATTTGAATGCTTAATCATATTTAATTTTCCTTGATTTCTATCTTCATGAGGAGGAACAATTGGTTTAAGAATGTTTTTCTTTAATTGTAGCTAGCAGAAAACAACCCTGATGGCAAAGGGACAATGCAAAGTTTATGACTAGAGAGTCTAGCATTCTCCCTAACCCTCCCAAACTGCTGCCTTTTATTCTTTCTTTCTTTTTTTGCTTTTTTCTTCCTTTTTTTTTTCTTTTTTCTTTGTGGTTTGGCTGAAAATACAGGCTGTGAGAGATACTGTGAACCTATAAACCCTGTGTTTTGGACCAGTAGTATTGCTTTCTTATCTGTGTTTAAAGAGGAAGCTCATTCTAAAGAGAGCCATTCACTATCAAAGCTGGGGGTCCCCTCTCTTCCCGCCCTCCCCACCTCCACCCCTTCCTCCTTTCATTCTTTTTAAAGAGAAGAGTAGGAAGGCATTCTGTTTTACTTTGGGAAATCTTGTAAAAAAAATACTGAGAGCATTTTACACAAACACCCCTTTAAGAAGGGGGAAAGCATTTAATCGTGTTGTGTCTCTGAAAAGTAGAAGGCTTTTCTTTGTAATACTGAAAGGTCAAATTCTCCAATTCTGTTTCGGGACTTGTTTGTGTTGAGTTTTAGCCAACATTCTCCAGTACACAGTAGTGAATATATATATATATATATATATATATATATATATCATTTGCTCCCCACACCCAACTGCTGTTTTCCATCAGTATAAACAGTTCCTTGCCATAATAACATTGACAAATATGGCAGAGAACCCATTTCTGGGAGAATTTGACTCCCTGTGCATTTCTTAACCATTTTTGGGAAGAATTGATCTATCTGTGTATGTAGGAGAGAGAGAGAGGCAGTAGCTGTAAATTGAAGTGACATCATATGTATTACTCCCATTGATCCACTTTTAGACTACAGCCAGGATAAAAGGAAATGGCATCAGGGAGGAAGTATGCTCATTTAGGCACAGATCCCAGTGTGATAATGGAGTAATAATAGAAATCACGCCAGCGTCAATTGGTTGCTGCATTAATCCAGGGTACATTTCCCCTTTGAGGAGGCTTTCAATGACTTCATTCAAGTGCAGGCTGTAGCAAATGGGATATTCGGCATACCAGCTGTACTCCTTTGGTGATTTGTGTTCTGGCTTAGGGGTGTATTGCAAGTAGTCATGCTGTTGGATGCTCAAGTGCATATATCTGTGTCACATTTTTATGGCTGTGGAAGGTCAGTAGTCAAATGTTTCAATGACATTTCTTTCTAGTATGAATTGTGGACCTGGCATTTATTACATTATGCTAATACTGGGTTGACAAATAGTTTCTTTTAGGGTGGGTGGTCTTTTGGGATGAGAGGCCAGTGACCTGAAAAGCAAGCCAGAGCACTTTAGAGAAGGGAACAGTGTTTTTTCCCTTTGCTTTTTACGAGTTACTGGGATAGAATGAGTTGGGAGAGACAGAATTTTTTTTAAAAAAAATATCTTACACTTGCATTGTGGAAACCTTCTCAAAATTGTTGTCCATTGGAGACAAAATAGAAGGAAATGCTTTGGTCACTTTAAATGTGAGCTTGTTGGAGATAAATTACAAATGCACACATCTCACTTCTTACCAAACAGTTTCATAAACATTAATTCTGTATTTGTAGAGTTCATGCCTATGCACAAACTGCATAGTAACAATCTGCTGTTATGGTTCTTCCTTTTGATTTGAATGTGTTTTTTCATACATATTTTCCCCAAACACTGCACTTCTCTAAATGAATTTGAAATTACTAGCTCAGTAATGGAAACTCCAAAAGGCTATGGCTATGTGTGCAAGTATGATTCCACAAAGAAACACAGCACAGTTCCACATGTGCTGCCTGTAACACAGTAACAATGATTTAAAACCTTAATAGTTTCAGTTATAGAATTATTCAACTTTAAAGACTTAAAGAGTCTAATAAGAGTTACCATTTCAGGGGAAATGGCTTTTTAGCTGGCATATGGTGCTGTGCTTTAGAATGTTACAAGATACTTCATGATCACAGCATAATAATTTATTTCCTCTCTCTAGTAGGCTCACTTGAAAGAACATTTGGCACAAACAATCATGGGAAAATGACTTTATTTTTTATGGAATAAAGATGGGGTAGGCGTAGAAGTATCTGCTTCACATTGTGTCTCAGTAAAACACATATCTTGTGCCAGCAGAGGTCGTTGTATTTTTTATCACCCGCATTCCTACTTTTTACAGTTTGGCTGGTTTGTTAAATTTATAGACTGCTTCCTCACCAACACGCTTGAAAAATCTCCATTGCAAACATCCAGTCCAGATCAAGAGGTTTAATCTTGTGCCAGAATATTACGTATATAAAATTCCCAGCAGCATAAAAACTTCCTAATTAGCTTTGATGTCACAGAAACGGCTTAGCACAGAGCATGCATTTCCATTTCCAGAAAAGCAACCATGTTGGTTTCTTTGGAGTAGAAATAGAAAAGTGTCCTGTGACATCTTAAAAATGAACAAACTTACCATGGCAAAAGCTTCTGCACATGTTTCATGGGTGGTTTTCCAGCTTGTAGAACAGCACTTTCAGAGCTGCGTTATGGAGTTGTGACATGGAGCTATTTTGTATCTTCTGTGGCAGACAGTACTTGCTTGCCATTCCACTTCTTTTCAGATGGAACTACTTTTCAACAGGTGTAGCTGAATCTGGCCTAGTATTAAACAAAAACTCTTAGACTGCTGATAGCAGGGTACTTGTGCTTCCTTTTGAGGGAGTACAGTTGTCCTTTCACATTCACTGGGGTTTAGTTCCAGAACCCCCCCCCCCACCGTGAATACCCAAATCCATGAGTACTCAAGTCCCATTATACGCAGTGGCATTGCAAAATGGTGTCCCTTATATATGATGGCAAAATCAAGGTTTGCTTTTTGGATTATTATTTTTTAAAATATTTTCAAGCCGTGAATACTTAAATCCGTGGATACCAAATCTGTGAATATGGAAGGATAACTGTACATTGTTTCCAACATGGTGCCCAAAAGTAGTATTGTTGACTTTTTGGAGCATCCATTCCTAAAATGGATACATACATTAGTCTGTGTTGGTGATGGGGTAGCAGTTGGATGAGAGCTTTAGCATGAACAACAAAGAAACTTGTGGCACCTGAAGAATTTAAAGATTTATTATCACATAGGGTTTTATAGTGTATTTTTAAAAAATGTTTTGGTTACATTTATATCCCATCTTTCCTCCAACAAGTTCACAGCAGCCCATGTGGCATTTTTCTGTCTCATATTTTGTCCTTAGTAAAAAAAAAAAAAAAAAATTATTTTAGACTTAAAACAAACATAATTCATTATTTCATTTATAGTAAATGATACATAATTTTCATCTTAATTATTAACATAAATTAATTACTCTCTACCCCACAGTGCTTCCCACCCCCAGGACCATCTATACCATTTATTTATTCCATTTTCCAAAATTGAAATGATTCTCTTGGAGGTGTATGCCCCTTTTTTCTTAAAAAACATATTCTACAAATCGCTTCCATATTTCATCAAAATTACAACTTTTCCATAATCCTTTTTTAACTTTAAATCTACATGTTAATTTATCATTAATAACAATATCCCAAACTTCTCTATATCATTCCTCTCTATTTGATAAACACACTGAATCTTCCAGTTTCTGGGTATCATTAATCTTGCTGCTTTTAGTGAATTTGTAATCAAATCAATAACTTGGGTGCAGTTAACCTTGTCATAAATTGATAATAATGCAATATCTGGACACATTTCTAGATCTTGCCTGTTATCTCTCTTATTCCTTTAAATACCATTTGCCAAAATTTCTGTACATATTTACAACTCCACCACATTGGATATAAGTGTATTTTTCCCGGCATCACCTCCAACATAAGATTAAATAATTTTGATCTATTTGACGTAATCTTACTGGTGTCAGGTACCATCTCCATACCAATTTACAGTTGTCCCTTCATATTTGCTGAGGTTTGGTTCTAGGACCCTCCCTGTGGATACCAAAATCCATGAATACTTAAGTCCCATTATATGCAGTGGCATAGCAAAATGATGTCCCTTATATAAGATGGCAAAATCAAGGTTTGCTTTTTGGATTATTATATTTTAAAGAATATTCTCAAGCCGTGAATACTTAAATCTGTGGATACCAGTTCCATGGATACGGAGGGACAACTGTATAATAATTTTCTTTTATTTTTACAGACATATTTTTTTTAATGCCCAAGTCCCAAATTTCCCCCCAACTATGTTTACTTATTGGTTGCATTAAATCATAGTCCCATATTGCTTTAAGATAATCATTTTGTTCTTCAGTTTCCAACAGTAAAGTATATATTTAATTTATGGTACCCTTAATTATTTGATTCTGTTTCTTATTTTCTTATCTTTGTATAAGGTAAATCTTTAAGATGCCAAAAGACTGGATGTTTTGCTTTTACAACAGGCTAATGCTACGAAAAATACTAGTCTGGATGCAGAATACATGTTTTTCATGGTATACTGGAACATCTCCCATGATGATAACAATTGTTTGAAACTGCTGTTAAAACTGATTGTGGGGGATGGGTGGGTTATTTTCAACAGAACAAATACATTTCATTGAAAAAAGAGCTGGCATTTGGTAAACTTTCAGCTTTAAATGTGTTTTTCTTAATGTACAACTGGTTTATTCTTAAAACAGGCACTAATGTGAGTATAAAACCTATAGTGGTTAAAATCTGCATTTGCTTTCTTTTCTGCTTTTTATTTGTTATTAATCATATTCACATGTAGCATGACTTGTGTGAGAGAGTATATTGAGATTGTCACAAATGCACCTTATGTGTCTTATGTGAAAATGGTCCAAGTTTGCCCTCAGTTAAATACTTACAGCATTGCTTACTTCTGCAACTGATTAAAATATCTTAAAATAAGCATAGTTCTTTGAAAAGCTGGGAGTTTGATGTTCTGCACATTACATACAAACACTAATGTAGTTCGTATTGTAGAAGAATAAAAGGAAAGACATGCACATATTAGTATCAGCATTTTGAATAAGTGGGCTGTCCGACTTACTAGGTGACATCATGGCAGTCTAGGGTGGGAGCAGAGTGCCAGGGGGGCCTCCTGGCATGGGCATTATTGGTTTCTTCTTCCCAGAGTTCTGTGCTGCTTACACAGCCCTGGGGAGAGGCAGGAACTACCAGCCAATGAATCTGAACCAGGTTTGAATTCATTGGCTGCTAGGTGTGGTCGGAGTGAGCTGCTTGCAGTCTTCCCTCTGGTCAAGTAAGAGGATATATGGGTTCCAGCCTGATTGCTCAGCATTGCTTTATTAAGCATTGTCCCATGTAGTCTCCTTCTGTTTAATCCTGTAATCTTGTAACGTACATGGTATTGTGGGGCATGTTGCCACCTATGTTATTGTCACATTTGGGAGTGGTTGGCATGGGTCCTGGATATGGGATATGGAGTACCAGTGTCTTCCTGGCATTGGCAAGTATTGAGGTCCCCTTAAGGGACTCGCGGGAGAGCAGACCTGGTCTTGCCCAGCTCAGGGGCAGACAATGTTCCTGCAGCCCCAGGTGGATCCTTTCCAGTCATCCTGAAGGTTCCAGTAGTGAGCTGGAGAATGGGGCTCACTGATCAACAGGTAGGTTGTTCACTGCCTGCATCCAGACCCATGCATGCGCCAACCCTATCTACAGCTGTAACCAATAAAAGTTGTGGCCTACTTCTTCCACTCTCTTATATCATGTCTGTCCGTGTGCTGTTTCATGTGGAGCAGAACTCACCCCTGGGCATGCAATTGCTTTTCAGTAAGACTTTGTTGCCTTTTCCCGAATACATGTTCAGTTCTGTAGCCCAGGGTATAAGTCCGTGGCCCATGGGCCTGTATTAAAGCATTAGTGTTAGAATTTCACCCGAACGGCTTGTCTACACAGGCAAAAAACGACAACAAAAAATGTACTCACCCAATATCTGCAGCACAGTTGACACACAATGTTTTCGACAATTCACATCTTCACCAGGGTTTCCGCATGAAATTCCGGATTTGAAAGAGTCACAGTTTGCTCCACAGTTGAGGGGGAAACTCAGATTTTTGGCTGTGTGGCGGCTGCAGATTGGCTTTGGTGCGAAGCTGGGTGTGGGACTTCCGGGGGATGGGACTCCAGTCTGAGTTTGTTTTTTGTTTTGTTTTTAAATCCTATTGTATGCATATTGGATAAGTGTGTTTCTGCTTATCCAGTAATACACCACTCTGGGACAACATATATTCACATGTTTGCATGGGCAAGCAAACGGGGGGGGGGGACCCAGAGCAGCCCCAGCCGTTTGGCCAGAAATAATATGCTACATAGGAAACATGAGCAGCATAGGATCGGCCTTTTACTCTGAAACAGATTACAGATTCTGCGATCTACAATCAGAGAAGCCCAGCGAGTGTGACATTTATGGGGCCACTGTAGATCAAAAACTTCCACTGCAGCTACGAGGTTGGTGCAGGGTTTCTTGCCAGTGTAGTCAAGCCGTAAGCCTAATTCTTAGTCCCAACTATTTAGATGCACTAAATCTAGGGCTGCAATTACATGGCAGGTTTTATTGTGATAAATTGCGCTTTAGTGCTTTTTTGCACCAGTGGTGGGTAGTTTACACAGTCTATGGAGGAAACAGTTGTATTTTTGTTGCTCTTTCCCCTCCCCCCCGCTTTGTGGTTCAGACAGGCAAATGTGGGGGGCGTGGCCAAGCATTGGAGGGAAGACAAAGAAATGAAATAGGAATGTCTGCCCTGGCCCCAACTCCATGGTTAACAGCTGATAGACACTGAATCTCACCTATTGCCCCCCCCCCCCGTAGCTCCCTGGCCTCAAATCAAACTCCAGACAGAAGGTTTTTTTCTCCATGGTTAACAGCTGATTGACAAAGAATCTCATCCTTTAGCTCCCTGGCCCCAAATCAGACTCCAGACGGAAGGGTTTTTTTCTCTGTGGTTAACAGCTGATTGACAAAGAATCTCATCCATTGCCTTCCCCCCCCATAGCTCCCTGACCCCAAAACAAACTCCAGACAGAAGGTTTTTTTCTCCGTGGTTAACAGCTGATCGACAAAGAATCTTACCCATTGCCTCCCTGCTGTAGATCCCTGTACAGACTTCCCTTGACACCAAAGCAAGCAGTAGACAGGAAGGATTTTTAATTTCCTGATCGCTACTGAGTCTCCCTCCTGACTCCACATCTTGCCAGTCCACCCCTTCATCATAAGAACCAATCACAGTGCAGCTCTGCTGCAACTGTATCAGGAAGATTGCTGGTAATTCACACAGTCCTTAGCAAAATGGTTGTTTACACCATCAATAATGCACTAAGTCGCGCTACTTTTCAAAGAAGTCGGCAAAAGTAGCGAGATCCCCTGAGATGCTATATTTGGGTTTTTTTACCTTCCCCCCTTCTGAATAAGGTGATACTGTGGCACGATCCGTGGGAACAATGAGCAATCCTAGCAGTATATTTAGGGGAATATTTGCCTGTGTAAACGCAACCAATGAAACTTACATGACTCTTGACTTACCAACTCCCCTACAGTGGTCCTGCTGTACTTGGGGCTAACATTTGGATTTAGGTCAGAGTCTTTGGTAAACTTTTGAGCAGCTGTATGCCCATTGATATCTCTGCCAGTATTTATTCTTATGGAAGTAAATTTGAAGTCATGTGGTATTAGTGGAAGGCAGGATGACATAAAAGATAGATGGATCTTACTTTGTATTTCAGTCTACCTGGATTTTCTACAATATTTCAAATGCTAAAATCCTCTGCAGCACAATGCACAACTATATGAAGCTCAGTGAGGTAAATCAAGGACATGCAATTATGTTATTTCTACATTCATCTACTTCCCTTGGCCCAAGTTAGATCTTTAATGAACTTTTAAACAATAGCTCCTTGTATGTTTAACGCATAACATCTATGCCAAAGATACATTTCAAAAGAAACCACAACTACCCTTCAATTACTAAACCTCTGGTGCTGTTTTCTTTAGGAGGCAGAACTTAAAGAGAAAGACGTGACATTTATTAGATGTTGTGTAACATTTGAAATTTGATTTACATACTAAAGTGGACAATCATGTCCCAGAAGTTCTTCCTGATTTTTAACTAATCCCCCTCCCATGCACACACACACATGTCTTATGTGAAGATGTCTGCTAATCACTTGAGATCAAGTGGGTGAAGTGAGGGTGGGGGAATGGATGTGACTATATTTAACAAAAGCTTGTTCGAGTTTATTTTTGTTTTCTTAAGTTTTACATTCAAAAAATAAATTTCTCAATAAATTATTTCATGACCCTAAGCATGATTACAAAAAGGAAGCTTTGTATAACAGTGTATTTATTGATTTTCCTCGGTTTTTTTCCGGGCTGTGAGGCCATGTTCTGGAATAGTTTCTTTCCGAAGTTTCGCCTGCATTTGTGGCTGGCATCCTCAGAGAATGGTTGTGTAGGTGTGTGTGTGGAGTTTATATGCTATGAACCCCTGTTGGGGTGTATATGTAAATTTGTGTAATTGAATGGTTAGTTTCTGGGTACAGAAATGCAAGGCTCGTTGGTGTCTGTTTGGCTAATGGTTCACAGCATATAAACTCCACACACACACACTCCTACACAACCATTCTCTGAGGATGCCAGCCACAGATGCAGGCGAAACGTCAGAAAGAAACTATTCCAGAACTATTCCTCACAGCCTGGAAAAAAAACAAGGAAAATCTATGGATGCCGGCCATGAAAGCCTTCGACTTGACTTCACAGTGTATTTACCGGTATTAGTTTTTATATGCATATACAATACACAATACAAATTATATAGACAAGACAGACAACAGTAAATACAATTAAACTTATCTTTAAAAGAAAATAGGCAACACCTACATAAACCCACAATAAAAAAACAAGTGAACAACAACAACATATAATCACCCCCCTGACTTCCCACTTTCCTCTGATTACTTCCAATTAGTATAATGATTTACCTCTACAGCTTAGTTCCATATATACTTACAACTTTCCTCATAATAGAGAAAAGGGATTACTCTAAGTAAGATTTTTTTAACACAATCTCCAGTTTAGTTCTTAACAAATTCCATAAATGGTTGCCAAATGTCTAAATATATCTGTACAGGATTTTCTTTTAACATATTTGTTAATTTATCTGATTCCCTTAATTCCTGGAGTTTCCTTATCATTCTTTGATTCTCTGGTTTCTCTTCAGATCGTATAAATCTTTTGCCTTTTATGAAAAAGAAGTTTCACTGAGTTTTCATTGGGAGTTAATTTCTTAGTAAAAAGCCTCAAGGTTGCAATTTTAGGCACATGCTTAATGTGTTGATGTGTACTGGTATATCTGAAGAATATATTTTAAGTGTGAGCATCTTACTAAATATTGCCACATAAATGCTAGAAGTCAAGGTCATTTTCACATGACCACTTTGGCTTATAGCTTCCCTTGAAAATCAAGGCTGGGATGAGACAAGTTGCTCCAGTCTATGACAAACCTGTCACACTTGTGCACCACAATATTTAATTCAACTTTTGGCATTGGACACCTTGTTGAAATGTATGGTGGCATGTGCATGGAAGAAGCTCAGCTTAGGCGGAGGCAGCTGGAAGTCAGCTTGGGCTGGGATTCTCAGCCAGCTGCCATGTGCTGAAATAGTTGTGTAAATTGTTCCTTAGAAAGGACATTCAAAGACTCAAAATAACAGCTAATTCTTCAATCTGTACCCATTATTAAAGAACTCTTTAAGGTTTTGAGGGGACCAGCTAAGCAGGAGTTACTCAGTACATGACACCAGGCCACAAAATCAATGCAAAATTGGTATTTTTTCCCCCCCAGTTCTGGACGTTGAGGTATGAAATCATCTTTCCTTCATGGCACACAAGGGTGTTTTAGCTGATGATTTTAGGGTTTGTGGTAGATTAAATAGATTTATTGAGGTGCCTGAGAAAGAGTAACTCTGGAAGGTGGCCTATAAAAGTAATAAATATAACAGCTTGCTTTTTTTTTTTTAACTGTGCAAAAGCTGGTAATTAAATGAAAAACTGATGAGGACTAACAGACAGGAAAACAAAACTATAATCAGCCCTCCATATCCATGGGTTCTATATCCACGATTCACCTACCATGGCTCGAAAATATTCAGGAAAAATATTCCAAAAAGCAAACCTTGCTGTTTGCCAGATGAGAACTGAGAATTGAGCATGCATGAAGTTTGGTATCCATGGGGACGGGGAGGTGTCCTGGAACCAAACCCTAATGGATACCAAGAGCCCACTGTACCTTTTCTTCCAAATATTAGTCCCATGGGAAATACGGTGCTTCTGTTACAAATGAGCAATCTATTCTGCTTGGGACATGTATGGGTATGCTTTGCATTTGGATGACTCCTGAACTAAATCTCACTGATGCAGTAGCAGGTTGAAGAGATGAGCATCCTGAAACAGTACTCTTCAAAGTGTACCAAATAAGAATCTGAACAGTCCTGAAGATTTGTTAGCAATTTGGATTCACAGAGGCCAGAAATGGAGATGTGTTGCCTCCACAACCAGTACTTGAAATGTTTCTCCTCAAGGTCTCTCTATAGGGAGAACAGATGTGTGGGGGCTGTGACAACAGTTTTGTGCCTGGAATTTCTTGCTCCTAATCAGATTGAATGGTTTAATCAGGTTTACCAAGTTTTTCCAAGATGTTTCAGTCACAGTGCTGTAGGTGGCAGAATGTTGAAGCAATACATTGCAGGACTGATCTAGTGTCCACTGTTTTGTTTTGTTTTTTGTTAGTTTTCTTTCAAGAGCAGGAATTTTTACAGAGTCTTGGTGGAGTCTGTGGGATCTGTATCTCTCTCTCTCTCTCTCTCTCTCTCTCTGTGTGTGTGTGTGTGTGCGTACAGGATTTGGTACTTGCTTGATAAATGCTGGGTGTTCCATCTGCCTCTGCCACAGTACATTCAACTTTCCTTATCTACCTGGTCCTATTTCACTTTCTGTGAATTTGACTCTAATTGTGCAGAAAACAAAATAAAACAAAAGTCAGACAAGGGTATGCCAAGAATCTGGGAAGTGGAGCTTGTGTTTAGATTTGTTTTGGATATTCAACAGCTTTAACAGTTGGGAGTTCCAACTGGGATTCTGCTCTTAAATGGAACGTGATTCAGTCAAATGGCATGATGTTTACAGTCGTAGCAGGACTGTGGGCAGGTTAATCTGAGTATCTGTACCCTGATACTAAAATAAAATAGCCCAAGTTTGGGTGCAATAGGAAAAATCCTCCCACAGAAAGCTCTGTAAGAGTTTCAGCAGTTGGTTTTTAGATGTAATAAAACAGGATTACTGAGGAATGGCAAACTACTGTTTTGCATACTCTAGCTTATGTCTACACAGATCCATCCTTTTTTGTGATAGGGACAACATTTTCAGTAAATTATTTGTTTTTCCAACCCATAAAAGCAGAGTAAGTACCGTACTCACTATATCAGTTATCCTGTGGTGAGGTATTTTTTTTTATCCACAAATTACTTGCCATTAAAAACTTGTTTTTCTGCTGCAAATACAATAAGGCTGCAATCCTTTGTATACTTACTTAGGAATGGAATTTGACTCAGACTAAAGCTGTATAGGGTTGTCCCATGAAAGGTGTAAATGAAGATATAGACAGGCATACACAAGCTGCATCAAATATTATGTTGCTGGTTCATTTTTGAATGAGGATTTGGATAATTTTGCACTAGGAATCTGCTGTCACAATATGTGTCTGTCACCCAGTTTGTATTTTTCGAGGATACAGACAAATCATAACAATGACAAATCCCTGTTGTAGCTCTGCAGTCTTATATTTGTTTGGACCACCAAAACATGATTTAGTGTACCTTCTGCTTTTGTTTCCACCTCGATCAAGATAAGAGTCAGCCAGCATATGTATTCCATAAGCATGGAGCCCCATAAATTTTAATAACATTTCATTGCTCTAAATATGGTTTTGATCTTCTCTAAATATAGAATAGGAAGCCATGGCAAATTAGTCTTTATTAGCTTATGGGAAAGAGTCTGTTAGTGTACAGACAGTAGTGTACAGATTTTCAACAGTGATGAATTATAATATACAATTCCAATATTTCATACACATGGTATTATTATGTGTGTTATTTCAGGCTAGTCACTGTCTAATCCAGCTTTCACCAATCAGGTCATGATGATGATAGGAGGAGGAAAGGAAGGAGTGCATACACCCGTCTCCCATCCCCTAACTCCTCTGTGTGGGTTGGACTCCAATTCCCATCATGCCATATCTGGGAGGCAGCCAGTTGGGGAGGGTGAATCTAGTACAGTGGTTCTTAACCTGGGGTCCAGTGACCCCCCCAGGGGTCTGCAATGTCCTCACAGGGGGTCCACGAAGGCTTGAAAGTTGCTTGGCCCACCTCCTCCCTGCAGTGGAGTGGCCACGTGACAGGAGCCAAGATGCTGACTGGCTGGCTTAGCCTCCACATTGCCATTCAATCTGCTCCAGCCACAAACTTGCAGGAAGAAGCAGGAGAAGAGTCTCCCCCCCCCCAGTGCCTCTGAGGGAAGGTTTCATGGATGGTGTAATTGTATTATTGTTATTACTAGGTATTTTTATTATTATTACTGTTGTTGTTTTAAATATTGAGTTAAATCTTGGGGGACCATGACAACAAAAGATATTTAAAGGGGGTCCCTGGTAAAGAAAAAGTTAGGAACCACTGGTCTAGCAAATTATATACTTCAGCAGTAAGGGTAGATTTAGACATAGATGTGTATTTCTATCTCACATATGTTATTTGTTTTCTTTTAGCTTTCCCCAGATCAGCTAGTATTACTCCTGGAGTGCCTCTTGGAAAAGAAAACGTTATGTTCAAAAACGATGGAGTGCTTACAGAAAACTTACCACCTTCGTGAGCAGGATGCAGAGGTAATCTAATTACAAACAGTGTGTTCATAAACTAGGTAAATAAACAAATTGTGAATAATACCAGCATTCTATTGGATTCAGGAGCATTCAGTGCTTTTGCTTTTTTAATCTATGAAAAAATTCTTAATCTGTCCTGAAGGCAGTAGAGATAAACCATTGATTGCACTTACTTGCATTACATTGATTCTGTGCTATATTTGTCAATGTTATTATGGCAAGGTCACTTTCTTTTTTCAGAAGGTGCTTCTTTTGTCCAAAACAAGGAACAATGCACCCCGTTATTTATAGGCGAACCATGCCCATTGAATCATTGCGGGGCACCATGCCTTGGTTTGGGGCCATTTTTAAACACTACAGGGGGCAGGAAAGGGCCTGAATTTATCTTGGAGCATTGTATGATTCACACTCTTTTGGTTAATTGTGTATTTACTCATAAACACTCTAAAAAATACATGTTTTTAGTGATTAGCTGCATCTTGGGTTCAGAATACATTTGTCAAGAGTGCTGTGTCTTTGCTTTTAAATTGTCTGTTTGCTCATAATAGTTATTTATGTAACCCAGATCACTTGGGGAAGTGAGCCCAGTTGCTCGTCTGAAATGCTGTGCTTCCCACATGGTGGCTGTGAGGACATCAGAAGCTTTTGTTTTAGAATAATTAGTTTAATCATATGCACCCTAAACTGTGGCTAATTTTAACTGTGGTTAGTGAAAACAAACCATCTTCATAAACTATGGTCTTGAGTTGGGTTGTTCCAACCGCCCACAGTTGATCTTAACTTCACTACAACAACAACTTGTGGTCTGGGGGAGAGATCCTCATCCCACCACTGTAGAATGAGACTTCCATTCAGAAGACAGACCACTGATGTTGCTGTGTTGTCTTGATTTGGACAAGCTGCAGCTAATTAAAATAAGATTAACATATTGGAGGAGGGAAGGACATAAGTCCAGGGGAAGGCAAGCTCATTCTCATTACTCTGAACTACTATTTTGCATTATGTCTGAATCAGCCTAGTGAATCTGCCCCAGAGGCTTGCCCATATTTTGTGTATTTCATTTGGTGCCTCCCTCTGTAGTATGTGCAACTTGGATGGGGCAATAGGAGCACCTCAGGTGGTGCCTAGATGGGGGTGCAAAAGGGCCCTGGGCAGTCATGTAGCACACTGGTGCTTTTTTAAAAATTAGGTTTGCTCAGAGAGTCTCCCACAGTTTTTTATAGAAGCCTCTGTGCAAGTAAAACAAGATTTCATCTGTCCCTGAAGCCCCCTGTGCTTCCTAGAGGTTTAGAGCAGTGGTTCTTAACTTTTTATTTACTAGCCCCTTCCCTTCAAATATATTTTGTTGCTGTGGATCCCCAAGACTTAATCCAAGATTTAAAACAACAATAACAACACCTGAACACTGAACCATTAACAATTACACCATCCATTAAACTTTCCCTCAGAGGCGCTGGAGGGGGGGGAAGACTTTTCTCTCACTTCTTCCCATCAATTCTTCCTGGATTGAACAGCCAGCCTGCCTTTGCCTTGGCTACTGTCATGTAGTTGCTTCACTGCAAAATGTAGGTGGGCTGAGCAGTTGAGCAACAGTGGAGCTGCCAGACAGATGCTAGGAGCAGTCCAGTCTCCTATCAGAAATGCTTCAAACCCCTCCCCCCTTTATTTCCCTTTTCATCAAGAGAGATGGAAACTGAGATGGGACAACTAAAATAAGGACCTAGGCAATACGGTGGGGGGCACTAACCTTTTCTTCCAAGCTCTCTTCAAACAGTGACACCACCAACAAAACCCTTTGCACCTCCAGCCTTAGGCTGAGGCAACTGCATCTCGCTCATGACTCCTCTGCCACCACCACCACTTCAGTGCTTCTATACCCCAACCACAAGTTCTTAAAATTTGTAACTTCCTTTGCCACACTGAAAGGGGGAGAGAAGAGACTGACATTTCTTCACCACCTGTTCAGCTGTTCAGACTTACCACCCTTTCATGGTGTGCACGCCTCCTGAAGCGACGTATTGGTGTTTGCAAAGCGTTCACTTGCACATTTCTGCATTGAAGGATTATCACAGTGGAAAGATTGGAAAGGGGGAGGGAACAAGGAAAAACACGGGGGGGGGAGAAATGTCCCCACAAAACACCAGCCCTTGAGAAAGTGCCATGATCCTAGAAGCTCCTAGCATGCCAGATCCCCTGCAAATCACAGACAGTTATCCCAGAGTTTCGGCTGGAGTCCACCTCCTTGTTTCCCTTCTCTCTCTCTCCTTCCTCTCCTTCCTAGCCAGGAGATAAGACCAAGACCGGATAAGAAGGGAGGGAAAGAAAAAGTGGGCGGCCAAGCAAGCAAGCAAAGTTCCGGTCTTGGTCTCGTCTCCCCGGTGGAAAGTTTCTCCCTGGCTGGAAAATTCTCCCAGCTAGGAAACATTCCAGCTGCAGATAGCAGAGCCAGCCAGCCTTTGCCCCTATATCTTTCTCTTCCTCCCCTCTTTTCCAGCTGGGAGATGAGACCAAGACCAGAGAAGGAGGGAGGGAAATAAAGAGTGGAAAGGTAAAGTTCTGGTGTTGGTCTCATCTCCCAGCTGGAAAGGGGGGAGCAGGAGAGAGGGAGAAAGAGAGAGAAAACAAGCAGGGAAATGAGGAGGACTAGCGAGCAAGCAAAATTTCAGTCTCGGTCTCATCTCCCAGATGGAAAGTTTCCAGCTGGGAGATGAGACCAAGACTGGGACATTGCTTGCTTGTTTGGCTGCTTGCTTGCCCACCCCTCTTTCTTTCCCACCCTTCTTCTCTGGTCTCGGTCTCATCTCCTGGCTAAAAAGGAGGAGAAGGGGGGGCAAAGGCTGGCTGGCTCTATTGTGGCTCAACTGCTCAGCCCACCTCCTACCTGCAGTGGAGCGGTCACATGACAGGTAACATGCAGGCCCAACCAGCCAGCCTTTGCCAGCCAGCCTGTGCCACCACTCCACTGTGGATAGGAGGTGGCCTGAGCAGTCTTCATGCCTTCAAACCTTTGCGGCCCTCCTGTGGAAACATTATGGACCTCCAGGGGTCTGTGGACCACAGGTTAAGAACCTGTGGTTTAGAGGAATTGGTAGATGGGACTAATAGAGGCTTGGCTAATAAGCCAAGCAAATAATTGTGGATGTTAGGATACGATCTTGAATATTCTGTCACTGAAGAATCTATTCACTAAATGCTGTAATGGCTAATAGTCTCAGTATAAAGAAATAAAGAGCTTTATAAATGTTTTTGATTTGTATTTCTGAGAGAGCGGCCAGTGGGAAATATACTGCCTACTCTCCCTGACATAAAAAAGAAGACTTCAAAACTTGCTGTTTGATTGTTCTGTGTCAAAACAAATGTCTGTGTGAGACGTCCTTTTTAATTAGATTTTATATGGTAGTGATTAAATTTGAGATGGGAGTAATGCTAGTCATCATTGTTATTTTTATTGTTATTTAAACATGCAACTGTGAATGTTACAGTACTATGTAGAATTTTTGGAGAGCAAAACAGAGGATAGATAAATAGAAACTCTGCAATTTAGAATGGTCTCCTTTTTCCAAACAAATATTCAGAGTAATATCCAACAAATGCAGCTGTACTTGAAGTATATTTCAGCTTTTATTTATTTGTTGTTTATATGATGTTCCAAATGCCAGATTTATTTTTAATTAGCCTTGAAATACTCTTTGCTATTTATAGAAATTCAGATATATTTAGAATATATGTTAATCACACACGAATACCAAAGAAATGTCAGGACTTCTATATCTGGAAGAGAAATAACTGAAGTGGTAGGATCAAAGCAATGCCCTTCTGTGGCACTCTCATTCCAGAGAACCTGGGCCTGGGAGATTTTTTACTTCCCACCAATACTTCATTTCCTCCTTATATAAGTTGAGACAAATGTATTCTAGTGCACTTGTATGTACTTTCGGCCTTCGAAATAAAGTTGCAGTCTCTGGACAAAATGTTACCTCAGCTTTTATCTTGCAAGGTGAAATCAAGGGCTTAGATAGACTCTTTAAAAAGAACAACCAAGATAACATTACCATTAGCATTTCAGCAGCTACTGGAGGGAATGTTGGTTTACGTACTCTCGTCTGTCTAATCAAGGAACTTTCCATGCCTCCAAATACAGTAAGTGCCTTGCAGAGTGTTTTACCTTGTAATGATAGCAATTTCTGGGATTCCAGAGTAACTTTTTCTCACAAAGATTTTAATAACATTCAGGCATGTATAGTTACTCTTTAAAACTATATAACACCCTCCCCGTGTTCTGTGTGCTTGTAATAAAGAGTGCAACCCTAACACCCAGACTTACGAGGGAGTACGATACGATCTGAAGAGAAACCAGAGTAAATCCCACTGAACACAGAGGAACTTTTCTGTGTGAAACATGCTTAGGATTCCTCTAGAAAACAATCACTTTCATTTGAAGAGGGAAAGATTACAGGCTATAAAATCAAAGTTATAAATAGTAGAAGTTTTAGGTACCATATTCTGTGCACCTAATTTTACCATCATAGAGAGAAGGATCATGGAAACATACTTAAGTGGTCATTGTTGAATTGCTTTAAGTTACTGTCACACATTAAATAAATTGTTACATTTATGTTCCTCCTGATTATGATAAATGTTCAGACTGATATAGATACAGATAAGTTCTGCTGAACATCGCACAGGTGATTTTTAGCAGGGGCAGATAAGACCTTCATGTTTTTAGGAAGTTTACCAGATGCAAACATTTCTTGTGGCTTTCTTCTGTCTGTTGGGCTGAAAAATATATCTCTACCTGTAAGGTTTTGCATTGTGGGTTTTTGGTTTTTTGGTAACTTATCTGTTTAGTTAGTACTAGGAAGAAATGCACGTAGGACATAAAATGAAAATAACCATAGACTCTTTGTAAGATCAATAAGAGGAGAATGCATAGTGACAGTATGTTGTCTGATCAAGGAAGAAGGAATGTAAAATATGAAGTTTTAGGTAACGTAGGGCCCGCCCCATCAAACTTGTCTCCCGGAAGGTCAGCAGCATTGTTGTACCACATGCCCCACAGAACAAACATTCAAATACACTTCTTTCCCACGCAATGATACTATTAGCAGAACACAATATACAGCATCATCATTTATCCACGGTTTGAGTTCTGGGATTAATTTTCTTTTAACATGAAAGGTCTTTTAGGTACACCAAAACTGTTCTTAAAACTCTAACTGTGGAATAAATGTATGGGTGAGCAACTGCTACAGGTCCAGGGGCTACTTTTTGGGCTGGCCAGCTTGAGAATCATTCTTATTTTTAAATGCTTGTTTTTAAAATAAAAATTAGCTACATAAATATAAAATTTATTATAATTTAGCTGAAATTAATTAAAAGTAGTTGATCCTTAAATAAGATTAGATTAATTAAAATTCCTCCCACTCATTATTACAAAATATCTCCCTTTGTACTCAACCAATTATTATTAGCCAAATGTGAGAAACCAGCATGGTATAGTGTTTTAAGGGTTGGACTATGACTTTGGAGACTAGGGTTTGAATCCCTGCTCAGCCAGAGAAACCCACTGAGTAACCTTGGGCAAGTCACATTCTTTCAGCCTCAGAGGAAGGCAAAACTTGCCAAGAAAACCTCTTAATAGGTTCACCTTAGAGTCACCATAAGTCACAAATGGCTTGAAGGCGCCCAGCGACAATAGTGGTTTTGAAAATTTTAATTTATATATAAATGAACTTCAATTAAATTAAATTAATATGATATTAACTATTTATATTATATTGAATTAAAAGGAACTAAACTGACTACGATATTGTCTGTCCCATTCACTATAGTACATTTGGTTCCTTTTCTCACTGACTAGATTTCATTTTTTTTATTTCCAACGTGTTGCTTTTAAATGGACTTAACACTCCTAAGAGACAGCCAGCATGGTGCAATAGTTGGAGTGTTGGACTAGCACTTCGAGAGACCAAGAAAACCATATGTTGAGTTGACTTGACACACATAACAAAAACAACAACAACATATTTCTGTGGCTTTGTTTCACAAGCAGACTTCCATCATATAATCTGGTTAACATGCCCTGTCTATTTATTTCCCATATGTTGTCTTGTGGTACGTTAATAACGTAGAACAGAACAGATCTAGGTAGTTGGAATGTTGAAGCACTACTAAATTGTAGTATTTAAGGGGAAAGCCTGTATTAAATACACAATTTAAACAGTTGTGACTTTAGTAGAATCCCATTCTTTCCCATCTTCATTGCATTGTTTACTGCAGACAGGCTGCTACAACTTGACACTGAAAGTCAGTTTCTCCAGCCACCCTTCAGTATCCTTCCAGTGCTGATATTGCTAAAAAACAGCAACCCCAAAACCTGCCAGCTAGACAGAGAACAAGGAGGAAAAGGTGGAGGCTAGGCAGATACAACAGGACTTTGTAAAAAGGAGTTTCTTTGTCAAAGATTTTGTTAACTGAGGGCCTTACTACACTACATTGTTATAGTGGTATTATTCCACTTCAGCTGCTATGGCCAGAGGAATCTTGGGATTTGCAGTTTAGGGAGGGGCATTTTGCATTCTCAGCCAGAGAACTCTTAGGCTTCACTAAACTACAAACCCCAGAATTCCACAGGAGGTAGCCATAGCAGTTACAGTAGAATAATACTGCTATAACAGTGTAGTGCAATAAGGCTCTGTAGTATGCCTGTAATGCAGAAAAGATCAGAACTATGCAGTGAGATTATTCACAGTAGCCAGGCTTCAAAACTGAGGGGAATCCATTTCAATAATGCGGTAAATCCTCTGGGTTTATTCCGGACATGAAAGGAACTATCCAAGTTGCTGAACTTATTTGGGGATAGGGTGCAACAGCTTGGATTTTTTGTTTTTCTCATGCAAAAACAAAACAAAACAAAACAAAAACCTGTTTCCAGAAACCCACATGGGTTTTCTTAGCAGATTTGGGTTTTTTTGTACAAAATCCAGTAATTTTACCCCTAAATGTGGATATCTGGAAACACTGGCTGGAATCCTGTTGGTTAGTCCCAACTACTTTAGGTAGGTAGGACTAGCAACAGAGTTAATGTCAATGGTTTTTACATGAAAAGTGTGGGTGGGGGGTGATACCAAAAACTACATGTGCATTTCAATGCAGTGTAATTTCCTGAAACACTTTAGAATGTGGAAATATCAGGTGAGAACTATGCAGAAATACTAGCTTTTCTCACACAGCAGGGAGAAAACTGGGAGGGAGTGTATATAAAATGGCAAAATGAAGGCTTCCTTCTTGGAATTTATTTTTGGGGAAATATTTTAAAGCTATGGATGTTGGAATCCATGGATATAGAAGGTTGGCTGTATTGAGCAAGCTGGATCAGTGTAGCTACAATGTAGCTTTCTTTGTTTCAAAGAGCATGGGCTCAGCTTTTATTCCAGTAAGAAGTGAGAAATAGAGAATTGGATTCTGTCACACACTGTACCCACAATTTGTCACGGGTAGCAAAAGTCTCAGTTATTTTTGGATTTGTTGTTTACACGTACAGCTGGCCTCCAGCCTCTTCTTCCCTTCGAAGCAGCCGCAGCCGGCAGGGAGGCAGGGCACACCAGGCGGAACTGTCTCTCACACGGGAGCAGCGGGGGCATTTCTCCATGAATGTCAGTCACGAAGGAAGTGTCCTCGGTGGTGGAGGCTGTGGGGGGGCAGGCGGAACGGGCTCCCACGGCCAAAGGCGCTTCCTCCGTGAGTGTCAGTCACAGAGGAAGTGCCCTAGGCCACGGCAGCCCATTCCACCTGGTTCCCCCTCTGCTCCTGCGGCCGAGGATGCTGCTTCCATGACTGACAGTCACGGAGGAAGTGCTGTAGGCCATGGGGGCAGCGGGGGAGGAGGTGTGTCAGGAGATGATAGGACACTCAAATCCCAGCAGAAGCCAAAAAACTATCTCAGCAAACTTAGTAGCAACCCATTCTCAAGAATACTCACACACAGTGAGTATATACAAATATTTACAATTGAAGGAGAAACTGCTTCACTAGGCCTCAGCATTCACAAGAAGACAGTGAGCTCTGAACTAGCTCATATATATATATATATATATATATATATATATATATGAGACATTGCCCTCTAGTGACCTGACTGGGCATGACTTGGTAGTTCATGGAGTCAGCCATTATGACTCAACATGATTCTGCAGTTGTTCAGCCATTTTATAATGGAGTACAGTCTCTAACTCCTGACAATCCCCTCCAGAATGGTCAAACTACTGCACAGGACACATGTTATCAACACAACATAACATCATTAACATACATTGTTGGACATCAGTCATCTGTCGGTTGACCTTCCCTTTTGACACCTTTCACTTTATACACTAGTGACAAGGCCCAGCCTCTTTGCCATCTCCTCATGGCTTCCTGCTGGAAGGGCTTTTGTGAGCAGGGCTGCAACATTGTCCTCAGATGGACAGTACCTCAGAAGCAAGACACCTTCTTGTATTAATTGCCTCACATTTTGGTAGCGTACCGCAATGTACTTTGCCCTGCATTTCAGATTTTCTACTTCTGCCATAGCTGTGCATGCTTGTGAGTCCTCGTGCACCTCAACAGGCATTTGGCATGGCTCCCCAAGGTCTGCAAGCATCTGCCTTACCCATTGTACTTCACTTGCCATCTCAGACAAGTTCACCTTCAGTGGTACTAATGGCTACACAGTTCTATTTCCTTGATCTCCACACTATGGGGCTCTTCGCATATCTGACCACCAACCCAGTCACTGACTTCCTGTCTGAAGTCTCAGCTGCAAAAGAGCTGTCCACATAGCACTCAAGGGTCACCTAACTTCCTGTCAGCTTCAGGCACATGTCCCTGGTCCCCTTGAGAAATCTAACTACCCTCTTCAGGGCTTCCCAGTCTGTCCTCCTTGGCATGGAGGCTCTTCTGCTGAGCACTCCAGCTGCAAAACTGATGTCAGGCTTTGTGTTGTTTGCAATAAACAACAGACTGCCTACCACTGAGTGGTACAGATCTGGCCTCTCAAACTCCTGTTCTGCCTCTAAATTCACAAAATCAGGGGTCATTTGTGCCCTGGCCACTTTAGCCTCACTAAGCCCACACTTGGCCACAAGACTGTCATTCTTCTTCTGACTTAGGAAGAATTCTCCAAGACTGGTTCTTTCTACCTCTACTCCTAGATAACATCTCAGGCTGCCTAAGTCCTTTAACTTGAACCGGCTTTCTAACTCCACCTGCACTTTCTTGACATGACTGGCACTCTTTGGTGCCACACAAAGGTCGTCCGCATAGGTAACTAGCATGACAGCACTATCACCTGCCCCCTTGGTGTACACACAGGCATCTGTGACGCTCCTTGTGTAACCTGGTGTAACCTAGTGACACCAAAACTTGGTGTATGCACTTGTTCCAGCAATGTGTGCTTTGTTTCAAGCCATAGACTGCTTTGCGTAACAAGTACACCTTGCTCTCACCTGCACTGTCATACCCTGTGGCCTGTTCCAGGAACACTGTCTCTTCAAGATCAGCATTCAGGTATGCTGTTTCAAAGTCAAAGTATTGCACAATCATCTGTCTCTTGGCTGCTACAGCTAACACTAACCTAAGACTTTCTGGCTTTGCTGTGGTCGAAAAAGTTTTGTCAAAATTGGTGTAGCGTTCCTGCGAAAAGCCTTTTGCAACTAAGCGTGCTTTACACTTTTGTGTCCCATCAGGCATGTCCTTCAGCTTGTACACCCACCTGTAACCAATAACCTTTTGGTCTTTGGGCCTCTCAACTACCTAGATCACTTTCCTCTCAACTAGTGACTCGAACTCAGAGTCCATGGCTGAGTTCCACTTCTCCGGCTCTTCCTGGGGAAGTTTTAGGAGATCCTGAAAACTTGTGGCTCCTCTGCCATGACATTGCACAACCTGGCCTCCTGAACAACAAACTTGTCAGGAGCCTTTCTCACCCTCCTTGACCTTCTGGGAATGAGCACCCTAGTTCTGACTGACTCATCTTCACTTGTACTGCTGCTGCTTTCTCTCCCTGTGTCAAAGTGCTTGTTTGTGGAGGTGTGTGTGTTGGAGTGGCATGTGAAGTGTCAGGCTTTTCTTCTTGTGCCTCCCCATCATCAGGCATTACCACCCCTCCATTTGTGGAGCTTTTGGGAGTTGTTGACACACCCCTCCCTAAGGGAACAAACACCTCTTGATTGCAATGCAGTTTGTCCCACCCTGAGTGCATTTCAAAGTTTGCACTCCTGGAGAATGTGACCTTTCCAGGATGGAGAGGAAACATGTACAGTCGTCCCTCCACATTCGCAGGGGTTAGGGTCTTGAGACCCCCATGAATGTGGAAAAACCACGAATAAAAAATGCTGCTTCCACGAAAACCCCCCCAGTGGGAGGGAGGCGGCGGGAGGGTGTCTGGCCAGCCTGGCCAGCCTCTCCGCGGCCTTCCTGAGGGGACTCCAGGCCTTAGAAGCCCCGGAGTCCCCTTAGGTAGCCTGGGGAAGGCAGCGGGCAGGTGGGAGGGAGGCAGACCTGCCTTTCCCAACCTTCCTGAGGGAACTCTGGGGCTTTGAAGCCCTGGAGCCCACTTAGGAAGGCCGGAGAAGGCAGCGGGCGGGTGGAAGGGAAGCTTCCCTACCTCTCCGTGGCCTTCCTCAGCAGACTCCGGGGCTTTGAAGCCCTGGAGCCCCCTGAGGAAGGCCAGGGAAGGCAGCGGGCGGGCTGGCGGGTGGGAGGCTGCCCTGCCTCTCCACAGCCTTCCTGAGGGGAGTCCAGGCCTTAGAAGCTCCAGAGCCACCTTAGGAAGACCGGGGAAGGCAGCAGGCAGGAGGGAAGGAGGCAACCCTGCCTCTCCGCAGCTTTTCTGAAGGGACTCGGGGCTTTGAAGCCCCGGAGCCCATTTAGGAAGGCTGGGGAGGGCATCGGGCAGGAGGGAGGCTGCCCTGCCTCTCCATGGCCTTCCTGAGTGGACTCCGTGGCTTTGAAGCCCCAGAGCCCCCTTAGGAAGGCTGGGGAAGGCAGCAGGCGGGCGGGAGGCTGCCCTGCCTCTCCGCGGCCTTCCTGAGGGGACTCAGGGGCTTTGAAGCCTCGGAGGTCGCTTAGGAAGGCCGGGGAGGGCAGCGGGTGGACGGGAGGCTGCCCTGCCTCTCCATGGCCTTCCTGAGCTGACTCCGGGGCTTTGAAGCCCCAGAGCCCCCTTAGGAAAGCCGGGGAAGGCAGCGGGTGGGCGGGAGGGAAGCTGCCCTGCCTCTCCGTGGCCTTCCTGAGCAGACTCTGGGGATTTGAAGCCCTGGACCCCTTAGGAAGGCCAAGGAAGGGGGAGGGAGGGAGGGAGGCTGCCCTGCCTCTCCATGGCCTTCCTGAGGGGACTCCGGGGCTTAAAAGCCCCAGAGCTCCCTTAGGAAGGCCGGGGAAGGCAGCGGGCAGGAGGTGCCCTGCCTCTCCGTGGTCTTCCTGAGGGGACTCTGGGGCTTAGAAGCCCTGGAACCCCCTCAGGAAGGCCGGGGAATGCAGCAGGAGGGAGGGAGGGAGGCTGCCCGCCCCCTGGCCTTCCTGAGCGAACTCCAAGGCTTTGAAGCCCCGGAGCCGCCTCTGGAAGGCCGGGGAAGGCACAGGCAGGAGGTTGCCCCGCCTCTCACTGGCCTTCCTGAGGGGGCTCTGGGCTAAACCGCAAATAAACAAAACTGTGAGTGTGAAAGCCGCGAATGTGGAGGGGCAACTGTACTTATTACCCTCATAGCCTAGGAAATGCAGCCTCCTGGTTTTAGGCTGCCCAGGCTCCCTTAGTCTCAGGTGAATCAGTACATTTGCATACTGTCCAAAAACCCTCAGGTTGAGGTTTGGTGCTCTACCATACAATAGACAATATGGGGTCTGGTTGACACTAGACGTCCATGGTCTATTTAAATGGTAAGCAGCAGTCTTCCCTGCCTCTCCCCACAGCCCAGCTGGGGCTTGTGCATCTTCCATCATGCACTCCATCATGAACTTCAACATCCCAATTTTCCTTTCTGCAAGCCCATCCTCCCCTGGAGATGCTGGGTTTGTGGTCTTGTGTCTAATATCCCTCCTACGCATCCAGCTCTGCAAGCTGTTGGATAAGAATTCCCCTCCCCTATCCGTCACCAGACTGGAAACCTTATGAGAAGGAAATTCCCATTCCTCTGAGTTCACCCACTCACGCAACCTGTCTGCAGCCTGACTTTTCTCCTTCACTAAGTATACTTAGGTGTACCTAGTGTGTCTGTCCACTATCACAAATAAATAGTGGTTACCCCATTCAGTGAGCTTATAGTGGCCTGCTAAATCAGCATGGACAACTTCAAAGGGTCTCTTTGCCAAAAAGACCCACACTGGGGTTTTTTAGCCATAGGGAAGGCCTTCACCTTAACTTTCCTGCACACAGCACATTCTAAGAATCTTGGGCAATGTTTCATGCTTAAACCAGGGCACACTTTTGCTAGCTCCTTTAAACCCTTTGTAACTAGCATGGCCCATTAGCCTGTGGTAATAATGAACACACTTATCATGTAGGTGTACATTATCTGCAGGATTCACATTTGCCACCTTCCCTTTAGGCAACGTGTAATACAACCCATGTTTCTTTATCCCTTTTGCACAGACATTATTCATGTTATGATTTTCTGTTATTGTACAGTGTTCCCCCCCAAATATCACTTTATAACCATCAATAGTCATTTGGAACACACTCAATATACAATTCTCCAGTTTGCTAACACATAACACGTTTTCAAAATCTTTACCAAAAGAGGGCACATATGCAGTGCCATTTTCTGCACTTTGCTGGGAGCACCATCTGCAAGGGTAATATTTATTATAGAAGCATTTTAAACATTGCTTAACAACTTTAAGTCATTCACCATGTTGTTTGTCTCCCCACTATCAAGTAACCAGATTCTTCCCTCAGTACCATCAGGATGGTGCTTTGCTACGAAGGAATGGCTTGCAGCCTGAGAGGATGCACCTCTACTTTGCCCTGTAGCTGTGCCACCCCTCCTATCTGGTGCAGGCATCTTACAGTCCTTCTGAAAATGTCGAAGCCTTTTGCATCTGAAACAGCATTTTACGTAGCTGCAGGCTCCCTCATCCACAGATGCCTCTGTTTCAGTGCTGTCCCAATTGCGTCTGGTAATTTGTGGCTGTTTATTCCCCTCCGTCTGGGAATCAAATTGCTTGTGTTGGACCTCTTCCAGAATACGCCCAGCTACCAGGTCTACAGATAAATCACGCTCCCTGGTGGCCTGCAGACTGTATATTAGGAAATCCCATTTCTTTGGCAAACTGCCCAATAAAGTAAAACACTTATAGGGTTCTGGAATGTCCTCCCCTCTATTGCCACCTCTTGAAAAAGCTGCCTCATTTCCTCCAAATGGGCTTTCACGCAGCCTCCAGTAGACAGCTTTATGGTATAAAGTCTCTTCGTCCATATTATCTTTGAAAGGCTGGACAAATTCTGATGAACTGTTTTCAAAGTTATCCAAAGCTGAAAGGCTGTCTTTCCTGGGGCCGTGTGTATTAACTGGGAGGGGCTGAGCGATAAGAGAATTGCAGCTCTAGCCTTCTGGTCTGCTATCCTGAACGCTGCTATTTCATCTTCTGAACCTTCTGGGATCACACTTTCATTTTCCAAAACGTACCACAAATTGTCCTTAATTAATAAAGCCTCCATGTATAAACTCCATGCTGAATAATTTCCATCAGCCAGCTTTTCAAAACGGATGAGACTATTATCTGCCATTCTGCTGATTGAGTCAACAATTCTCCAGCTATGAAATACAAATAGCTGGCAGCTGGCAGCTCTTCAAGGCTCCTTGAAGAAAGTTCTAACATAGAATAAACACAGAGCCTGGCTGAAACTTAACTGTTTCTCAGCCAACTAGCCAAAAACACTCAAAACAAAAGAGTTTCTGGAAACTTTTCTGAGTGCGCCTTATCTAATCTGAGATCAATCAGCTGGGCCCATAACCACTGTCAGGGGATGATAGGACACTCAGTCCCTGACAGAAAAAAAAAACCTATCTCAGCAGACCTAGTAGCAACCTGTTCCCAAGATACAGAGGCGACACAGAGGAAGTGTCCTCAGCTGCGGGAGCTCCAGGGTGCCAGGTGGAATGGGCTGCCACGGCCTAGGGTGCTTCCTCCATGAGTGTCAGAAGTGCCCTAGGCCACCGGAGCCTGTTCCGCCCGGCACCCCCCACAGCCTCCACCACCGAGGATGCTTCCTCTGTGACTGACATGGAGGAATGCCACTGCTGCTCCCATGTCCTAGGGCACTTTCTCCATGAGTGTCAGTCATGGAGGTAGCGTCCTCGGCCATGAGAGCAGTGGGGGCTCCGGGTGGAACAGGCTGCTGAGACCTAGGGCACTTTCTCCATGACTGACAATAACGGAGGAAGTGTCGTTGGCTGTGGCAGCCTGTTCTGCCCAGCGCAAGGGAGGCCTGGCCCGCTTGGCCCTCGCCCAGCTCCCTGCCAGCTGCGGCTGCTTCTGCCACACTTGGTGACAGAAGCCTCCGCAGCCGGCAGGGAGTCGGGAGAAATGGCGGGCTAGGGGAGGGGGAAGGTCTGGTCCACTCGGCCCTCACCTGGCTCTCTGCTGGCTGTGGCGGCTTCTTCCAGTTGGGCTTCGGAGGCAGCGGTGACCTGAGGTAGGGACTTTTAAAAATGGTGGATCCTGAACTGCAAAGCTTCCCTTGCAAGCCCACCCCCTCCAAGGTCTGACCAGTCATAATTCAGCTCTGCTGTGTGCCCCTTTCCTGGGATGGTTGCTGATTGATCAGACAACCAATAGTGCTGTTTTCCCCAAACTTTCAAAAAAAAATCTGTGGAAAATAGAGAGATGGAAAGTCACAGGTTTGCTGGGGGTTTTGCTACCCCTCCTTCCGAATAGCACGTGTCTGCCCCAATGAGTGTGTGAACCAATAGGGTTCGACCCAATTTCTTCCCATTATTTTTTGCTATGTAAATGGCCCCCATGTTTGGTCACAACTCACTTTAGCTTTATTGAAGCCAATGGATTTTAAGCACCTATAATGTTTAAAAGTATTGTACATCTACATTGTATAACTACAAGGTAGACATTGGTCTGACTGGGTACAAAGCAGTTCCTGTGTTTGTTCTGAATCGTACATTTCCTTGTTGTGTTTTTTTAGCAGTCAGTGAAGTGATGTTCTATATTATACAGAGTTTTACTTTTTCCCTTAAACTTTCCTCTAAAAGGCACTCAGGTATGCTAGGGACCCATGTCACTACCCCTTCCTCTATGTTTTGCTCTTGTACATTTGCTCCCAGTGGAGTGATCAGAAAGATTGTTTTGGCTGCTTGAGAGTCCTGTTAGAGCTATATGACACAAGTGGTTACTTTCTTGACCTAGTGGGGCCAGCTGTCACAAGTGAAAATCTGTTTATCATGTACATAGACATTATGTAAGATGGTGGTGATGGAGAGAGGATCAGATGGGATTCTCAAAGGAGGACATTCCAAAATTTTAGTGTTGCAGCTGAAAAGGCGCTTTCTCTGGGGCTTTCCCAACCCAAAAAGGGACAAAAAGGTGTTTTTTTTTCTTCTTACCAAAACCTTTGTGGCCCTGATTGGTGGGGGAGACTGAAGGGGTCCCCCCTTTGGACAAAGATGGCATTGCATGCCTCTTGTCCCTTGTTTCCACAAGGGTGTCCTTCAGGGACTCCTTACCCAACAACTTCAGACCCTTGCAAGGGATCATGGAAAGGCTAGCCCTAGAATGCACATCCACCTTCCCACGTTTGAGGAAAGTGGAACACTTGGCCATTGTGATAGTAAATACCAATAGATCTTCCAGTGAAGGTCCTTCAAACCCACAGTATGTGGCATCTGCCACAAACTACAATGACTTGTAGGATTCCCCACACACACCAGAGGGAGGGCCACTCTGATTAAGAGAGACCTGTTGCTGAGACCCTAATGGTCAGAGTCGCAGCCTTGTGGGTTTTCTTTAGGGCTCCCTCCACTGGGGGAACTTTCAGCATGTCTAGCGCCAGCTTGCTAGGATCATGGAACATCTGCTACCATGATTCTCCCTTCTCCCAGTTCAAGACCAAAGGGAAAGTGAACTCTTACTTTGCCAGGTGCCTTAGGGAGCTGGGCTAATGCTCCTCTCCCATTTTGTTCCTCAGACTTCTGCCCTTGGGTCACCTGATCTGGTTTGGATGCCAGACCCCAAGGTGTAACTGACTTTGGACCCAAGGAGGGCAGAATCCTCCAAGTAGAACAGCCCCTCCAAGTGGTTCTCCTGTCTGAAGTCCAAGTCTGGTCGCTCTCCCTCATCCTTGTCTGAGGGCAGGGCCACAATCTCCTGATCTACTTCCCAAAGGAGGAAATTCCAAAATCTTAGTATTGCAGCTGAAAAGGCTCTGTCCCATATACTCTACAGTAATACCTCAGACAGCAGTTTGTCGTGGACTAGGTTTCACTGAAGATCTTAACTATATTGTAATGTGGGCAGTAGCATGTTGTACATATTATTTTCTAAATAATCCAGAGAGCTAAGGAGAATAACCTGGAACACCAAAGATAAGTTTAAGGTTGAAAATAGTAGTTTTCCAGTGCTGAAATGGATCCACAAAAGTAAATTGCAACTTTTAAATTGGGTATTATTTCTGTAGCAGTGTCATTTCCCCCAAGTGATGAAAGTCTGTCATCTCCGGTCTTACTGCTTCTCTGGATTATTTGGGAGTATTGATAGCACCATCCACTAAATGATCCACGTGAATACCCTCAGTCAGTGCTCTCAAAATAAAATTGGCTGTCAAATTGACGTTCCTTTCCTTCCTGTATATGTTCTTGAGTTGCCTTTTAAGAAGTCTTCACAGCAGATGGAAAGTTACTTCACTAAATTTCAGCAAGTTCGTTAATAGAGTCCAGTTTCATGATATGCAGAGCATGGCAAGATCATTGATGGAACTTTTTAAGGAAGTGAATGGGCTGAAGAAATATAAGTGCTTTTGCAGAAAATGTGAGAACTCGAACTTAATATATCACGTCCGTTGGTATGTACATATGTACCCATTCTCATACAACGAAGCCATTGTACATGGCCCTCTGAAATGGTGAAATTTTATTGAACAGGCCAGAATGGAGTTACATTTCAGCAAACCACATAGAGCTCTCGGGTTCTTTAAAAAAGAAAAAGAAATTATGTGTGGAAGAAAAGTTCTGTCCATTTCCCAAACCATGAAAACTTTGGCAGGCGTGTAAGAACATGTTACCACAAAGTAATACCTCTCTGTTTACCAGCCAAGCATATTGCTTTTAAGTTAAGCCATGTCTTGTCTGCCCAACCTAGCTGTTGTAGTATTAAGCCCAAACACACAAACACAACACACCTCTTTGGATGTGTATGATACTGTACAGCTGGAAAGAAAGTCAGGACCATATTGCCAAATGCAATGAAGAGGTTCCCCCACCCACCCCTTGGCAGAATTCACTTGTCTGTACAGTCCAAGAATACTCCTGTGCCCTTCAGGGAAAATGAATCTGCTGGCCCAGTGGGCACAGGTAGGCTTTACATAGCTCATTGAAGAAACCTAAATACTGTCTGAAACCTACTTTTACTTCTGAAAACATTGACCTTGCCACCCTCCCTGTTTCTTTCCTTGAATGAGAAATTAAGTTTCTTAGTCTCCCTAACTTGGTCAAGGTCATATTGGATTGCAGAGTAAAATACCTGAATGCTTTGTATCGTATTGTTGTAAATGATTGGAGGAAATATCTACAAGAACTCTTATCACCCACCTGTGTCTTGTAGATAGGGGATCCATGTGTTGACCTGAGCTCAGGAAAGGTAATAAGCTGCTTTGTGTAGGGTCCATAAGCTATAAATTGATGGTTCTCCAGAAAAAGACAGCAGACAAAATGAAATATTTGCCATATGCAAGTTAAATGTTAGGGGGAAATAATGTTCTCATTTTGAAAGAGAAGATGTCTTTCAACAGAGAATTGCCCTCTGATAGCACTTTGAACAGAGGACTGTACTCTGTAAAAGAGAGAGAGAGAATGCGTGCACGCATGTACACACTGGTAGCCTTCAGGTAATTCTAGTATTCAAGTAATTATCACTGTCTATAATTTTGTCTTTCAGTTCCTTCTGCCCTCTTCTGTTTAGACTCTATACCCACACAGACATGTGCATATAAATGTACTAACTGAGCTAACACTTTAGGGCATTTAAATTAAGTGGATTGTGTCCACAAAGCCTATGTCATCAGAAAATGTGGTGGCTTTTAAGGTAGCGCAAGACCCTTTGTTCTTTTTGCTGTCACAGAGTAATATCGATATCCCTCTGGAAAACAGAGACTAGACACTGAGAAAGCAAGGACAGTGATGTGTGTGGTATAAATGTCTGGAACAGGTCAAACTCAGCTATGCCTTGAAAATCACAAAAACTGAAATATATGTCTTCTGGTCTATACACAGCAAACAAAAACATTTCATTTAACTTTTATTTGTCTATGCTGTATTAAATGTGTTTTGTCCTAGTTTTCTTAGAGGACCAGGCTGTGTTGACACAGAAAGAGAACATTCTTACAAGAGAAAGTTAAGTTTTCAGTTTAAAAAGAAAGTACTACAGTTGGTAGTACTTTTAATACAGTTGCTGTCCTTGAGCAAGCAGGGATCACCAGCATTGAGGCCATGATATTGAGAACACAGCTGCACTGGACAGGGCACGTTTCTAGGATGAAGGACCATCGCCTCCCAAAAATAGTACTCTACGGTGAACTCACCATGGGTCAGCGTAAGAGGGGCGCTCCAAAAAAGCGATACAAGGACTCCCTGAAAGAACATATCAGGCTCGGCCAAATTGATCACCAACAATGGTCGGCCATGGCCTCACATCGGGAGGCTTGATGGCGCACTATCCACAATGCTGCAGCCTTATTTGAGAGCTCACGGTGAACAAGTCGTGAAGAGAAACGACAATGCAGAAAGAATCACAACCCGGAATCATCACCCAAGGAGACCTTCTGCTGTGCTTTCTGCTACCAGACATGTTTATCTCAGATTGACCTTTTCAGTCATCAGCGCGCTTGCAGAAAGTGCAGGATGAGTCCTTCCTGAATCTTCGTTTGTGAAGAAAAGCCAGAGAGAGAGAGAGAGAGAGAGACTACAGTTGGGTATCTCTTATTGGAATTCTGAAATCTGAAATACTCCAAAATCCAAAATTGTCCACATGGGTGGCTGAAATAGTGATACCTTTGCTTTCTGATGCACAAACTTCTTAAAAATAATGTGTATAAAATTACCTTATGTGTATAAGGTGTATATGAAACATAAATGAATTTCATGTTTACACTTGGGTCCCATCTCCAATATATCTCATTATGTATATGCAAGAATTCCAAAATCTGAAGGGACATGTGTGGTCCCAAGCATTTTGAATAAAGGACACTCAACCTGTACTTTCAATTCTCCTATGACTTTAAAGACGTAGCAGCTACATTTGCCTCTTTTTATTTCAAAATAAGCCTAGGGGACCAAATCTAGGGTAGAGGAGCTTTAACCATTTACCCATCCCTTGTCTCCAGATCACTGCTAAAAATAGATCTGCCATATATATCCCTTTGAGGTAATACAAATTACAGGCATGGAGTTTTTTATTTGGATGAGGAACATAACAGAGAGTATAAGCTTATACCCTCCCTACAGTCCACCCCTAATCAGATCCCCTCTAATTAAGAAGAAGAAGAAGAAGAAACAACTACTAGCTACAGTGTTGTATCTTTAAAGTAACATGCAGTTTGTCTATAAAGAGAGACCTCTTGTGACTTGTAAGCTGCTTATAACCAGATCCTGTATTCTGTCAGTCATGATTCATGCTCTGCAGAATACAGAATTGGGTGTACTCTCCTTGTGCTAGTACTAGGGGCTACATTCCCTCCTCTCCTTCCATTGAAGCAGCATCTCCTATTAGAAGAACTCATTTGTCTGCTTTAAAATATTTTAAATGCTCTATTCTGGCTCTACAATCAATCTCCACTGAAAGAACTGACAATTTAAAACAGCAGACAAGTATAAAACAGCATAATGGCTCAACTGCAACTCTGCCTAAAGAAGGGCCTCCCCCCAAACTCAGTAACCAGAAGGTATTAGAGAAGGTATTAGAGAACCAAGAGGCCAGTAGTAATTCTGAAGGAGCCGCAAAGATCCACAGCTAAGATGGGAGAAACTGTCCATGGGATGACTATCACCAAACAGTCCACAGAACGGGCTTTGTGGAAGAGTGGTAAAGAAAAAAGACCATTGCTGAAGAGGCCACTTGAAGTTTACAAAGAGGCATGTAGAACAAGGTTTCTGATCTGATCAGACTAAAACTGAACTTTGTGGCCTTGCAGGATAATGATTTATTGGTTCCAAACTTCTTGCAGTTCTCATGATTAAAATCAACACTTTGGGCCCAGAAATAAGTTAAGAGACAATGAAGTTTGTATAGCAAATGTGGTTATAGATTCTAGTTTCTAAGAGCTGTTTCTGGACATCCCCACCTCCCAAAAGACAAACCCATTGTGGTAGTTAACTTTTGGTGGTCCAAGAGTGTCATGCAGTGCCCATGTTCTGGTTGCTTCCCTTTTAATGTCACAGGTACCTGAAACCAGGATAGGATATTGCTTCTGAATCCACCATCCCAATGCACACACAAACATTCATGCCTGGTGGAGAGTGTAGGAGGATCTCAGAAGTGTCTGGCAATGTCTTGTAGCCAGATACAAAATCATTACATTGGCTGTTGAGACCTCCAGAGGACCCCAGTGGAACTCAGCAGGTGACATGATTGCTTCACAGCTGGCTACAGGGGACATAGCCAGACACGTCAAATATCCTCCTGTCAATATGGTAGGTCCAGGGAGTGATAAATGACTCAGTGGATTACAGAACTACAGACTCATGCAGAACTACTATGTTATGCTAAGCCATGCAGAATAGCAGCCATTCTCTTTTTATATACTTTAATTGCTCCTTCCTCACCAGATTTATCATTACTGGAAACGTTACTGAGCTAAAATTCTATTGCAGGAAAAGGACCCATTGTAAAAAAACAAGCCTACCAAAAACTAAGCAGCAGCCAGTAGGAAAAGAAATGCATACTCAGAACAGAGCTTGGAAAAATTATTTTTCACCCAAATGTCCCATAATTTTATTAAAAAGTATTGAAGGTACATATTTTGTAGTTAAAATACCCAGTTATGCCTGCTCCAGATATTTCCATGTTCATTTCAAGCAAAAGGAAATAGCTAGAATATCTTGGAATGGTTTTACTGACTTTGTTTGATGCTGAACAGAAGCTGGAAGGGGGGTTTAAATGCATCTCTTGTTTGGGTAATGCCCCATACACCCCTTTATAAAAGGGTGCACAGTAATTCACAATGAGTGAAAATGAAGATTAAGCAGATCCACCATGCCCCACCTGATCCAACCATACATGGCTTTGAATAAAGGTGAATCAATATGTCTCAGTCAAGCATCCTTAATTTGTGAAGAATAACTACATGGAACTAGACTCAGTTAAGTGAGAAAGGTTCACCACACAGGAAATGAAATCTCCAGCAGAGTAGAACAAAATGGGGCACTCTCATAACATTCTGAGCCTTTGGGATATAATCACTGTTCATAGATTTTCCTTGGGTATTTTTCCGGGCTGTAAGGCCGTGTTCTGGGATAGTTTCTTTCAGCTTCCACCAGGGTGTAGCAACTGGGGGGCAAAATGGGGACATTACCCTGAATAAGAATTTGCCCCCCCCCAGTGAAATTTTTTTCTCAATCCCCACATTTCTAGCACTGGAGCAACTTAAAACATCATTTAAGGAATTAGAAATATCATTTAAGGAATTAGAAATATCATTTAGGCATCCAAAGATAAGGAGCAGACAGAGTGATCAAGGAAACTCAACAAGTATAAGAGTTTGAGGTGTGAGCAATTTTCAGTGTTGGGCTGTTTCCAGGCACAATTCAAAGTGCTGGTTATGACACAGCTTAGGTCCAGACTGACAGACCATATTTCTCCATATGAGCCTGCCTGGACCCTGAGATCCACAGAAGATGAACTTCACTCAGTCTCACCACCCTCACATGTATGGTTGGTGGGAAGAGAGGGCCTTTTTGGTGTCTGTCCCTAGACTTTGGAACTGCTTTCCTAGGGAAGCTAGAATGGCCCCTTCCTTGCTGTCCTTCTGTTGGTGGTCAAACACTTTTCAAATTCAGACTGGGTTTGGGAATTGAAGACTTTTAACAAAATGATGGTAGGTGCTGTATTGTTTTTTTAAATTGTATTGTTTAACTTTAAAAAACTTTTTAAAGTGTATGTTTTTAATATGGTTATTAGTTCAACTCAGTTTTAATTCAGTTTCATTGTTGAATTTTTGCATGTTTTTAACATACCCCTTCCTACCACCGGCCTTCAGAGTGAGGCAATAGGAGGTCTTAGCTTGCCTTTAGTGATGCTGTCATATAGCCTGATCTTTCCACAAAGGACTATTTTACAAGGGACTCTTGACAGTGGCTGTGATCATACAAATGAAGAAGCCGTCAAACACCCCCCTTCCCCAGTTATCTATATGGAAACAGAATCAGCAGGAGCTCAAGAATGTGAACAGGGAATAACAGTATGAATGGGTTTTTTTTTTTAATTTCCCCCACCAATAACATCTAGCTGCTATATGAATTCAGGAAATGGCCTTTATACTGAATAAGGCAATGGGTTGATCTATCACAGTATGTGAAATGCATGGGATCTTTGGACACTATCCTGAGCTCTGTGGGACCAATTCAAACTCAATAAATAATGTAAAATGTGTATTCTGAGTTTTAAAACTCGCAGGAAAAATTCAAGAGGTTTTTAAATTCAAAGAGAAAATAACAATAAATTTTTTTAACAGGGCACTTGTTATAGAATGCCCATACTTAAACCAACAGCTCTATCACTTGGTAGTGATGTCACTTCTGGTTTTTTGAAAACTATTATTTCACCAAGTCTAAGTAATGGAAATGTTAATCTTAACATGAATGTTTTCTGATCAACAGCCAGCAGTAGTGATAATAATACTAACAACATCTTCTGAGGGGATTGCTTTCAAAGATTCTTAACCTTTTAATTGTAATGTTATTTGGACACTATCCTGAGCTCTGTGGGACCAATTCAAACTCAATAAATAATGTAATGTGGCTTTAGAGCCAATAGGAGTACTACAGATATGGTATTTGCCCTTAGACAACTGCAAGAGAAATGTAGAGAGCAGAACAAGGGACTTTATGTAACATTTGTCGACCTCACCAAAGCCTTCAACGCTGTGAGTAGAAAAGGTCTGTGGCAGATCCTGGAAAGACTAGGATGTCCTCCCAAATTCCTTAAAATGATTATCTTGCTACATGAGGGCTAGCACGGTCAAGTCAGATATGGCAATGCTCTTTCAGAGTGCCTTTCTAATAACATGGAATGAAGCAAGGTTGAGTTCTTGCTCCAACTTTATTTACAATCTTCTTCAGCATGATGCTTCAAAGGGCTACGGTACAGCTTGAAGAAGAAGACGGCATCTATATACGTTACCATACTGATGGTACCTTGTTTAACTTAAGCCATCTGAGGGCTCACACTAAGACTCTAAACTATCTAGTCTGTGAGCTGCTCTTCGCTGATGCTGCTGCCCTTGTTGCCCACACAGAAGCAGCTCTGCAGCGCCTAACATCCTGCTTCGCAACACCTGCAGAGCTGTTTGGGCTGGAAGTCAACCTGAAGAAAACGGAAGTTCTTTACCCAGCCTGCACCACAGGACGAACACCACCATCCCCACATTGCTGTCGGCAAATCTGTGCTTAAGTCCATTCAGCAGTTCACCTACCTGGGAAGCGTCATCTCCTCAGATACCAAGATTGACAAAGAGATTGATCACAGATTAGCAAAGGCATATAGCACATTTGGAAGACTTTACAAAAGAGTCTGGAATAACAAACACCTGAGGCGAAGGACAAAAATCAATGTGTAGAGAGCCATTGTACTGTCTATTCTCCTTTATGGGTCTGAAACATGGGTCACCTATTGCCAACACTTACAACTCCTTGAACGCTTTCATCAGCGCTGTATACGCACAATCCTAAATATACACTGGACTGACCATGTGATGAATGTTGCTGTCCTTGAGCAAGCAGGGATCACCAGCATTGAGGCCATGATATTGAGAACACAGCTGTGCTGGGCAGGGCATGTTTCTAGGATGGAGGACCATCACCTCCCCAAAATAGTACTCTGTGGTGAACTCACCACGGGTCAGCATAAGAGGGGCACTCCAAAAAAGCGATACAAGGACTTTCTGAAGCAATATCTCAGGCTCGGCCAAATTGATCACCAACAATGGTCGGCCATGGCCTCACATCGGGAGGCTTGATGACGCACTATCCACAATGCTGCAGCCTTATTTGAGAGCTTACAGCAAACAAGTCTTGAAGAGAAACGACAGCACAGAAAGAATCACAACCCGGAATCATCACCCAAGGAGACCTTCTGCTGTGCTTTCTGCAACCAAACATGTTTATCTCGGATTGGCCTTTTCAGTCATCAGCACACTTACAGAAAGCGTGGGATGAGTCCTTCCTGAATCTTCATTTGCGAAGAAAAGCCGGAGAGATTTATTTAAAATATTTTAAAGCTGTACTTCATCCTTATGGAGATCAAGGCAGTTATTTTTACACAATTATAATCAAGGGCTAAATCCACACTAGCAAATAATTCAGTTAGAAACTGGATTATTTGCCATGGCTCCTTCCTGTTGAATCCTGGGATTGGTGGTTTTATAAAGTCTTTAGCCTTCTCTGCCAAATAGTGCTGATGCCTCACCAAACTACAAATCCCAAGATTCAATAGGAAAGAATCATAGTAAATAATCCAGTTTCTAACTGAATTATTTGTTAGTGTGGATTCAGCAAAGATCATCATGCAGCAAACAATAAATCAATAAAAAGACATGTAACAAGTTTAATAGCATTTCCAAACATCTGTGGCTAGTTTACATGTGAATGGCTTCTTTAATCCTTCCTAGTACTATATTTTGTTTTATATTTACTTGCTTGCTTACTTCTGTATTTCTGTACAGGTATTGCCTTCCCAGCCCACCAGAGGTCCCAAGGTGATGAACAAAAAAATAAATAAAACAATACAAAGATTTTTTAAAAATTAAAAATACTCTTTAAAAATTCCTAAAAGCAGTCTAAAAGCCATCTAACGGTTCAAGGATTGTGTCAAGTTTATTACTGGATTTCCATGATAGCAATATATTTTAGACATTTCAATCATGGAAATGCTAGTGGGACCATACTGGTGAAGATGGACTCATTCAATATGCAATCACTGTAAGCTGGATAGCTGAGAACAGCATATGTGAACCAGCCCTTTGTTAAGAATTGTACCCTATTCATACTGAAACAACCTTCCACAGTTCTATATCGCAAACCCCCTCAGTTTAAATTTTATAGGGCTTTGCATTGTTTTTGTCATTTGGAATTCTTTAGACTTTAGAGTTGTTGTCTCCAAGCATCTTTCAAATTAAATCCAGCTATTAGCAATGCTTACTCACTTTTCCCTGAAGCTAGACTTCTTTTTAAAGACCAAAAACATAGTATTTGTTTTCAGTAAGGCACATGTTTTGAATTAGTTGCCTTTTAGATCATGTTTGCAGGCCTTAGAGGTAAACCATTTTCTTATTATATTTATGATGCTATGTGTACATTTGGAAACCTTTCAAGCTTACATTACTGACAATTTTTGCCAGAGTAATTAAGGAGCAGTGATCAAATTGTAGACAAGTGTTAGTCTTTCCTGTTTCATTAAAATAAGTATTTGAAAATGCTTAATTCTTATCTGGGGACTCTCATGTTCAAACTAAGCATATAAATTTAATAGGTAAATCTATATCTATTACCATATGATTTCAGTGGAATTACATCTAAGTAGAAATTAATGACTGTTCAGACGTGACATTTCAGATTCTCTGAACCATTTTGTTTGTTTGTTTGCACGGTTTCTGTGCTTAGAAATGAGTCCTTCTCTTAAACACTTGTCTTAATGTTTAATTTCTGGATTTGATCAAGCCATAGTTGCCATTATATCTAAACCAGCAAACTGTAATTTGCATGAAGCCACCAATCCAAACTTGCAAAATCAGGATCAGTTTGATTGAATGCACCTACTCGATTTTGTATGGCTTAGTATTTCAGGTAAGCATTCTTAGGACTGCAGTCAGAGGGCATTTTAAACACCACCTGGTGTTTAAAAATATACAGTTTCATACCTAGTCTGAAATCCTATGCATAAGCTGCTGAAATCTCATAGAAACAATGCCAAATTTGTAGATATTTTTTAGGTATGTCCTATGTATTCTTTGCCGTTCCATTGGCTAGCTCTTTTGCTTTTATGTACTAGCTCTATTTGCATACTGATCCAACAGTTTTATAGGGTTGCTGTATATGCTGCAGTATGGCATATATTTTGCAATTTACAGTATCTCTGAGTAAGATTTTGCTTGCTCATTATTACCCATAAATAGATAGTACTCATCTGCTCATGAGAGCCAGCATAGTATAGTAGTTTGAGTGTTGGACTACAACTCTGTAGGCCAGGATTCAAATCCCTGCTCAGCCATGGAAACCCACTGGGTGACCTTAGACAAGTCACGCGCTGTCAGCCTCAGAGGAAGGCAAAGGCAAACCCCCTCTGAACAATTCTTGCCAAAAAAAACCGTGTGATAGGTTTGCCTTGGAGTCACCATAAGTTGGAAATGACTGAAGGCACATGGCAAAAACATTAAACATATTTCTAGGTGAGTCCCATTAAATGTATTTCTAAGTAAATATGCATAGGATTGAGCTTTAAGTTGCTAGTTGATTAGCGGTGAATATCAGTTCTCTTGTTATGTGCAGTAATATCATACTTTGTGATATGTTGTGTTGGAATATTTTAATCTAAATTATTATTTGCAGGAGCAGTAATACAGGTGGAGAATCCCTTATCAGGAATTTTGAAATTTGAAATACTCCAAAATAGTCTACATGGGTGGCTGAGATAGTGACACTTTTGCTTTCTGACAGTTCAGTGTACATAAATGTTGTTTTATGCATAAAATATTAAAAATAATGTCTATAAAATTACTTTCAGGCTATGTGTATAAGGTGTATAAGGTGTATATGAAACATACATAAATTTCGTGTTGAGACTTGGCTCCAAGCTCCAAAATATCTCATTATGTATATGCAAGAATTCCAAAATCCAAAGAAATCTGAAATATGGAACACTTCTGGTCCCGAACATTTTGGATAAAAGATACTTAACCTGTCATAGTTTTTATCTGTTGCTGTTGTATTGTTGGTCATTTCCAAGATAAAAGCCAGATCCTGCTATTGCTATCAATGTCATTACCACTATTGTTTTCTGTTTGTAGTGGGCCTAAGTCCTCAGTCTGGCAAGATCTTTAGAGGTGCACATCCTTGTTAGTAACCCCCTTGATCAACTACACTTGGGTTGTTTCTTTGACAGTTGAGCATCCCTTGTCTAAAATGCTTGGGCCCAGAAGTGTTTTGGATTTCGAGTCTTTCAGATTTTGGAATATTTGCATATGCATAATGAGATATCTTGGAGATGGGTCCCAAGTCTAAACACAAAATTCATTTATTTTTCATATATACCTTATACACATAGCCTGAAGGTTAATTTATACACAATATTTTTAATAGTTTAGTGCATGAAACAAAGTTTGTGTACACTGAACCATTAGAAATCAAAGGTGTCACTATCTCAGCCACCCATGTGGACAGTTTTGCATTTTGGAGTATTTTGGATTTCAGATTTCCAAATAAGGGATACAGTACTAAACCTGTATATTATATTGATTTAATGTGGTAAAGCAGCAACAGCTCTACCCGTTAAAAGAAGAATTACTGTCCTGATATTCAATATAAAGAAGCTTCATAACAAATTTCCTTCAGATTCCAGTGGTGGGCACTATTTTCGTGCCAAATTCAGCCTGCATTTAGTGTAGGGAAACAAAGGGGTGCCATTAGGAAGTTTCAAAAGGATAAAGTGTTTTCAAGATCAATATTGATCGATCTGAAGATTTTCATCCTGTCAAACCTGCACTTGCATGCACACACACAGAGAGATTAATTTTCCTCTTAACATCAGTAACATCAATTCTTCAGACAGTAAAATGTTCAACAATAAACCCATACCTGAGACGTTAAAAAAAACAACCTCGTTTTGGCAGATAGATCTCTGCAACAGCAAAATTGAGGCATGTGGTTGCAAGTTGTTAGTTCAGAACTGGAAGATGCAAAAGAGTTCTGGCCCAGTCCAAAGTTGCTAGAAGCAGGGCTTGGAAAAGTTACTGGCCTGGATCCTGTTGATAGTACCAACTGGAGTAGACCCACTGAATCAATGGGATTTATGAAAGTGTTGATTCATCTTTCAACAGCTGATTCGGTGGGTTTGCTCTATTTCTGACTATTAATAGACCTGACCTGAGCCACTAATAGGGCTGACCTAGACCTGTAATTATGCTGACTGGGGGATTCTGGGAGATACCATCCTGAAAGTAGGTTTTCTAAGCTCTGTCTGGAAGCAACAATAAGCTACGTCATAGATGGTGGAGGTGGATTTGTGTTTACAATGTTCGACAAGACCTGACTCTCCCAAGTGAGGAAAACAAAAGGATTCACATTTCCTCCAAGCTTTTATACATTTTGCCTTCACCTAAGAATGAGTGGGAAAGCAAAATATATATGAGAAAATTGGTCAGTCCATTTCCCTCAAGGATCTTAAATATTGGAATTTTTCCTTTTATAGCTGCATGTTAAACTGATCTTGAAGGACAACAGATTAATAACTGCCTCCTATCAGTTGAGGGGGTTGGAACTGTGTTTTTTTTTTCTTACTTCTTCAGTTAAGTGAATCTGGCTTATTGTAGCTAAGCTGATGGAAATGGCAGTTAAATCTTAATTTATCTTTAAAAAAAAACCATGTTGTAACAGCTCTCAGTGTTTGCTGAGTGTTCATCAAGGCTTTGAACAGTTCCACACCTGGGATTTCCCTCTACAAGCTATAGAATGTTCTAGGGTTCTGATAGGACCAAGCAAGGTTCTTTCTCCTGAGCAAAGTAGTTTCTACACTCTGTATTTGAACTTGAGAGACTGAGGCAAATTAGCACTTTCCTAACCTTTTTGCTTTGAACTGCCCTGGCCTTAGGCAATACTAGCTCAAGAGATATTGCTGCCTGGCATCCAGTGTGTAACCTCTCCCCTGCTATGATTTCACAAAGTCTCCCTGCACTGTTCAGACACTAATTCTTGCCTTCATCAGTCTCCACACATGGTGCCATTTGAAATAAGTTATACCACCCTGATCCTTGACAGGTGGGCAGCCCTGGCATCAATTCTCTGAAGATGCCAGCCACAGATGCAGGCGAAACGTCAGGAATAAACTCTTCCAGAACATGGCCTCGCAGTCTGGAAAAAAAACAACACAGAAAACCTGCCAAATCTATCTGAAGGACTGCGTTCTCTGCTATGAACCTGCCTGGGCTTTGCGATTCCTTCCTGTGAACCTGCTGCATTCTGAGCCATGTCTAGTATAGCTATGAGAGACCAGGACCCCTTATCTTGGGCAGCTAGGTTGGTTCCCTCGCTGTTGTTTCTTTGCCAGCAGACAAGCCTTTTCACTTCAGGCAGGTCTTTGGTAACCATTTTCTCTGGGAAGGGGCTTTTAACAGAAAACAGGTGGTATTTTTAACTTGTGTATCAAATTTTTAAGGCTTTTATTCCTTTTATCTACTTGTACTATTTTAGTGAAGGCCACCGTGAGCCTCATTCCTGGGAGAAAGGCAGGATATAAATTGAATAAATACGTAACATTTGACTTGCAAGGCAGTGAAGTTTGGGAGGAAATTTTTGGTTGTCATCTTTTCAGAATTCTTAGTTAGCTAATCAGTACAAGCCATTACATTTCACCTTGACCGATTTGTATACGTCATGCCTTTCTACCAAAAGAAGAGTCCTTTTGGAGATGTCTTGCTCATCATAGCATAATCATCCCAACCTTTGCCCGGGATGCTTTTGGTGCCCACAGGCTGTTCAAAAACATACAGGACTAGAAAAGGAAAGCTTACACAGCTGGGGAGCGCTGTAAGGGCAATACTGTCCCCTTCACACACACCAAGGGAGAAACATTAGAGGAGAACTGCTGTCAGTCCTGTATGTGCATGGAGACAATGTCACTGTGGTTCACTACCATAATAGCTGTAGGTGCTCAGTACTGTAGTTGGGCCTGATCACAGCTAGGTGTGAGGAAAGAGTCACTGTTGGGCCATTTGGCCCACCTAACAGTTTATTCCATATACTCTCAGTAGTATAGGATGGCACTATGGAGAAGCAGCTCCCAAGCTGTGGGTGGTGTGTGTCTCATTTATGTCAAGGGAGGCCTTATTTTTCATAAATCTCATTGGCCTCTTGAATTATTTTCATACAGCCTTTCCACACTTTGTGTTTCCCATATGTTTGGGGCTCCAGCCCCCATCATCCTTAAACATGGGCCACATTGGCTGGGAATGAAAATAACTGGAGGGCTCTGGGTTGAGCAGCGCTCTTTCAGTGTGGTTTATAATGTTCTAATGTTATATTCTTGGTTTTTATGTTGCTGTTATTTGCTTTGTTGTGAACTGCCTTGGGGACCCTTGTGGAAGGGCAGTATAAAAAAATAGTAAAAATAAAATAATAATAGGATAGTTATGTGGGAATAAGTCTTAACTGGCTGAAACTTTCCAACAATGGAATTATCCCCAGTCCCTTTTATTCATCTGTGAGCAAGCTTTTTCCTTTGCCAGAGCTTTATTTTGTTTCTGTCTCTATGTTGTTTGTTATATTGTTATGAGATGTATGTATCTTACGCATCCCTTTGGGAAATTTCTATTAGAAAGCAACATATGTCAATAAGAACTTCATGCCACTGGTAGATTTTGGCTAAATGGGCATTTCTATTCCATTCATCATGTTCTCTAAGCTTGCAGGATACCACTCATACAAAGGCCAGGATCTCACAGCTTTTGAGCATATGAGCTGGCTATGACTGAAACTGCTGCCACACTGCAGAAATAATACCATTTGACACCACTTTAACTATCACTGCTCCACCCTATTAAATCCTGGGATTTGTAGTTTTGTTCTGGCACCAGAGCTCTCTGTCAGAGAAGGTTAAATATCACACAAAACTGCAAATCCCATAGCATTGGCTATGGCTGTTAAAGCAGTGTCACACTGCATTATTTCGGCAATGTGGCAGCATCCTGACTTTCAATCTGTGTGTGCCCTCCGTGAACCCAATTGACACAACTTCCCTGCAATCTGTTGGGCAAACAAAATTCTCTTTTGTCACATTATGAAATATTTCTCAGTGTTTCTTCAACTTCAACAGTTGGTCTAATATATATATTAATTATTTGGTAAATTATATACAGTGGCAGCAGTAGGAGAGTGCGGAGAGGCCGAACCACATCAGGTGACACTGTCAGGGGGAGGGATGAGACCAGCCTCAGTGATGCCACAGATTGTATAGGCCAGAATCCAATAAGGTGTGCCTGCTGAAGTCCCTGTAAAGCCAGCTGGGAAAAAGCTCCAGAGTAGCATGAAGGCTGATGGAGAAGAATGTTCTCTTGCACTCAAGTGTAACACAGGATTTAGGCCATACCATTTGATGAAATAAAGCATTTAGTATTGTATTATTAAACAGCAGACCTTAATTTGTTTAATAATTTTGACATTGGCTGGAATCCTAGTGGGCACTTATGAATGTGTAACTGTTATGGAGCTACACAGTGACTGCCAGCCCAATCCCGAATCCCCACTTACCGGGAAAGCAGCCACTGCAGTCAATGGGGGTCTATTCCCCTATTGCTCAGGAAGCAGCTGACTGACACAAGTGGAAATTGAGGGATGCTTATGGTCCCTATGTGCCCCCTAAACTAGGAACTACATAGGGATCATGAATACGAATTCATAATCACCTTGAGTCTCTATATTGGGAGGAAGGCAGGATATAAATAAATATAATAACTACTACTACTACTACTCCAGGTTATATGTTCATAATTCTCCAACAAGATTCCAGCCAATATGTCTTTAGATATTCAGTATTCAAAGAATATTGGAGAAGAGTTACTTAGGTTTTCATGCTTTTTAAATATGGTAGAACCACTTTTAATTTTTTTGAGAATGTACATTTAGTATTCATGATCCAGTGGTGGGACATAATATAGAATCATAGAATCATAGAATTGTAGAGTTGGAAGAAACCACAAGGACCATCCAGTCCAACCTCCTGCCATTCATGTACAGAAGATGGCAACTGTTGTTAAGCATAAGAACAGAATGACATTTTATTAAGAGCTGAGGGGAGGAGAATGATTGCTTAGCGTTTAATCAAGGTTGGAATCCCTTTAAAGGTGCAATGGAGAACATTTTCATCAAAGGGATTTGATGTTTTTTGCCGATATTTTAATGTGTTCATCTTTTTTTTTTTTCTCTCTCTCTCTTGCTAAAGGTTCGGCATCGGTGGTGTGAGCTTGTGATCAAGCACAAATACGTGGCAGGCTATGTTGATGTTGAGAAATTCCTCAAGGAAGACCAGGTTAGCACTGTTTACTAAGGTTTTCACATACTCACAATACCATAGGTATCTGTGGCATCAGATAACTTTAAAAGTTCCGCCAACATAAACCCTGTTCTGTTTATTGTAACTTATGGTAGAACAGTGACTTTAGTGCTTTAAAATGGTTATTGCAGGTCTGCAGCTGAAGATCTAGCCAATTAGTCAGAATGAGATACCTTGATCTCCTTCACTCCTAGATCCCTTAACCTCTCCTTTCGATCACTTTTCATTTCTAGATTTTCCTTTTCTCTTTCCATTCTTCTTGTATTCATATTATTGCCATGGAGTTTGGGCCAGTCTCCATTCACTTTCCTTTTTTTAATCTTGCAACTGTTACTTTCATGAAGGGAGAAAGTGCTTTCATGTGTCCCCTTGAAAGAACCATATCTTCTGCCTGCCCTCTTTCGGATTTAGAACAGGATTAGAATAGTTCAGCCAGTCACGGGGCCATTAGCATCAGAATGGGTGATGCTTCGGCCAGACAGTTGAACCTATCACACCATAGAGCATATTACAATATAAATAATCTTGCCTTGAGTCCATGGTGTAAGTATATTATCCAAGGTCTTTTGTTGTTAAAAAAACAAAAACAGACTGTAGATTGTCAGATGCCTGGATGCAATTTTAAGTTCAGAAAGCACTACATTTCCTCTCTGTCCACTTCATTGATGGACAGGCTAACAATACATGTTCTTTACCTGTCCCTCCAACCTTGGTTGAAGGAAAGGAGGATTCCTCTTATCTTTGTCTTATTCAACTAGAGCAGCTTACAGAAATGTAGGAAGGAATCACCATGACCTTTGTAGTTGAAGCTCAGGCAAGAGGATCCAGGCAAGGGATGGGTGGGATGGGAAGACCATCTGGGTTAATATGTCAGCAAGGAGTCTGGAGATGGTGAAATGAAACAACCAGTTGGGGAGAAGAAAGGTTGGTAGCTCGTAAGTGGTGTGCAGAGAAATCCTACAACCTTTTTGTCATTATATATGTTCAGGTACATTTAGTATTGAACAAATATCTCTGTGCCTCTGTCTGTCTTTATTTTTAGGTCAATGGGTTGAGTTCTGAGCAGAGGCTCCCATTGTGGAAGCTAAGGACTTTCATTGATTTGTCATACAAATCCCTGTTATGGAAGGTCTCTCAACCCTCAAGAGCATATTTTTGGAGGGCTGCCAGGTTGCAAAGGGGGAAAGAGTGAACAAACATTACTTCCCACTTTCTTCCACTGGTGAGAGTATCCTATGAGCAGAGATGTGTCTGTAGGAATTTAGGAGCCAAGCCAATGTAGCTGCAGTTATTGGGCAGGATCCTAAACTGGCAAACAATTCATTCACTCAGTGGACCATAGCATGAGCAGTATCACAATCTTGGCTGTCTGCCTCCTTTCCTTCACTGTTGCCTGTCATTGTGCATCACCTTCTTCTCATGTCTAACTATTGGCAGAGCCTTCGGCTCAGTTGTACAGGGTTTGGGCAGTGTGTTCAACTAAGACTATAAGAAGAGCAGTTCACTCCATCATAATGAATAACACACACACACACACACACACACTATCCCTAACCTTTGTGTTTCTGCTTTTCCATATCCTGGCTTACTATAAGGGCATTTCAGTGTCATTTTAATGTTGAATAATTATATCAAAGAAAAGACATCCATCCCATCTGAAAGAGTACTTATGGCTTAAGTAAACTGGTGCCATTATATTTTTGAAAATGTCACCATGTTTTTTCTATGTGTAAATTACCATCTGAGCTAAAGGCGCTCAGGAGATCGCAACAGTTACTTCCATGAAGGGGAAAAGTTTCATAGAAAGGATCTCTGTATCCCTTCATATGTCCCCATTCCAGATGTTACTTTACCCACAGAATGACAAACATCTTTGCTTCTAATGAGGACCTCAGCATTTCAGGTGTTACACTGCTCACTCAAGTAAACTGCTAGCATGATAGTCAAAGAAGATGCCTGCTGCACTAATGTGTGTACCAATGAGTATTCGCTGCTGCATATTAAAAATCAAGTTGAATAGCAGTGTATTTTCAAAAGGAACTGGGACAACCACAGATTTATATTTTTATGCCCCTTTGAGAAGAATTCCTGTTGACAAAATGGCATATAATGCATGAAGTCAAAGTAGCCCATTGCATTTGCCAGTCTTGAAAGACAACTTGGTTGTTCAGAAGTCTGTAGAATATGCAAATGTGACCATTTACCATTCAGGATAACAGAACTAACAGTGTTTCCTAAATCTGGATGTTTGAGTTATGGAGAAGTGATCATGAAATAGTCAAATCAGAGTGAGAATTCTCAATGGTGACTTTATTTTCCATTTTGGCAGGAGATGGTAGGTTGCCGGAAACTTGCCATAGAAGTTAGTAACCAGAACTTTTGCCACAGGATTTGCATCCTACATGCTAGATTCTTAGTATTTTAAAGAGACCCCTCCTACACCTCATAAAGGTGGGAGTCCATTTACACAGAGCACCAAACCATGAGTTAGCACTATGTGTACCAACAGGAAGTGCCTCAGTGAAGCATCAGGCCATGTACTCCTCCTTTTCTTTTCCTTTTACTGGAAGAAAGATTTTATTGTTTCTGTTCAGTTTTACAAAAGCCAGTTTAACAAACTGGGTTTACAACCAGTGGACTAATAATTGTTAGTCTCAACTATAGTAGATTCATTCATTGAATGTGAGTTGTTATGTGGGTCTGCTTTTGTTGGGATTAGCAGTTGGATTCACCCTGTTGTTTTAAGTTGAGAATTTTAGAAACTGAACAGAGTTTGTTGAAAACCACCATCTCTAACTTATACATAGCATTAAGATGGAAATTTTATGAAACTAAAAGTTAATACTAGCAAAGGCCTTCTCATCTCTGCAGAGGAGGAAGAGTGGGAAATGTCTGAGATTTTGCTCAAGCTCTTTCCTGCTTGGGCACATCACACTAGAACGCGATTGAGCAGTGAGCACTAACCAGACCAAAGTCTCATTCTTCTATTCATTTATTAAGTTATTTTTAGGCCACCTCCTCGGACCAGGCAACCATAAGGAGGCTTACATCATATAAAGAGAAAATACAAAAAGGCAGCTTTTAATAAAATTGCACAATCACCAGAAACCAATGGAAAAGAGCAGTTGGGATCATTAGCAATACAATAACAATAAGAAAATGGTCCCCAAACCTTCTATTTTTGCTAGCACCATTTGAAGAGTCAGAACAGAAGTTCAGCAGTCTGGATAAGTGGCCACCAGATCCTTCCCTAAGGAACCAATCTAGTGGTAATCCTGAAGCTAACAACCTCTCCTCTTCTTTGACCCCTGTATACTATATTTGAACAGGAAAGTTGATATATTCTATTATATAAGGCTTCCCAATTACATTGTTTTCTGGAGAGTTGTACCTAAAACAGTAAAAAAAAAAATTAAAAGACAGTATCATAAAATCAGAGTTTGGATCTTTTCACTGATAGGTAGGATCCACAATTTGAAAACCTCCTCCTCATAAACAGTGGCTAAATATATTAAAAACACTTATTCATTAAAATCACTGATTTTTAAAATGATTTGGGCCTAGAAGATTGTAAGGAATGCAATAGAAGAACCTCACTGGAGAAGGCATTTCCCAGCTGGGGTCTCACAACTTGAATAATTTTCTTCACTTGATGGAGATGCAGAGTAAGGGCTTTGAAGGTGAGCTCAGGATTCAGAAAATCTTGGCTGAAAAGTCTTTTATATATCCTAGTTCCATATTTAGCACCCTCAGATCAGGAAACAAGCTAGTGGTGGTGCCTAAAACCCCCTGTGCTTATTCACCTTTATTTTTCCTCATATATGTTGTAAGTAATCTATACTACTACTGTAGTGTCTGTCTTTGTAACAGGCTGTGGCAATTAACTCCATATGTTCTATAAACATTCCACTAAGGTAAGTTGACAAGAACTACAAACTACATATATATTTTAAATGATCACACCATAAACTTTATAACATCTGTCCAGCTAAACTTAGTTGTGAATTAGTTGTACACTTCTGGCAGAAAAAAATAGTGCCTTTTAAGTGAATAAAAAACAAATGCAATCATATATTATCTTGAAAACTGTCATGTTGGAACTGATTATATTACTGGATTTCTGCTTTTTCCTCCCCTTTCCAGGCAATGGGTGTCTACCTCTATGGAGAATTAATGGTGAATGAAGATGCAAAACAACAAGAAATTGCATATAAAAGTTTTGCTGCAACCCGTGACCAAATGGATGCATCTTCAGCTAAAGTAGTTGCAGAGATGTTATTTTGATGAGGTGATTTCTTTTTTCTAGATTCTTAAATTTTCAGAACACTTTTTGAGAGGAAAATGGTTTATAAGTTACCTTAAGTCATTTTAAAACACATCGTAAGTCGATAAACAATACCAAAGCCTATGTGATCATGGAAGGTAAGCAGGATCAGGCCTGATTAGTACTTTGAGGGGAGATCACCAGGGAACACCAGGTGATATAGGCTATATTCAGAGGAAGATAATGGTAAACCACCTCTTAAGTAATCATTGCGTTGAAAAAAATCCTATGAAATTCATGAGGTCTCTATAAGTAGACAGGTGACTTGAAGTGTCCCTTCACATTTGCTGGGGTTTGGTTCCAGGACCCCCTGTGAATACCCAAATCCGTGAATACACAAGTCCCATTATATGCAATGGCATAGCAAAATGGTGTCCCTTATATAAGATGGCAAAATCAAGGTTTGCTTTTTGGATTATTATTTTTGTAAGCATATTTTCAAGCTGTGAATACTTAAATCCGTGAATGCCAAATCCATGAATGTAGAGGGACAAACTGTACATGTTTTACTTTATAGGTTCATTAAAGGGTAAAATCATGGACCGTAAAGGCACATCAAATTCAGGTTTTTGAACTACATTTGCTACAGCAAAATAAAAATACATAACTTCTCAAAATATTATTCACTTTATTTAGGCGCAAATACTCATTCATTTGGTGACCTGACCAGTGGTCTTTTCAAAGAAGATGTTCTCTTTTGTCCTTATGCCTTTGTAGACAGAAAGTAGCAGCAGGCAATGTGGAACCTGTATGTCGACCATACATTCTTTATGGAGTCATTCAGTGGCTTCAGTCCAACCATCCCCTCAGCATAGCATAAATATCCACAATCCACATAGGGACCTATGTTATGCTGAACCATATACCTCCTAACTTATTATAAAGCCTCTGAAGCCACTCTCCCCAAATCACAATGATTATAGCAATGCTGAGGACCCTGGCAGATCTCAGTGCTGATGTTACCATTTTATGTCTACCCAGAGGGTGTAGCCGATGCTACTCTGATCCTGCTTGCTCACCATGAAGCAAGGAATGCTCATTCAAGCCAGCTTCGGGGGCTTTACAGTAAGTTGGGGTGTGACTTTGGGTATTGGAGGGGGAGAGGAGAATACCAACACGCCCAGCACCAAGAAAGGACATCCACATGTGTAAGGAACACTTTTGTGGACATATATCCCTAGCAGAATTACAGCCTATATATGTCTAAACTACGGCATCTGAGTGGCAAATTTAGTTCAGGACTTTAACAGACCACTATGGACTTTGGTAAAAGCATACATCTGCTGAGAAGGTAGACTTATAAAAATAGAGAACCAATCCTAGTGTGTAGTGCTTTTCAGTGTTGGATTAGGACCAAGATTTGAATCCTTACTCAACTGTGGAAACTCACTGGGTGATCTTGGGCAAGTTGCACTCTCTCGCCCTAAGAGGATGGCAGTGGCAAACCTCCTCTGAAGAAATCTGGCCAAGAAACCCTATGACATCAGAAGTAGAAGTTGACTTGAAGTTAGAGAACATGAATAATACTTGAGATAGTGTCGAAAATATAAGTTTATATTGTGCAACCCATAGTTGACAAAAATCTGTGATGGAGTTCCAGGGGGAAAACGCTATTGTAAGTTCTTGAAGTGTATGTTTTGTATGCACCTGTTATAAAAACATAGAATATCTACATTTTTTATTACATGTAGTTAATTGGTTAAATGTGAACTGTAGCAATTGGGGAGCATCATAGGAAAGGAACTATTTGAACATGATATTGTCTGCAAAGTCAATTTTTTCAGTTCCTTTGAAACATTCTGGAATAGATCTTTGGAACAATGAATAGGCTGAAACCATTAGGTCTCTCTGTTTTGCTATCTGGAGGTGGCAAGTACTGCTAAATAGATTGGATTTCAGCAGCCTGTGTAGAAATGCAAATGTTTAAAAATCCAAAATAGCAACACTTTTACACCACTGTAAACAGTTTATTTTACTGTTAAATGTGTCCCATTTATTTGAGCTGTCATATTATGATACTTGTCCAGAGCAATTAAGGATTGATATTAGTATTAGTATTAGTATCCTTCCAAGGCCAGCCTATCTTAATTTTTTGTTGAATGTTAGCACCCATCATAAGACTTCCCTCTTTAGGATTTTTCATCTAATCTTACACTTGAAATACTATAAGAAGTATGTCAGGAACAAAATGTCTTATACTTAGGAAGGGATGCATCAATACCTATGCCTGTGTAGTGTATTAAACATTTTATGGTGTGATTACAGACAGATAAGCCACATTTGTGTAGAATTAGAGTTCAAGTTCAGTATGGATATTTACTACAAAAATCACAGTGTTGATTTTCACTTTGGTAGACAGTGCACTAAATCCAACGTTCTACTGGTGTAATGTGCAGAATGTTCTGCTCCTCTTCTGTGCAGCCCTCTGCATTACCTGATAGTTTGGTCCAGAGGGTTTTCAAGCCCTCTAGAGCTGGTTGTGGATGGGTGGAGCATAGAGGATGGAGTTGGAAGGACTCATCTTTCCAGGTTTGTCTATGCAACGTTCTGCACAAAATGTTCTTTAGGTGCCAGCCCAACAGCCCCAAAAGTTGTCACTTCCATTCACATAATTTTAATTTATGTGGAATGGTTATGAAGTTGTCTCTGCAGACTTCTTTCCTTCAGAGGACAAAGGTGCACTAGATAGATACTGCAAGGCTAGTTTGTAACTATGTCATTAGCGTAGCAACATAATCAATGCTGAATCTACATTAGAATTTAAGGGGCTATTCGGCTGCTGTGTGGGCACTTTTCTCAACTATCTCCCTACTTCCCTCCCCCCCCCCAAATAACTTGGCAATCTTCATCAACTTAAAGTGTTTAAAGTATTGATTTAGTAAGTTATAGTGAATTGCAACTTTTCAAAATCTTCATTTATGTTGTTTTCTAGAATTGATGCATATAACTTGCTTTGAGTAGTCAAACCAGTGATTCAAATATTCTTATAGCATTTTGGTGAAATGTATGGAATGGTTGGTTTATAAATATTCATTTTATCTGGATGGAATGATTCTTATATCTCATAGATTTGACAGAATGTAGTCACACAGGTTTTCTTCTGTTTTGGTTGTTTGGGTTCCTGGCATGCTGATTTGTGACTTAAGATGAAAATCACATTGCCAGGGATTACCACAAAACCATGACACTGGCATCTGTAACACCTCTGTAATCTCTCATATTCTTTGTTGGAACCTCATGGATCTGCTACTCTTAAAATGCCCAAACAAGTCACTGAAGGACTTCAGCTGCTAGTTTAACTATGTTCAGAGGAAGACCTCTCTAATGAGGTGCAGAGCTTAGCTGATTGGTGAACAGTGATTGATTTCCTCTTTGTTCACAGTGGCTAAGTTCTGCACCTAAAGAGAAGTTGAGATGGAAAACTTTCTTAAATTGTCAGTTTGGCTGCTGCTGCTGCTATGGTGGTGACATAGCTAATATTTGCATGGAGTCTAATTTATAGATTGCAGCAGACGAAGAATTCCTGCAATGTAAACTTCCTGCCATCAAGAAGAAAACCAATCAACATGGAAAAGCATCCTTGTTTTACTGCAGTATAGAAATAACTCCTAATTGTCAATTGCTTTTCTTGGCACTTAGGGGGCTTTGTGAAGTTAACTGTATTTTATATAAGATGGTTTATTCTTCTCTGTGTCCTGAGCTGCAACTTAGCAGTGCACGTTACTCATGATCACTGACTTTTTCCTTGTTGGAGCTGCCCCCTTGCAGTGGTTGCTGTTCCAGGCTGTGGATGGACCCGTCCTCCGGTGCCTACTGAGCTGATATCAGTTCTGATTTTACATACTGGCTCAGTTCAGCAGGAACAGGAGTCGAGCCCTAAACCTTTAAAAAAAAAAAGCTTCCTTCCTAAGTACACAGACATCCATGAAAGTTTAACTCTTACTTCCTGCCTGGAACCAGAGATAGAACAAACTGATACTTTGCTGTGGATCACAAATTCTTACACGGACTACATACCAGTCTTACAGAAGGAGGTAGTAGCTTTGCCTGGGTGGGTGAGATGATGCGGTATGTGCAGATTGTGTCAAGTTAACAAAGTTTATGTAGTTGTATCTGAGTACTTCGTTCTGCCTTTCAACCATCTAACCACAGTTTTCAGAAATAGCAGTGTGGTACTCCTCCCCCCTCCAATTGCTGCCCATTCCAATTAAGTATATTTTAAAGGACACTGCTCTAGTGGTCACATAACTATTATACCTCCTCAAGCTAGTCTAATGTGACTTTTCTTTTATATTTTGGAATGCTAGTGCTTACTGTCATCTCCAATTACATTCAGACTCATGATAAGAGCATGTGACATTCACATGGACATCAACTTTCTGTTGTGATTCTCTCACACTGCATGCAGTTAGGGAAAATTAGATTCACAGATACCTTCTTTTAAGTAGGACAGCAAAGAATAGCCAATTTCTTCCGTACTAAATATTTTTTAAAATATACAGATTATTTCGTTGTAACTGAGTAATAAGTTTTACCACTGTTTCCCTTGCAGGAAAGATCAGAAACTTTTAATATATCTACTACAAAATGCTGGTTGTACTAGGATTTCCTTGTGCCTGGACATCAAAGAAAGGATTATGTGACTGCTAAAACAATCAGCTGATAATTTTACTCTAGTTAATTTATTATGAATTAAGACAGTTCTGGATTACAGTTACCTATCTGGGCCCAAAAGAATAATCAGGAAAAGCTAAAATCTTCATTTGAGTAGGAATCACTTATCTCTTCTTGAGTGTAAGCAACCAATGACAGTTAAAATCTGTTTTAAAATTAATTTAAGTTTGTTTGGAAAATAATTATTTACTAATCTAAATTCTGGACATTTTTGGACATATTTATTATATTGTTTAATATAACAATAACTTGTCTTTAAATTAACCTATGGATTTTTTTTCTGGGAATATAAGCAGAATGACAAAAAATTACACTGATACCTATCTTTTCTCAGGGATCTCTTTCTTAGGTAACTCACCACAATTTAATATAGACACATCAGATGTGCATAGTTCTTTTGTAAAATACTGATGAGGTGGTGATATGCAACTATGAATGAAATGAATTCTGTTATTAATCCATTTAGAGAAGTCATTACTTTGTAAACATTTGCAATAAATTTTGTAAATAAACACTTTCAATCACTGTGTGGGCTGGGGTTTTTAAAATTACATATTAGACATTTAGGATTATTAGCAGTATATTTCATTGCTGTTTTTCAGTGAGTTTGCTAATAAGAATAAAAACAAAATGAGACTATTCAGAACTCTTCTGGCAGTACCAAGCCTAATGTGCTCTGTCGAGTACACTCACCCATTGCGCATGTGTGCACAGACAGGCATTTTTCTCTCTCCTTGTGCCTCCCACTTCTTTAATTAGCAGAATTATGCTCTGTTAGTGGTCCTGGATTCAGCCTTCCAATTTTGAGGCAAAATCTGCCATCTGTATAGCACCATACTGAGCTACTATGGTAGCTGTTAACTTAGACTTTTTGATGTATTCAAGAAAGTATCCAACCTTTTCATGAAGAAAGTTATGCTCCATTTCACAGGTTTTTGCTGAGAATAATGGGATGGGGGGAAGCAAGTAATTCATTTACTCTTCCATTCTTGTGAAGCTGAGTAAGGAGACTGTGAAAGTTAAATTACTAATTATTGCCAGTGTACGTGAAAAGAGGTGTGTTTCCATTTCATTTTCCTTATGATATATAGCTGTTTTTATTTTGGTTTGTTAAATGACAAAAGTATTCAAGCACCTCTTCATACACTCCACTTCCCTCAATACACACACACACACACACACACACCCCTTACCAGAACAGTAGAAGAGGCAGTAGGCATAAGCTCAGCACTGATGCTTTTATTGTCTCTTTGGATGTTCCCGTTTAAAAGGGTTCTGACCAGCATGCTGTTGGGTAGGGCTGGAAATGTCTCTAGGAACAATGATTGAATCTCAGTTGGAAACACAAACTGGAATCCTGTTGGGGATTTACCTCTTCGTAAGTGGATTATGTCAGTGGAAGTTGGGCAATTCTGTAACATCCATATCCACTGCTATTACGTTACTACATAGGGGAACCAGTGAAGTGATCAGTGTCGATCAGTAAAACCCAATGTGCATCAGGACACTTCCCGGTGTTCCATTAGGTATCTTTGCAACTCACTAACAGGGTTTCTTAGCACCTCTGCTACATAGCTAAATACACATGAAATCACATGTGGTAGACTGTGGTAGAGGATCTTGAATGCCAGTGCTAAATATGCCGTGTTCCTTTCAATGAGTATTGTAATGTTGCTTTTCAAATATCACATTCTCTTTTCACAAGGCAAGTACACATTGGGTGGGTGTGTTTCCAGATTTAAGTGCAAGCCACTAGGCTGGCAGAAGTGGACTTCCCTACCCCTTCTCTTTAAGGCACCTTTTCCACCCACCATCCCCTCAAAAAAGTGCTAGACAGAGGAACTTCCCCAAATATTATGAGCTGTGAGGGAAGGAGAGGCCCCCAAAAAATGAAACACAAGCACCTTCCATAAGTGGAGCCTTTTGTCAGCAGAATGACACTGGTGGATTCTGCCCTATTTTTCTTTGTGACCATGAATGTACGCCTGTGTGCATACTTTAGATGAAATGGATTTTAATCCACAAAAACTTACACTACAATAAACTGATCAGCCTTTAATGAGGCTGCTGGAATTACCCCATGGTGTATTTGCGGTCCAGGACAGGCAGCAGGAAAGTCGGCGGGTCGCCTGGCATGGTGGCTACCAGGCTTCTTCCTCCCAGAAGGCTGCACAGTGGTTGAGTAAGAGAAGAGGCAACTGGGCTCAGCCAATGAGTTTGAAGCTGTGCTTCAAGCTCATTGGCTGAGGGGTTCTGAGCCAGAGCTAGTAGTTTTTCCTCCAGTCAAGTGGCCAGCTATTTATTCTGTCCACTTTGCTGCTCCAGCTCAGTTGCCCACCCACCCGTTTTCGTTTTGTATTGTACAGTTCCTGTTATTGTTTGCCTTGTTCTTGGGGCCTTTTTTCTGTCACAACATTTGGGGGGTGGTTGGTACGGGTCCTGGATCCTCTGGGAGGTGGGCACAGGGAGGTGATGTAGGGTCCCCTTATGGAACCCAAGAGTGCTGGTCAGGAAGGGTGTGACACTACTGTGGACATATGCCTTCAGTAGGGCTGGGGATCTCCATGGGCAATGTCCTGGTAGGAGCCCCTCCTTGCTTCTGGCATCGGACCAAAGGGGAATCATTGGCCCACAAGTGGGTTGGTCGATGCCTGGATCCAGACTCGTGTGTGCCAATCCATCTACAGCTGTAATCAATAAAGTTGTGGCCAATTATTTTCCACTGTAAATTGATGTCTGTGGTTATTTTATGTTGCAGCCTCGCCCCAGGACATACAAAGTACCACAAACCTCTTTACTATTATAGGCAGCCCTAGGGATGGTCAAGAGTGGCTCTTTAACTATTGTTAGACTTTAAGTCCCATTAGAGAGCCAGCATGGTGTAGTGGCTTGAGTGTTGCACTGGGACTCCAGGAACAGGTTTGAATCTTCACTTGGCCATGGAAAGCCACAGGATGACCCTGGGTAAGTCACAATTTCTCAACTTAAGCCAATGGCAAACCTCAGAATAAATCTTGCCAGAAAAACCCTATGATAGTGTCACCTTAAGTCAGAGTCACCTTGAAGGCACATAACAACAGTTCCCATCAGCCCTAGACAGCAAGACTCCTCCTCCTTCACCAGATGGACAGCACTCCTACAGAATACCCCTTGATGCTGAAGATATCAAATTAAAATCCTAAAATTGTAAAACCTTTGATTGGTGGACCTATTTTGTTCATGACTTAAATGTATAGGGGACAGAGAATCATTTGCAATGAATTGGCTAATACTAATAGGACACAGAGAAGGTGTTAAGTGAACAGAACCAAATGGAAGTTCAGCAAAACCATCCACTTAGAAAAAATTGTCCTGGCTTTAAAAAGAAAGGGGCGGCTTAGTTCTTTCAAACATTAACCTTTGGTTACCTGCCCCAGTAGCAAGGAGCTGTGCAAAGAATCACAGAAAATGAAATGACATTCAAATCCCTGTCAACAATTTAGGAATACACAACACTATCAGGAGAAATAGCTGCAGCTTTTCTCTTTTTCACTCCTGAGATTAACTGGCTAATAAAGGCTAAAGAGAATGGTTGTGATTAAAAGAAACAAATAATTAAATTGAACAGGCTAAAAGCCAAATCCTTAGCAGTAATGAACTTGCCAAATTGTTTTCTTTTTCTTCTCAGTATTTAAATTATTACTTAAAGCAAAATGAATGTCTGGTAGGGATTCTACTTCTAAGCTTTGCTGGTGCCAGCTGAAAGTAGTCCAGGGTGTTTGGGGGTTGTTTTTTGGGGTGGGGAATTTGTGTGTGAGGCTCATTTGTAGCCTAAGGTGGCTCTAGTTGGTCCTTAAAAAGGACCTAGTCAGTTGGAGTACACTTAAGCCCTTCAGAAAGTGGCTGTAGAGGCTTTAATGCCTTTTATATAGTCAGACAGATGGCTGAAGGAAGATAGCCAGAATAAGCAAGGGAAACTCTGTCTTGGCATTGGCCCTCAAATGGACCACCCCAATGCAAATTCCCAGAAACAGAGCTATGGTAGCATTGAAATTGTAACCAAGAAGATGTCTTTTAAAATGCCCAAGCAAGGAAGCAAAAAAATACATCAGTTTCAGGCATTAGCCAGCTTGGTAGGTGGACTTAAGAAGCTGATATTACTGTGAATTATGTCCATTTGAAAAACCTGCCAACATGCTGTTTTTCTAACCTTGCCAAAGACTGCAATGCAAAGAAAGTATCTAGAAACCAATAGCCTCATTAAAGAAGGTTCACAGCTATAGAGCGTAAGTAATTTTACATTAAGTGCAGTGAAAACCCCTTAATAGTTTTCAGAGATGAAGTTTTGATCATATTGGAATATTCAAAAACGCTAAATAAATGCAGTTGCAAAAGAGGCTCAGAATTTGCAAGACTGAGTGGGAAGAGCAGCTGAGAATTTGGCTACACAAAATTACACAGTGGGGGGGGGGGAGAAAAAGCCTTTGGGAAAGCTGCTTACATCTAAGCCTATAGGGGCTCGTTGCCAGAAGAATAAACAACCTCAAAACTGTTTCACAGATTTGAGATCAGAAAGTAGCACCCACCACTTTTGGGGGGGATGTGTGTATTCCAGACAATGTAGTTGTCAAATGCATAGTAATAGCCAGTTTGCACACAAAGGGTGAGATTTTACATCAAGCAGGCAGAGCACAACACTTAGTCCATTCAGTTCCATCTCCCCACCCTGGCAACTGTCGAAGGGGGTGGGGCTGCTGTTCTTGCTTACTGGTGGGGGGAAGGTTATTCAGACAATGAAGAAACTGCTTGGGGGGGGGGAGAAAAAACCAAAGGTGCACTAACAGAAAGAATGCACCATTGTTTTCCTTCCCTTGGGAGCCTAGAGCAGCCGATCATCATAGCCTGAATTGTCTCCCTCCTCCCTCTACAGTGATAAGAAGAAGCAGCCCTACCCAACATTTGAGAGTGTCAGGGAGGGATGTTGGACAGAGCACCAAGGGCTAGAGAACAGCTCCCTGCACCCCATCCAAAAAGACATGTATGGGAGGTCTGTCTATTAAATAACAAGACTGATACAACAACCCATCTTTATTTATATGTATTACAATTCTAATGCTTGTCCCCTTCAATATTCTCCCCATTCACACACACACACCGATGAAGTGTTGTTTTCCACAGGTTGAAGGCACGGAGCAGATCAGTTTCTGTCAGCTGTGTCAACACATCTGCCGTTTTCTTCTTTACTGTATCAATTGACTCAAAACGTGTTCCTTTAAGCACTGGTTTCACTTTAGGGAAAAGAAAAAGGTCACATAGTGCCAAATCTGGTGAATATGGAGGATGTTCAAGTGTAGTAATGCATTTATCAGCCAAAAACTGCTTCACAGAAAGTGCTGTGTGAGCAGGTGCATTGTCTTGACGAAGAATGAAACTATTTTCCCACAGTTTCAGCCTTTTTTTCCTGACTCTCTCAGCTTTGTCAAAACTTCCTTATAATAATGCTGATTTACTGTTCTACCTTCTGGAACCCAATCTGCCAAAATTACACCCTTGATGTCAAAAAAACAAAATCCAATGAGCATGGCTTTGCCTGTGGACTTGCTTTGACATGCTTTTTCATTCTTGGTGATGATGGTGCTTTCCAGTGCATCAACTGTCTTTTTGTCTCAGGATCATACTGGAAGATCCAGGTTTCATCACAAGTGATGATTTTTTGAAAAAGGTTTGGGTCCACTTCAAGTTGCTGCAGAATGTCAGTGCAAATTTCCTTGTAGCGCTCTTTTTGCTCTGGTGTGAGAACCCTAGGGACCATCTTGGCACTAACTTTTCTCATGTTGAGATCCTCATGCAAAATATTCCACACAGTGTCTTTGTCAATGTTCACGGCTTCAGCTATCATTTATACACTTAGTTGGTGGTCTTCTCAAAGAATCTGGCTGATTTTTTCCACAATTTCTTTGGTTCTTGAAGTAGAAAGCCCTCCAGGGCATTCATCATCTTCCACATTCTCACATCCTTCTCTGAATTTTGTGCCACTCAAACACATGCACATGAGATATGCAGCCTTCCCCATAGGCCTCAGTAAGCATTTGAAAATATTCTGTTGGTGTTTCGTTCAATTTTACTAAAAATTTCAAATTGACAGGTTGCTCGACTTTTAAACTTAGCATTTTCCCAGCACACAACAGACAACACAGCTGCTTTAAATAACAACTGACAATTAACTGAACGGCTAAGAGTGTTGATGTTTCTCATGCAGCTTCAGACATGTTCAAGGCCACCACTCAAGCATTCAGTCAGTACTCCCAAATTTGTCTGAAAGGTAGAAACACAGTCGCGTTATTTAACAGATAGACCTCGCATGCATGTGTAAGCCACACTTACATGCATATATATCAGTTACAGGATGCTGCCCACTGACTGCTAGGATAGCATCCAAAATAAGATATAGAAATGTTTTGCCGTTTATGCTATGTACAGTCTCCTTTTTTCCTAGCTATCTTTTGCAACTCATTCCATCCTTTAAAGTATATGTGGGTGTAAGATTTCATTATCCACATGCTGGGGCAGGTCTTTAATGAAAAAGCCTATAAAGTAAACTCAGAAATGAATAAACATCTACACGCATACTATCCAAGCAGTATGTCCTTTCTGTAAATAAAAAAATGTGATAGGGTTTCAGAGAGATCTATTTTTCCCCCCTCCCAGACTCTTAAGCTGCAAAGTTGGGAACATTATGACTTTATGCACATAACTATGCACACAGTGACTAGTAGGAATGTAAAGTGGTTTGCTCTGAAGGCAAAATCAAACAAAATTCATTTTTAAACTGCACAAATTTTCTTGGCATTGCTCAAAGGAGGCCTGCGGTTCAGGAAAGGTCTGTGGCCCACTCTTCCCCAGGAAAGCACACTTGCTGACTAATGCCACTTTAGTAAAATACAATATCTGCTTTCTTTTGAAAAAGAAAAAAAGAATCAGAAGAAATACAAAGAGGTGATTGGTCAATGATCATGCTGGCATTTACTTCAAAAAGAATTGCTAACAATAACTTGTTTGTGATGGGGCTTAGAATCTACAAAGTGCCATGCCAGAAGCAAGCACTTCTATAGGACTGGAAAGAATCCACCAATAAATCATTTAACTTTTTTTTTAAAAAAGGCTCTTTCAAGGCAAAGAAAGAAAAATTGATTTTAATCAACCCTCAAAGGGCACCTTAGATTTATTAGCATTTAGATATCTAAGGAAAATATTTCAGTACAATTGCAATTTGTTTTCAACCTTATGATGCATCTTGAGTGAAGCAGAAGAAAGTACTTCTTGCCTATAAGTATCCTAATCTATATGTGATTTGAAAAATAGTATTACTCAGTGACTGGCATTCTGTTAAGGACATGTTTCTCTTACACATGAAGATGTCATTTCTTAGGTGCAGTGGAAGTCGGTATCCCCCCCTTAATGAAAAGCATCAGAAGCTGCCCTACATAGCCATTTTGTGGTTCATGGTGAGCAGGCAGGATCAAAGAAGCATCTGGCTGTGTCCCCATAGCAAGATGCAAAATGATGACATCAGCCTCTAAGGGTCTCAGTGCAGTTGTGATGATTTTGCATCTGGCTATGGAGACATAGCTAGACACTTTTCTAATCCTTCCTGCTCACCACAAACTATGGAATGGCTGGCAAGGTGTCTATAAAGTAAAGTGTGTATGAGGGGGGGCAGGGAGAGGGCACAAGGATTAGAAAAGCATAATGTAGGTTTGTATGCAGATATTTACATTACGCTGAGAGAATTGCCATTATATGCAATTATTAATAACAATTGCCATTAAATTTACAATTGTTTTGTACATTCCACACAAATATCAGGCATAGACCTCTTTTTCAGATTTTGGGAAGAAAATATTTATGAAAACAAAACCTAATACCATCCCTCCTATCAACAATCTGATTTAGTGAGTCTGATGACTGGGCCAAACTAAATATAATTGTAAAATCTTAAGCTCATTTTTTTAGTCTCTGGAGAAGGTCATTCACCAGCTTGATAGTTCTTTGATATTTCCCTCCAACTTGGCTCACTCTATTTGAAAGGCAGGTAAGAAGGCCAATAATTTCTGGGATTTCATTGCTTCCAGCTGCAAACTGAAAAGGAAGAAGATGAAAAAAGACAGAATAAGAGTAAATTTAGATGTGTAACTTCATGTCAGGAGTGGGCAAAGTTCAGTGAAAATTTCACATGTGCTACCCAGAACATTTTATGCAGGTCTTTGGTTCATCCCAGACCCTCACCAAAGCCACCAGTGGAGAAATGGGGGCACCAAATGGTTCGGCAATGCTCCTGAACATGTCTTAAAGGGTTGAAGGTGGTCAGGAGCAGCAATTGAGCAGAAAACATCCCTTCCATCCCCACAACGTCTGACACCACCACCCTGGAAATCACAAGTAGAGGTAGACTTCTAGCCAGCATGTATCCATGATTGTCCATGGTTTTGGGCAGTGTGGCCTGCAACTGGTCAGCAGGGGCAAAAATTGGCCACAGTACCAACCGTGATTATCTATCTTTGTTTTATGTCAAAGTCAATTAATGTTTTTTTAATTTAGTTATTTATACCCTGCTCTTCAACCACAAGGCTATCAGAGTGGCTTACAAATTGTTTTTTAAGCAATAGCAATTTATACATTTACACTGCAAGAAGCAGCTTCCAATGTGTGTTAGCTAATTGCCCCCACAAGCCGGATACTCATTTTAGAAACTTAATTATATAATTCCTGTTGACCATTAATGGGGAGAGAATCGGAATAGCTTATATACCCAAGACAAAAAACCAAGAAAAGGATGGAAAAGAAAACCCTGTTAATTTCTGTAAGTGAGGTGCTAGTACTCAATTCTGACTGCAATTTGTTCCCTCTTGCTTTGGAAGGGAAGTCCTTCCGATAACCCAGCCTTCCTCAACCAAGTATCCTCCAGATGTCTTGGGAGTACAGACCCCATCACCCCCAGACTGCATGCGTATTAATACTGGGGTGAGGGGAGTTATAGTCAAGCACATCTGGTAGAGGCCAAGTTAAGGAACATTGATCTAATGTCTATATGGTGGCAACACTTGTTGGTATTACTCAGTGAAAATGAGACCTCTCTTCTCCCTACCACTTTGGATTTTCAAGGGCTGAGCAGAAGCAGTTTTGAAGTACAAACATTACTAAAATTAAAACCCAGTGAACACTCAAGGCAACAGTATTTGGACATTTTGCTTTTGTTGACACCTGAAGGCCAGTTACAGGGAGCATATAACTCCCCTAGAATCATTGATTAAAAGAACCTTAGTCAGAAGAGAATGAGGATCTCTCAAGTGAGGAGAGTGGAAAAAACAAGTCAAATAATTAAACAGATAGATCAAATAGGTAGATTGGTTCACCCTCGTGCTTGCTGGTGGAATCTATCTATATAATTCTCTTGGATATGTTGCCGTTTTCAGCATGCTATTGGCTGCTTAGGTGTCAGGATCTGCCTCTCCTCACAGGACTAGACCCCTGGCTGGAGCAGCCGGCACAGCCTTTTTGCAGACCCTGGCTGTGGGGGTCTTGGAAGAACCAGGGCCAAGCTATCAGATGTAGCCAGCTACTATCATGCAGCATACCTGAAGCAGCCAGGGAAACTGCTATTTAAGAGCGGCATTTGGCCCTCAGTCTTGGACACCACAACATGGTCTTCTGTGCTGTCTGTAGCTGGGCTGGGAGCCTTCTGTGCTGTCTGTAGCTGGGCCAGGGGCCTTCTGTGTTGTCCTTTCTCTTGGGCCTTGAGGTGGAAATATGTGGAAAGCTTCAAGTATGGCAGTGGAGGGGCTCTTGAATCCTGGCATGTGTGGGGGGTATATGTATGTGGTGTGTGTGTGTGTAGTGTGGGGTATGTGTGTCTGTGTAGCATGGTGTGTGTGTGTGCATGGCGGTGGCAGCAGAGAGGCTCTCATGTCCTGGTGCACATGGTGTATGTGTGTGTAGGATGGTGTGTGTGTGTTTGTGTGATTGCATGGTGGTGGTGGAGTGGCTCTTGTGTCCTGGCATGCGTGAAGAGTGTGTGTGTAGCACGGTGTATGTGTATGCATGATTGCATGGCGGTGGTGGAAGGGCTCTCAGCATGAAACTAGCCATTATGATTGATTTGAAAGGTTATCTATTAATGCATCAAATTATCATACTCTTGACATGTTTCCTAAGTGGCCAAGGAGCAGAGTGGGAACAGAAACATACTGAAGTGTTTTATATATGTAGATAACAGTGTATGTTACATATTACACTGTATGTTACATATTACACCGGGTATAGCTATATGTACAAACTTCTCTCCAAAGGAAGGGAGAATAAAAGCATTCATACAGGCTGTAGAAAGGATTTCTAAAGAGCATTCAAAAATACTTTTCTGGGTCCCTCCCGACTTTCATCTGCCTGGCTATTTTTGCAGCCAAATTTTAAAGATCCTGCTCTCTGACCCATTGTATGACACAGAGACTCAAATGTGTGCATGCACATCTACTCCACTCAAGGAGCTACCTGGTTCATAGTTTGCAAGTGTGAAAAACATTGATTCCACAGGCATTACAATAAATATCCTGCTCCCAATGAAAAAACAGTGGGGGGTGCAGACAGGAACAAATACTTACACCATCAATAAATTCTCTGGCTATCATGTGTCCACCTGGGGTAAAGAGCAGAAAGCTGATAATCAGATGCCTAACCAAGCGTTCAGTACCAGGTTGTCTTATGTCCATTTGGCTACTAACTACAGTCCACAGTTCTGCGACAGAAATGGTTGAAGCTCTTGACAGAGTTGTCAGACGATCACAAACAGATCTTGCTTCTATCTGTTGAGAATTATTGGAAAGAATAAAGGTTTAAATAAAGAATAAAGCTCACCTCACCTGTTTTGTGAGATCTGCAGAGAAGCCCACCAATGATCCCTGGTCCAATTAGGTAGTGGTTAGAGGTGGTATTATGAGCCAGAAAAGAAGACACAAGCAGAACAAAATGAAGATTTTAAAACAACAATAAAACCCCTTAGTCCCAAAAAACTAAGCACTGCGGCCACGGACCATGGTTTGACCTTGGTATAGAAGGAAGCAGCAAAAGTCACAGAGCAAAATGAAGGCAGATTGTTACACTGTCGGGGAGGGGGGAACAGAAGGCCCTTTGAGGTCTCATTTTAATACAGCAGCTACAAATCAATTCATCTGTACAATCTGACCTTGTCTGATTAAAAAAAAAAAAATCTGATGGGAGGGGTTGTTTCCTTCTAGTATTGTTTGCACAACATCCCCCTTCTTTTTCACCTCTTGGAGCAGCCAGAACAAACAGTTTCTGGTGCCAAAATATAAGCAGGATTTGGGAGTCTGTGCATTAAAGGAAATTATTGCCCAGATCACAAGCAGTATTACCTAAAAATATTTGCTACATAAAAGCCATTGCAGGAAACGGGGGGAAAAGAAGTAATACACACATATCCTTCCTGCCAACCTTAAGTCTGGTTTTAAGCAACTGATTTCCTTACAGTAACTTTTTTCCCTATTAACATTTATAAAGATGCTTCCTGGTTTAAAGATATGTATGAGAAAATGTCCCATTTGATATCTCTTATAGACCCATGACATTTTATTTTCCATACCTTCCACCTCCAAAAATGATTCATCCAACCATGAGAGCTTTTAAGCTAAGAAGACAATGGCTGCCACTGGCATGGAGATCCTAATACTGAGGAACTTCCTCTCTCCTCATAGTGGTGCCTGGATCTGGCCCACATGCTTAACTGGCAGGTATCTGTGCTGCTGCTCCAGGGCTTTCCCACTGTTACTGCCGGGCACAGCTATGCCAAGAGGAGAGGTTAGTCTGGGATAAGGAGGTAGCTAGTATTGCCCACCCCCATCAGATAAATGACAGCAGCAGTACAGTTGGCCCTCCATATCCACAGATTCTGCATCCAAGGATTCAACCAACCACGGCACAAAAATATTCGGAAAACTAAGCTGTTCACCATTTTATATCAGGGATGCCAATTTACTACACCATTGTATATAATGGGACTTGAGCATCCACAGATTTTGGTATCCATGGGGTGTGTGTGTTTATGTCCTGGAACTAAACCCCAGCAGATACTGAGGACCCACTGTATCATTTACCTATGCTGCTATTATGTCATAATAAGGGACAAGTGCTTTTGATTTTTCCATTTCTTATACTTGCACTCTGCTTTTCAGATAATCTCCTGCTAGGGGCCTTACAAGGCCTGAGCCAGTATCAACAACACTAGTTTCAAACAATATAAATGTAAATGCAAACACTAAGACCAAAACCAAACACAAAAGGAAGCTGTCTAAAGCCTGAAGATTATTATAAACATATATTGGATACAGATCTGTCTATAGATTAAGCACTGTCATGTTGTTAAGTTTTTTTTTAATCCACAGATTTCCAGTACAATACATTTTTCAAGGACAGCAGTAGCACAGTTAGAATATAACTTTTATATTGCATTTATAAACAAATTTACAGTATATTAAATATATATTTGTAACATAGTGAGGTTTGTAGACAGAACTTCTTTTTTGTTGTTCTGAGTGCTTAGATTTATAGTCTTATAAGACCAGATAAATGCTATGCTTGGACAAGTTACTTTTTTGGATTGACATCCCCCAGGATCTCCAGCTATCATGCTTTAGCTACTACCATGACATGCAGGAACAAGAGTCAACACTGTTAGCTCTCCCAAGACCAAAATGGCAGCGGGAGGGGGGGGTTACTACCAAACCCAGAAGCCCCTTGTTATTCTCCTGCTCCTCTTCTTTGTTATCCTGATCTGTTCACTTGCCTGCTGCAAGAAAGGAAATAGTGATGGGAGAGAAGAAGTAAGAAACAAGGTTCCCTTCACCTCACACTTTCTCACTGGGCAATTATTCAGATTGCAACCAGAGTGAGAGGCCAGGCAACTGAGCAGTAGCAAGCGTGATGGGGAGAGGACCCGTTCAGGAAGGACCCTATGAGTCCCCAGTCCAAAAGATTCAACCAGTATCAATGACATTGGACATTTTGCCCCGCAGTGGCTGGAACTGACCTTTAATAGGAGTTGGGTCTTAGAAAGGAAAGTTTTGAAGGTAGGGAAAGTTTTCGAGGAACTCCCTCCTGGTTTACATTTACATGCCATTATTATGTTCTTTTAACTACTGACAAATTGAACTCTCTCTCTCTCTGGCTTTTCTTCGCAAACGAAGATTCAGGAAGGACTCATCCCGCGCTTTCTGCAAGCGCGCTGATGACTAAAAAGGCCAATCCGAGATAAACAAGTCCGGTTGCAAAAAGCACAGCAGAAGGTCTTCTTGGGTGATGTTTTTGGGTTGTGATTCTTTCAGCGTTGTCGTTTCTCTTCAAGACTTGTTCGTCGTGAGTTCTCAAATAAGGCTGCAGCATTGTGGATAGTGCGTCTCCATGCCTCCCGATGTGAGGCCAGGGCGGACCACTGTTGGTGATCAATTTGGCCAAGCCTGAGATGTTGTTTCAGGGAGTCTTTGTATCGCTTTTTTGGAGCGCCCCTCTTACGCTGACCCGTGGTGAGTTCACCGTAGAGTAGTATTTTTGGGAGGCGATGGTCCTCCATCCTAGAAACGTGCCCTGCCCAGCGCAGCTGTGTTCTCAATATCATGGCCTCAATGCTGGTGATCCCTGCTTGCTCAAGGACAGCAACATTCGTCACATAGTCAGTCCAGTGTATATTTAGGATTGTGCGTAGACAGCGCTGATGAAAGCGCTCGAGGAGTCGTAGGTGGTGGCGATAGGTGACCCATGTTTCAGATCCATAAAGGAGGATAGACAGTACGATGGCTCTATACACACTGATTTTTGTGCTTTGCCTCAGGTGTTTATTGCTCCAGACTCTTTTGTAAAGTCTTCCAAATGCACTATATGCCTTTGCTAATCTGTGATCGATCTCTTTGTCAATCTTGGCATCTGAGGAGATGATGCTTCCCAGGTAGGTGAACTGCTGAACGGACTTGAGCACTGATTTGCCAACGGCAATGTGGGGATGGTGGTGTTCGTCCTGTGGTGCAGGCTGGTAAAGAACTTCTGTTTTCTTCAGGTTGACTTCTAGCCCAAACAGCTCTGCAGCTGTTGCAAAGCAGGATGTTAGGCGCTGCAGAGCTTGTGCTTGATACAGCAGAGCCATGATACAGAGGACTTGGGTAGTACAAGGATTTGAAAGACTGTGTGACTTTTAGCTTTACTCTCTCCCTATAACTATATACAGTCATCCCTCCACATTTGCAGGTTAAGCATTTGTGGATTTGATTATTTGTGGATTACTGTATTTGCCGCCACCTCTGCTGCTGCCCTTTATGTGACCAACAAATATGATCTCTCTAGGTATTTCTAGGTCCTCCAGTGGCAGCTGATCATAGAATCTCACTGGAGGACCTAGAAATGCCTACAGAAGTGTTCACTCAGGTAATACACACACACACACACACACACCGGTAGTGTCCTGTATTCATGGCTTTTCCACTTTCGTGGGGATCCTGTGCCCCTAACCCCCACGAACATTGAGGGCCGACTGTATATGTGTATTTAAAAAGTAATATATTATCTAATGCCAATGTATTTAACAGTTCTAGTTTCACTCTTCCTTTTTCCTGCTCAAAGATTTAACATGCTACTTCCCTCTGTGAAAGCTGCCACAAACATCACATAATTAAAAGAGATTTTTTTAAAAAAACCAAACCTATCTTGTCCTTACTTTTTCAATCATCTGTTTTGCAAATTGAGAAAAAGAAGTGTGGGAGGGGAGAGTACTTACTGAATAAGGTCAAGTTAGGACATGAGCGGCTACAGAACTTAAAGGTGCAAACTGAACCCCGGCAGCATTTTAACAAAGCGGGCTCAGGAAGTATAGGAAACAACAATTAAAATGTCCAGATGTTGCTACTACTTGGTGATGCCCATGCTTTTATATACCATTTTCCACCAACAGAAAGTCAGGTTTTAACTTCCCAACATTTCCTTTTGCTGCTGACAGCACAACTGCACTTCATTGAAGCCATTCCTGTTCAGAGACCTCACCATACAAAGCACTTGGTTTGTATAAAGCGCTGATGGCACACAGAAAAACTAATAAACCCAATGGCCTGCAATATAGTGCAATATAGTGTTCATGCAACCACAAGACATAGCAGTTTTAAGTGTTCTTCACCCACACGAGGTGTCCTAGGTCTTCTAGCACAAGCACATTCCAGTGGTTCCCACTAACTCCTCCCTCCATGAGCTACCACTGGGTGCTATCATTGCCTAACATGCAACATATACACCAACTCTCTCCCTTCCTTATGTGATCAAAACACAAAAAAAAAGTTCTCTCTAGCTTCCAGGGGGCTCTTTGCTCCACTGGTACTGAACAGGATCTTGGTCAGTATGTGCCACCTTTGAGGGAAGCACATGGTCAAGCAATGGAAATTCAAACTGCCATCACTCTGCTGTCCCTATGAGACATGGCTGCTGCTGCATCAGGTTCTACAGCCCTCTCCCTACAGCAGGGAAAAGACCTGAGCAGAGTTTAGAACAGCTTTTAGACTACAGTTTCCAGACACCCTGACCCTGCAGGGATACTGCCTTTGCCGGCTGGGAGACTCCAGAGTAGTACGGTAGTTTTAAAAAGTAACGTTTCCAAGTTCTGGACCTGTAGAATAAAGCAAATACAGCTCAGCATCAGAGCACCCAACTGCCAGCACTCAGAGTTCCATCATAGAGGTGATGGAAACGGCTACAATAACCTCATGAGAACAGGAGACAAGGTCAGGCGATTACAGCACTGCACAGTAATGCCAGATGTTGGGGAGAGGGGCATATAATTAGCCCCGTTCTAATCGTATCTGATTTATTTTGCATTGTAATTCACCTTTGGGAATCTTTCCAGCTTAAAAAGCAGAATAAAAATCAACTAACTAACTAATTAACAGCAGTTCACTTTTTTATATGAGAAGAGTACTCAGTAAATAAAAGTCAGAATGCCTAGGGTGTGGACTACTGTATATGTCCTTTGCCACAAGACCAACATGACACTGAAAAGCATTACTGAGAAGGTATAATTAAAACTAATTTCACTTCTGTAGGTTCTCAAGGAAGAAGTCTCTCCACCCAAAGTTTTAAACACATGTTCATATCATGAGACTGTCAAGTGCTATAAAATCTTGCCACAATGATTCAAGAGCAGTGACTGGCAACTAAACAGACCAAGCTGGCTGAATAGGCATTTTTGTTTTTAGCTTATTTTATGCATAATTGAACCACTGATATTTTATTCACCCACCTCACAAATGTTCCTGTCCCATGAGCCACTGCTGAGGATTTGGCCTACAATACTCTCCATAAAAAAACCTTGGGGATGGGAACTATCAGCAAATGGAAGAGACTTAGCTAGAAATGATCTCTAAACCCTCTGAAAGTATTCTCTATAGGCTGTGGCCAAACAGGCTCTTCTACATCAAGGCTTCAGTCTTCAGACAAACAACTGATCACTGAACAAGTGCACACACAGAGAAAGGGAGAAATTGTTAGGGAACTGGAACTACCCACCATTGTTCGAGTCCTCTGCTGATTCTCATCGCTTGGTTCATAGTAAAATACCAAAAGCCACAGCAAAGCATCTGAGGATTCGCATTGTGACATCAACAACTGCTCTGCTACGATATCAGCCCATTCTCCAAAATGAATGAACAAAAACCAGTTTTCAAAGAGGTTGCCACAAGACCTGGAACATCACCAAAATGTATTTCAGCTTTCCCATCCATTATAATTTTAAATTTCATCAAACCTTTCCAAAATGTGATGAACTGAAAGCTATAAAGACTGGCAAACCTTTTATGTACAGAAAAGGCACAACAATGGTTGTGAAATAATGTTTCTTCATAGTGGGGGAGGGGGTAGCTTTAAAGCAATAGGCCATCTACTGATTAATTTCCAACATATACAGTACTTAAAAATGACCAAAAGAGAAAAGTATCTGTCTACAAACACTTAAGACATTTCTTAAAACTGTGGTCTTCACCCTCTCCAAAACTAGAAACTTTATTTTGATTTTGAAGTAGACTGTAAGTAAACTTTTTTTCATGCAACTTTTCTATTGTTAAATATGTGATTTAATGAAATACTGTTGATGAACTGACCACAGTTTTGGGATGAAACCTTAGATATGGAGCTGTGAGCCAGAATGATATCCAGGCCAGAATGACATCTTGGAGATGTGGGCCAGAATAATATCCAGCTATATTTTTCATTTATAGCATCACTAGATAATTAAGAAATCTATGGGAAAGCTGAAACAGAGTTTAACTGACATCAGTGGTGCAACTATAACTGATTTTCATGCCAGCCCAACCCATAGAAACTTCGCAGCCCAAACCATGGAAGGTTCCTATTCCTGTTTCAGTGACAAGTGGAGCACCTATAAGCTCCTCATTCAATTAAAAGGAGCAACTGGACTGGTCCACCAGCTGTCCTTTTGAGTACAGGAGATATTATATGGATGCAAACAGAAAGATCCTTGTACTGCTCTACCAGACTGCAAGACATAAACAAAACCAAAATAAAACAAAGAACACCTCTGCTAGATTGGGCTACTAAAGTCTTCCATTGGCACTTGAAATATTTTTATTTTAAATATGTTTTGTGCTTAGGGATATAAGTAATATAAGAAATAAGGCACTGAAATTAAGACTACCAATATGTTCCAAACAACAGCATTTTCAACATGAAATGAAAATAAAACAAGACAAGAAAAGAAAACATAATTACTGTTGCTCACCCAATGCCCTCAGCTTCTACTGTTGTTTGGAGTATTTCAACAATGTTGTTCAAATGCTGACGTAAACCTTGAGCTGACATGTCTGGAAGATTAACGTTAACCAAAGTTGCTTTAAAACTGACAACCAAAATACAGTCTATTTTGTACTAACTGAAGCTTTTAACCTAGCAGACGATTTTTTTTTTTACATTTTTACATTTATTGGCTGCAATCCTGATGGCTGGCACAACCCCAATGGCATAGGTGATTGTGGTAGCATAGGCAGCAGCATGGCAGCAGGGGTAACGTGGCTGTAAGTGCTGGGGGGCCAGGGGCAGCAAAAGCTCTTTCTAACGTATCCTTCACTGATCCTGAACTGTATAGGAGCTTGCAGGGCAGATTCCTCTGGCAACACAGATGGTTTTCTCTGTCATCCCAGTGCTACCACTACACGTGACTTCAAAAAGTGCTTTATGTTTGCATGGCAGACCGTCACAGCAATGCAATGCACTAACAGGATTCTGGCACAAATAAGTACATCTACAACCTCTGAGAATATAGAAAAGACTTAAGGTGAACTTACCTGTGGGATTTTTAAGGAGAGCCACCACAAGTGAATGTGGATTTTGAGGAAAGTAGGCCTTCAGTGGAAATTTATGCTAAAATGAAGTTAATCATTACAAGAAGATTATTATGGTATACAGTAGTACCAAAAACATAAAAAGAAAGCTTGTAGTTCAACTTGTAAAATTGGACACATCAGAAAATATGCGAATACACTAGAAAACATGCTACTGTAATTCTAAGAAGAGCAAAACTATTGTTTTTTCTCTTACAGTGTCACAACTTCCTCATCAAACTTCTAGAATCCTTTGAGAGTATCAAGACATGCATACAGATGGTGATCTAGTACCCACTGTATAAATGACCTTTCAAGAGCCTTTGGACAAAACTCCATACCAAAGGCTTCCACAACGGTAGAATAGTCATGGGATCAGACAACAGAACCTCTTTTGGATCAGGAATATCTGGAAATACGAATAAAAAAATGTGCAGTTCTTGTGGGGTTGGAAATAAGCAATGGAGGAACCCATAGATCTATATTGGGACCAGAACTATTTAATGATGAATTATTTGAAGCCAGAGCAAACAGCAATCCAACTGGTTTGCAAATCAACGACATTATTTAGGATGGTGAAAACCTTTCCACAGAATCTCTTGATGTTGGGTGAATGGCAAACAACAAAATGACATATAAGACTCAATGTCAGAAAGAGTAAAATTATGCACAGTGGCATAAACAGTCTCATTCTACAGCACATATAGGGCAGGTAAACAACGTAACATAGGAGAGCCCCATGAAAAAGAGGAATAGGCTGCCACACTGTTCAACAGCTGTGCAAATGAAGGAATATCAGGAGCTGCAGCTTCACTTGCTGAAATCCCCTCTTTATTCAGCTATTAAAAGCACAGGAACCCTGTTCCCCTTTTCATGTGACTATCCTAGCAAGACATGATAGAGGACTGTTGTAAAGAAGAGGATTTTTATTTTATTTTTTGCTTCCTGTCCTAATACTAGGAATCAGGGTCACACTCTGAAGTTGTTTACCAACAGATTCCAGGAAGACCAAAGGGAGTCACCCTTCCTACTACTTAAATAATGTAGCTATGGAATTCACATGAACAGCCATGTCACAATTGTCTATAGCTTTGATGGCTTTAAAAAGGATTAAACAAATCAACTTATAAATCGCAGTCATAAGATATAAATGAAACCTCCATGTCAAATGGCAGTAATCTTTTAATAGTTGATGGTAGAAACAAAACAGGCTAATCATACTCTCTGTGCCTAATTCTAAAGTTCTAAAGTAGGCTGTTATGACTCCCACCTTTTGATTTGACCCAACAATTACTCTGGTTTCCCCCCCCCCCTTCATTCAGCCTTCAGCGTTTCACACGTCAGTATTGGCTACAGTATTGGCTACAAGTGTGTGCAAATAATGCAAAAAGGTAATCTTACACAAATAGCAATAGCATTGATATTTATATACCACTTATCAGTGCTGAAGCACTCCCTAAATAGTTTATAGTGTTTTTTAGCTAATTGTCCCCAACAAGCTGGGTACTCATTTTACCGACCTACGGAAGGAAGGAAGGCTGAGTCAACCTTGGAGCCCTCTGGGATTGAACTCATAACCTTGTGGCTTGTAGTACTGGCATTTAACCACTGTGTCACCAGGACTCCCTGGTGCTCTTGCTCTCACTAGAAATTACAAAGTTTAACTATGACTTTGCTGTTAGCACCAATGGTTTATGCATATATGTTCGGAGCAATGATAGTTGGGGCCCATTAGAGCTTCTGGGGAGGAGTCAAGGGGTCACCAGAACAGGAACCAAATGCATCTTCTAATTCAATACATAAAATCCTCCCACACAACTGGAAAAAATGTTTTTGATTAGAGCTTCTCAAATCTTCTGGTTAACGTAACCAATGGCCTGTCTTGCTGAAGGATTCTGGGAGCTGTAATGCAAAAAGTAACATTTCCAAGCACTGGTCTACATACATTTGATGATTAACTAAACTAAAGAATAGTGAGCTGAGCCCTGCAACACTTTGCTCTATACTGGGAGAAAAGACCACAGAGCTTTTATAAGTGTCGTTCATTTGTTTTTTCAAATAAAGCTCTTCCAGCACAACTCAGCCCAAAACCATTTCAGACATGATTAATTTCAGGTGAAAAGCCTGCCAAATATTGCTCTTGCCTCCTCACATGATCTGAGGATTATAAGTTCCTAACAAAACCCATCTGAACTGACTCTTTCCTCAGCATGCAGATCAGCGGCCTGATTATTGCTGATCCTTCATTTCTGTCAACAACCTACCATTTTTCAGGGAACCAGAGAGGGCTGCTGTTCTGAAAACTTTTTGTTTGTTTGCTCCCAGAAAATAGTTTTGCTATAGAATGAAGAATGTCATAGCATACAGAACATCTCTGTCCTAGGCTAAGCCAAATGTTCATAGACTATTGGTGAATATAGATGACATGAGTTTGGGAAAGGCAAGAGGCTGTCTGATTAAATTCTGCTCACTATATGACAAGATAAGTCAGACCTCAGACCTCAATGCAAAGAACTCTGTGGAAAATGGAAAACAAAGCATTCCAAAAAGTCACAGACAGAGCATTCAGTCGTGTCATTACAGATTTCCAATCAGGGATTACGAGTCACTGAGGAGAATGAAATAAAAATGGTCTGGTGACTGAAGTCTTGTATCAGACCAGGCCTCCCTCTCTCTCTCTCTCTCTCTCTCTCTCTCTCTCTCTCTCTCTCTCTTTCACACACACACGCACACCACTTGTCTCAGTCACACTCCACTGTTGCTGTCCTGCATGGAAAAAAAATGAAAGAAAAAAGCCAGGCAGCTATCATGAGAAATCCTCATTTTATGATTCTGTGGTAAATTCAAGAAAAAGAGGCACATTTGTCACCCACTGAGGCTTTTCCTTATGCTGATGGAATTAGTTTTATAGAAAAATGTAATGGGGAAATCAAAACTCTCTCACAGCCAGGAAAACAGGACCCACTCAAGACATTTTGATGCCTGTGGTAGACCACCTAATGATGCCTACACTCAGGGGTCTCATAGATAGTACCAAAGCTGGCCAACGTATTCCAAACACCTTTGCCCCCCTGTGGCACTAAATGTTTACTAATAATAAATCATAGTGCTAAAAAATTTTGCCAATCAGAAAAGGAACAAAGATCTTCCTTTAAAACAGGAATACAAGAGTGGCCTGAGAGTTGGACTAGGACAATGGGAGATGAGCGTTTGAATCCTTGCTCATCCATGGAAATCCACTGGGTGACTTTGGGTAAGTCACACCCTCTCAGCCTCAGAGGAAAGCAATAGCAACCCTTCTCTGAATAAGTCTTGCCAAGCAAACCCTAGGATATGCTTGCCATAAGTCAGAGTTGACTTGAAGTCACATAACAACAACAACATTTCCTCAAGGAGGAAAATAAATGTCTGTTTGTTTGTGCAATTTCTAAACCACCTTTCTCCCAAAGTGGTAACCAAGGGGACTCACAGAACAACTAAAATCACAATGAAAAGCAATGAAAAGCAATTAAACATTCAAAGTAAAAAAAACAGATAAAAACGACATAAACAACATAAAAACACACCCTGATAAAAGCCACAATTATATGTCAAAGGCCTGTTTAAACAGGAATGTTTTTGCCTGCTGTTGAAATGAAAAAAGGGAGAGGGCCACCCTAGCCTCCCATGGGAGGGAGTTCCAAAGGGTTTGAGCAGCCACTGAGAAGGCTCTCTCCAAGTGAACCTGTGATGGTGGTGGGACTGAGAGAAAGCCTTCCTCTGCAGATTTTAAAACCCTGGCAGGTTTGTAGAGGCAGATTCGATCTTTCAGATAGTCTGGACCTAAGCCGTGTAGGGCTTTATAGGTCAAGACCAGCACTTTGAATTGTGCCTGGAAACGAACCGGTAGCCAGTGGAGCTGTACTTCACATACAGAAGGGAACCAGAACCTCAGAGTCAGTGAAAAACAATATAAAGAGAAAAGAACAAGAGAGGAGAAAACCCTGCCACCCAGGTTCATTAAGATGCACAAAGAATGTTGGCAAAAGCTATGAGACGGAAACCCCCAGATATACCCATCAGTGAGAAACATTTCTATCTCTCCCTTTTCCATCACAGAACTCGAGACGGCATTATCTCATCCAGTCACTGACCAGAGCCAAACCGACTTAGCTTTTGCAAAGTGCCTGCCTCTATGCCTCCAGGCTGAAGACAAATGCAGTATAACAAAGCCCCATTGCTGAATAAATGGAAACTTGAAGAGAAATAGGGGAGCAGCAGAGAATACTTCAAATGCATAAAAAAAGAAGACCTGGAGACTAGAGAAGGGACAGTAGGATAATAAACTGGCAAAATTTCAGATGCACAGATTGATAGAATTACAGAAAAGGAAAAACAACAGCTCAGATGCATGGATAAAGGGAGAGCTAGAGAGAAAGTGGAGAAGGGGAAACAGAAGATGGGCAGGGATGTAGTTATTGGGGGGGGGGAGATGAGGACATTGCCACCCATTAAGAACTCTGTCCTCCAATGAAGTTTGCTTTAAGTCCTCAAATTTCTAGCACTGCAGAGAGTAAGACTCTGAAAATGGTTCATACCGGGAACTCTCCTATCTGCTGCCTTACATTCTCTTGATAACACTGCCTGCCCTTTTATTTTATTTTATTTTATTCTCTCTCTCTCTCTCTCTCTCTCTCTGTGTGTGTATGTGTGTGTGTGTGTGTGTGTGTGTGAATCCTAAACTAAGCCTTTCTTATTTTCTTGGTTTCTTAAGAGTACTTCTAAATGCTCAACTGACATTTTAAGTTAGTGTAAATCTGGAAATTTGGTGACTGACTGAAAATTTCATTGAGGGTGGGAAGAGAACCCTTATTGGGGGGATGCCCTCATTTTGTGCCCCACCACAGCTACACCTCTCAGTGGGGAGAACCCAAATGCACAAAGAAATGGATAGCCCATCTAAATGGTGAAAATACCCCTCATGGAACTTTCTGGGAATCCTATCTGCCTAAACAGGATCCAGCGCCAATCCACACTATTTGGAAGGAGGGGGGGCCAAAACGTCAAAAACAATGCGGGAAAAGCCTTTGCAGATTTTCCCGTACTTTTTCAAAAACCACAAGGAGGGTGCGCATTCCCGCTCATTTGGACTATTGAATGACGGGAAATTAGAAAGGAAGCACAAAGCTGATTGGATGGATGAGAGTAGGGGCAGGGCTTGCTAGCAGGCAACTGCCCGCTGCCACCATGTTGGACAAATATTTTCTGTTTTGCTTTCCTATTAAATTGGAAAATTGCTCTATCACACCAGCACACCTTGGGACGACTTAACAAAAACACAGTGGCAGTGAAGAACTAAATGCGAGTAATTCACTCGCAGCCGCCATCAGGAATGCGAGGCTTATGGGGGCTTCCAAGGCCACCCATGTCACTGCTGCTATGAGATACCAATACTATGAGGTACTTTGGATTTCCCCCCCTTGTGTAGATGGGCCCAAAGAGTCACGAGAAACTGAGATTTGGAGAGAAAGAGAGGGAATAGTAAAACAAAACACCTCAAAGAAAAAACAGAGGCAACATAGAAGAGATTTTTCTACATAGGCACACCCAATCTGAATATCAACCAACTTCTAGAGACACTCAGTTAACTTGAGGGGTTTGTTTTGTGCAATTCATACTATGTCTCTAGAGCAGGGAGAAGGATTTAGGTACTGGGGGTCTTCCAGTGTAAAAGCTAAGTGGCAAGGAGAGAGTTACTGGATTTAGGGATGTTTTGAGAAGAGAATGAAAGAAGGATATACTTATTTTGCATTGTGTAACTTACTTTACTTTGCCAGGGCAAATCACAACAAAACAAAAACACAGCGCCAAAGCAAAAGTATCCCAGGGAGAAACTGAACTATCCCTATGACTGAATTCCACTGTAGGCGAAGAAGCTGCAGTGTGAATTTGACTTGCTTCAGGCTCTCTTACTCTTCAGGGGATTTTGATTCCAGCAGCTCCCACCTCAGCTCCTAAGGTTCTCCCTAATCTCTTTGGCTAAGTGAAGTGAAGTCTCATGCAGGGAGGGTTCCTGGCTAGGAGTAGAAAGAGGAAGAGGGAAGGGAAAGATATCTCAGACTTTAGAAACTAGGTCTTTCAGGGGCAGTTCACAGTTAAAGGCAATTAAACACACTTTCAAATGGGACAGGAGTTAACCCAGGAATGATTCCTGACCATCAGGCTTCTGGGTGTTGGAGTTCAAAAACCTGGAGGGCCAAAGGTTGGACACCACTGGTCTAAGATGGTGAAAATACTCCTCATAGAATTTGAGGAGAATATATTTTGTCCCAACATGCTGCAAATGAGATTTATGGTATTCAGAAGGAGGTGGGCCAAAACCTCCACCTACTGCACAGGAAAAGCCTTCACAGTTTTCCCCAAGGTTTTTCGAATAACGTGCGGGTCTGTGCATTATCACACATCTGGACATCCATTTCAGGATGCTGTGTGTTCTCGGCAAGGGTGGATGTGGAGAGCGAATTGGTCCGACGTGTGCGGGGGTGGGCTTGCTGGCAAGGAAGTGGCCAGAAGCATCATTTTCAATTTCCACATTATCACATGTGCACTTTTTTGCTGCGCTGAGGCAACCAAAGAGCTTTTTATAAGCAGAATGTCACACTTGTGCACCTTTGATTTATAAGTACAAAAAAAATTATTGTGCAGCAGCTATAACACATGTGGAGAATAATAATGTGCTGTACTCTCGGCCACCATATTGATTCACAGGCATGGCTGCATGTGCACTTCAAATGTGGTTAACTTCGCACACAATAGATTTTGCCAAAAGACCGTGGAGACAAATGAGAGCTGGTGCAAATTTGTACCATGTGCATCAATCTGGATTATATCTTCTCAGCTAGACAAGCTGTAAGAAATAAACAATGAAGTCCATTGGCTCCAAGACACGTAGAGCTCACCACCCTCGCCTCCAAACTTCACTTCCAGGAGGGGTACCATAGGAGTGTCCCCCCAAATGTCCTTTTATGGCAGCAAATGGGGGTTGGTGACTGCTACTGCTCATCCTGCTGCCCTGCCTGTCTCTCTGTGTCTTTCCTAGATCTTCTGAGAATGAGCACTGAACGTACATGCTGCTCAGAAGCCCTCAGAGAAGGCCAGTTCAAAATCTTTTAATAAATAAATACAACACAAAAGAAATGCCTCAGACTCTGTGAAATTAGCTTGTTATTGCACAGAGTGCCCACAAAAGTATTTTTATTTTATTCCCTGTCGTGCAGATTGGGCTTTTTCTTTTCTTTCCTGCTGCTGGGAGCTTTCCTGCGTGGGACATCAATAAGAGTCCAAGACAGGTCATTCTTGGTTTGGAGAACGTATGAATATTCTGCAATCTCCATTAATGACAAGGAGCTGGTGAAGCTGAGCACACACACACACACACACACACACACACAAATGACAGCAGGCATTCCAGCCAGCCTACATTCCAAACCAACACCCAAGTTCTTTTCCTCTCTGTTCACAACAGTGGAGACAAAAACTTACACAAATAAAATACTGGAGACCTAGTTAATATTTTAAAACAGCTTAGCCACAAAGCATGTAAATAACCTCTATAGCATAGTTGGTTCCTAGGTATGTGAAGGGTGTGAGATCTCCACTTAAGTCCTCCACCCAATCACCCCCTCCACCCTCAGGCTGCAAAATGTGTTACTGGTAATGTAAAAAGAGCGATACAAAATTAATGGGTGTGGCATTTGTACATATTAACTTAGACTGCTGCAATTTCATACCTTAATTCGTGCCCTTGGAATTAAAAGAGACATTTAATCACAATGCTAATTAAAGTCAATTATCACACTGATTCCAAGAGGAAGAGCTATCGTTTCACTAACAAGCAGTCCCTCACCCCCACTCTACCCTATGTGGGAACCCCACTGAAGTACCTTGTGTGGAAGAAAAGCATAAAACAATTATGTGGTTCAAAACTGAAATTTAAATTTTGGTTTATCAAACACGGATTCATTATTTGAGTGAAACAAGAAGCAAAACTTGAAATGCTACTTTTTTAGATTACAATTCCCAAAATCTCCCAACCAGCATAGTCAGCACAAAGGTAACCTCTCCAAACTCTGACAAGAAGCAGCAACCACAGACACAGAGCAGTAGTATACACACACACACACACACACACACACACACACACTAGTGGGAAGAATCAGATGCTACATGAGGTGAAGACCCTCAGATCTAAAAGCACAGTTAATGAACTCCACTATAATTTTTCCATGTACAAATCCATGACAGGGAAGGGACATTCAAACTCTGGGACCAAGAAGGGATTATTTTAAAGGATCTGGTGACTGGAGCAGAAGAATAATAAATGTTGTTGTTGCTGTTAATTGCTGTCACTTCGACTTCAATTTATGGCAACCCTATAAATGAGAGACCTCCTAGTCCCCCTACCATCAACAGTCCTGCTCAGGTCTTGAAGACTCAGAGCCATGGCTTCCTTTATCTATCTGTAATGTCGTCTTCCTCTTTTCCTGCTGTCTTATACCTTACTAAGAATTATTGTCTTTTCTACTGAGTCACGTCTTCTCATGATATATCCAAAGTACGACAGCATCAGTTTAGTCCTCATGATTTCTAGGGAAAGTTCAGATCTGATTTGTTCTAGATATCAATGCTGGACTGTAAAGAAAGCTGAGAGAAAGAAAACTAACTCGTATGAAATGTGCTGCAGGAGAGTTCTATGGATACTGTAGATTGCTAAAAAGACAAATAAATGAGTCCTAGACAAAACCAAGCCTGAAATCTCCCTAGAAGCCAAGATGACAAAACTGAGACTGTCGTACTTTGGACATATCATTAGAAGACATGACTCACTAGAAAAGACAATAATGTTTGGTAAGGTAGAGGGCAGTTAAAAGAGGAAAACTGGATTGTACATAGATAGACTCAATCAAAGAAGCCACAGCCCTGAGTCTGCAAGACCTGCAACACCACTGTTGATGATAGGGTGACTTGGAGGTCTCTCATTCACAGGGGCACCGTAAGTCAAAGGTGACTTGACAGCAGTTGGCATCAACAACAAGGATGCCTATGGGTTACACAATCACATCTGAAGTTAGTACATCACTTCTTCAGCAGATTTGATGTGGTAGTGGAAAGGATAGGCTGGACAGATTGCAATAATCATCTCCTGGATTGAAAAAAGGTCCACTGGCTCTGTACATACTTTCATTTGACACCTTTTAAGATTATCTTGGCATCCCTTTACTGCAGCAGAAAGGTATTATTTGCCTCATTATATATTTTTTAGCTTTCTGTAGCATAAAGTGGTTCTTTTTACACTAACATCGAAGCACCTCATTTTAAAAAAATAATGAAAAATGGATCTTTACTAACCTGCTTGTTATTTTCATGGTAAGCCTGAACAAAGCACTGTGTAAACACCTGCATCACAGTTATTACTTCTGGTGCTCCATCAGTTTCCAGCAGTGCATTCCTGAGCAGTGAAAAGTTTAATTATGACAGGTCAGATTATGAGTGTGCCAATCACACAACCATTAATTGAGTGAATGAAAAAAAAAACCACTCACAAATTGGAGCATTCTCCTCATGCTTTGAGCTGTGGCCTTAACACATCCAGCTATTATGCCAAGTTGAGAAATGGAGAAATTACTAACTTTGCTTTGCCTTTTCTTTTGAATATGAATACATAAATACCTTTCGCCCCTATCATTGCTGTTACAACAAATCCAATGTCAATCTGACATCAACATTATTTTTGGCAACTGCAAACCCTCCAGCTACAACTATAAACACAATACCTGGTTATTAACATACTTAGTTTCTTGGATACAAAGTTTCACACAAACACATGATGTGCAATTAACTGAACTCTGAGGAAAGACTAGTGAGGGGGGGGAAGTAGGAAAGTTGTCTGGTTTCTGTTGTGAGCCACACAGCAGAATATATTTGGATGGCATCCACAGATCTGTCACAAATTGCTGGGCAATTCCCCGGCTCTACATGTCTTCATTTTCACTAATGCTATTTCTCCCAATATTTCAATATGTTTTGCTTTAGCTATCATACAGTGGCCCTTGGTATCTGCTGGGGTTTGGTTTCAGGACCCTCCATGGATACCAAAATCCATGGATGCTCAAGTCCCTCGCCCCCAAATATTTTCAAATGTGGTTGACTGTCCTGGGCGTAGTGCTATTCAACATCTTTATCAATGACTTGGATGACAGAATCAGGGGCATACTTATCAAATTTGCAGATGACACCAAATTAGGAGGAGTAGCTAATACCCTACAGGACAGGATCAAAATTCAAAATGACCTGAATAGACTAGAAAGCTGGGCCAAAGCTAACAAAATGAAATTCAATACGGAGAAATTTAAGGTACTGCACTTAGGGAGGAAAACCGAAAAGTATAGATATAGGATGGGGGAGACCTGGCTGAACAAGACTACGTGTGAAAAGGATCTAGGAGTCCTAGTAGACCACAAGTTGAACATGAGTCAACAGTGTGCTGCAGCAGCTAAAAAGGCCAATGCGATTTTGGGCTGCATCAATAGAAGTATAGTGTCTAGATCAAGGGAAGTAATAGTGCCACTCTATTCTGCATTGGTCAGGCCTCACCTAGAATACTGTGTCCAGTTTCGGGCACCACAATTCAAAAATGATATTGACAAACTGAAGCGTGTCCAGAGGAGGGTGACTAAAATGGTGAAATGTCTGGAAACCATGCCTTATAAGGGAAGAATTAGGGAGCTGGGTATGTTTAGCCTGGAAAAAAAGACAGTTAAGGGGCGATATGATAGCCCTGTTTAAGTATTTGAAGGGGTGTCACATTGAGCAGTGCCGGTTTAAGGCACTGGCAGCATCAGCATCCGCAGGGGCCCCCATCATTATGGGGGCCCCGTAGTAACCCTCCTCCTCCTGCAAAAACATTGTTAGTAATAATCTGAATAACCTGTACTGGGAATAGCTTAGGTTGGGTTAGTTTACACTGACATGAGTTAAACATATGGGGTCCCCAAAATAAAAGCGTTGCAGGGCCCCCTCAGATCCCTTAAACTGGTCCTGACATTGAGGATGGAGCAGGCTTGTTTTCTGCTGCTCCAGAGACTAGAACACGGAGCAATGGGTGCAAGCTCCAGGAACAGAGATTCCACCTCAACATTAGGAAGAACTTTCTGACAGTAAGAGCTGTTCAGCAGTGGAACACACTCCCTCAGAGCGTGGTAGGGTCTCCTTCCTTGGGGTCTTTAAACAGAGGCTAGATGGCCATCTGTCAGGGATACTTTGATCATGATTTCCTGCATGGCAGGAGGTTGGACTGGATGGCCCTCGTGGTCTCTTCCAACTCTACAATTCTATGATTCTATGACTGTATCTGTGGATGTAGAATCCGTGGATATGGAGGGCCAACTGTCCTAGTACTACAGACATACAATGGACATTAGCACTATGTATATGCAGAATGATATGTTTTAAGTGTGCTGGGGCATTTTCCTTCAAATTCCTCAATAATGATTGATAATTGGTTCAGTTTTTCTACACTTTCTTAGAGAAAACATATGTATGGCAATCCACTAAGATTTTACAAAAGCTTTCTAAACATCTGTCCTTTTCCATTGTCCTCACTGGTTTATCTCTCTCTGAAAAAGTTGCTGTCTTCCCCTTAGTTCTCATGGCTTTTGACTGCAATGATGGACCTAAATCCAAAATGACACTGGTGGTAAAAGCCAGGATTTCCACCCACAAGCTGCTGCAGCCCAAGAGCATGGAAGTTCCAGCGGGTTTTGCAGTACTCCAGAGCAGGTCTGGGGGCCACGGGGACGTCTACAGCAGGAAATGACTGTACCCATCCCTTTACACTGGATTCCACAAGCACTGCAGAAGTCCCGCACTGGATACTGCCCAAGTTTGAAACAGAACTTGAAAAAGTTATTTTGATGGGCTACCTAATCAATATGGCCTGTGGCCATGCTGGTTGGGGTATTATGGAGATTACAGTCCATTATCTGTATCCAAGATAACTCCAAGTTAAGGTCATGACCCCTCCCCCCGGATTTCTGTCACTGAACCCTGACTTTTGAATTCTACAGTTTAAGGCAGATAAATTTCTAAAAGCATTCCTTCCTCAAGCTGTAGATCTGTCCTAAACTATAGATTATGATTATTTTAATTTAAAACAGATGCAATCAAACTGTTTGCAATGAGTACTTTATCTATATAAAACCAGGACCTGTACTTTAAAAATAATGGTATAAAAATAACTAAATAGATTCTATGTGAGAAAAGGTTCTATGAAAAAAAAGGCAACTTGCAAAAAAAAAAAGATTTGCAGCCACCATGTGGTAAGTGATAAACACTGCTTAACATTATTTTGAACTACTGCAAAAAAATCTTATCCCCCACTCCCTCTTTTTTATCTTTGTATTGAATAACTGTGTCTCAGGAGAAAACAAGCTACACTATTCAGTATTACGAACAGTAACATAGCTATCAAAGCCCTGTCAGAAGGCACTGGTATTTTAGTGAGTCTTTCCACTGTTCTGAGGTGCTAGGAAGATGCTTTCTAGAGTCCTTGGAGTCTAGCAGTCTTTTCTTTTTCTGAAAGAAGAGAAGACCGACACAAAAAAATTGTTCTGAAGGTATTGGCAGACTACGGTAATATCCTCGTTCATTTTAAAGACAGGAGTAGGGGTGCTAATCAAAAGAATCAGCAACTATCCTGTGAAGTTGTGTTTTAATAAAGCGGGGGGTGGATGGTAACATGAGCACGTAACATGGCATTTACCAGGGACCCCCTTTAAATATCTTTTGTTGCCGTGAAGCCCCAAGACTTAACTCAAGATTTAAAATGCTAATAATAATAATGACAATAACAACAACAACAATAATACAATTACATCCTCCATTAACCTTTCCTCAGAGGCACTCGAGGGGGAGGAAAGACTTTTCTTTTGCTTCTTCCTGCAAGTTTGTGGGTGGAGAGGATTGAATGGCAATGTGCAGGCCAAGCCAGCCTGCCAGTCAGCCTTTGCCTTGGCTCCTGACATGTGGCCAGCCTACTGCAAGCAGAAGGTGAGCTGAATAGCCTTCAAGTCCTCACAGAACCCCCATGAGGACATTGTGGACAACTGGGGGTCCCCGGCCCACAGGTTAAGAACAACTGTTTTTAAATGAACCTATTATGTGACCACATACTTCAAGCTTAATTTTCATTGCAGGTATTTTTTTTAATTTGTTGAGTTTTTGAAAGATCCTGCTGATAAAGAACATAGGATTCACCTACATGAGAGAGATGGGTGTCAAGGCACTAGAGCTGCCAAAATGGTCACGATGGTGATGGTTTCAACTTTTAAGTTAGAGACCTAACATAAAAGGGCCTGGGCCCAGGACCATTCATCATTTAATGCAATTACTTAAAAGCAACCAAAAAAAAAAGGGGGGGGATTTTAAACAAAAATGGATTCGGGGTTCTTGGGCACTGAGAGGCAGGTAATGGCACACCACTGTGATAAAACACGCAAGTACCTTCAGTATAGACAAGTTTTCCCCTCTATTAAACACTGAACATCTTGTGTTTAGTTTTGCCAAAGGTGGGAGAAAAGGGGGTTGGTGGGTGGATGCGGTTCTCTGAATCACATTCTTAATATGGAGAAATTCATAATAAATAAGTCAATCATGTCACAAGAGATATCACCATATTTAAAAGACAGAAAAACTGGGGCACTCTTGCCAAGGGTCAAACACAGAACTACAATAACTATTTATATTGCTACTACAGTTGTATTCTGTTTGCTTGATGTATCAAAATAAAACCCTCCCCAATAAATTGTAAGTAATCATACTTTAAAATTTCATCAGCTGTTCTGAAGATAGCTGGATGGCATGTAGCTCGGTCCTGTTGAAAAGAACATGTAAACGAAAAGGTTTAGTTGAGACAAAACTTGTACCAAACTCTTAAAGATATAAAATAGGTAATAACACCAGTGCATGCTACTTTAGTATTGTTCCTGATGTTGCCCTAGCCCAGCTGCTAAAAGGTGACACTTTCCCCCCAAGATCAAGTGATTTAAATGGAAAGTGTCAGGCTGACAGTGACATGAAGCAAGCATGATTTATGATTAGAGAACTACAAGATTGAGTCCACAGGTAAGGTATTTTACATTATGTATAAATCCACAAAATTCTAAGAAGTAGTAGAATTTTCATGGATTTACACCAACTCATGTAAGGAGATTATCAGACACATCAAAAATGGCATTATAACGATGCCATGAGATCACAAAAGGGCTTCCTTACCAGATCAAAAAAACAAACTGAAGGGTTCTGCCAAAAAAATAACCAGGATAAACCAATCCCACTTCCAATTATAAAAGAGCAACAATATGAAGAAATATGAAGTAAGATAATAAAAAAACCAAATATCTTTAGACATTTATTTGTAGCATTTGTATACTTTCTAGTGGGGTATTTTTACCCTTTCAGAAATTTAATTTTATTGGATTCTCTGCTCCAGGGTTTAGTTATCCTTTTATTTCTTCATATTGTTGCTCTTTTATCATTGGAAGTGGGATTGGTTTATCCTGGTTATTTTTTGGCAGAACCCTTCAGTTTGGTTTTTTGATCATATGTCTTGGGTGTTCTGGCTGTAGGGGCTTTTGTTGGTTTGTCTTCCTTACAAGATGACATCATGTCCTAGCATTGTGCAAGCATTCTCTGCCGTTGCAAGGGAGTTCTTTTTTATTGTCAGGGAGAAGTCAAAAATTCATCTCTCATAGCATTTGTGTTCCAGATTTTTGTGTGTGTGAGAAGGTGCTCCGTTCTGCTGGCGTGATTCCAGTGTCAATGGGCGGTCCCGCCAGAACACTTCTGGGTGCAAATGGGAAAACTAGGTACAGTACGCTCTTTTTATGAACCTCACCATCTTGCTTGCAAGTTTCTAAACATGTATCTGTGCTTTTCTGGATATTTTCTTTTTTAATTTTGGTGTTTGGGAGCTTTTTAGCACACTTACATCTTCTCACAAGACATGCCGAAATCTCCTTCACGGAAAAATGCGGAAATAAGCAGCACGAGCACTCATATTGCCAGATTCTTGGAGCGATTTTGTATCATTATCATGGCAGCATACGAAAACGTGTATCATTGTGCCAGAACACGGATGCTGTAAAATATAGTGCTCCTAACCTCTTAGGAGATTATCAGAGAAGTGCCTAAAAATGTTATAATAACGTTTTTAGGCACTTGTCTGATAATCTCCTAAGAGGCATGGGGACCAAAACTCTCCTATCCCCTTGCACTGGATGGAGATTTCTTAATGAGGTTTCTTCATTAAGTTTTCCTGGTTGCATGGATCTTATACTTGAATACTTATATTCAAGCTAACATGCATAGAAGCTCCCTTAAGCTCCCCCTTAAGCCAGTGACCATGGGGGATGGTCAGGACAGGGGCAGTACACACAGCGCGGTGTCCCTTACATACCTTTGTTCGTTCAAGTGTAACACTGGGATGGCCTTATAAAATCATCACTTCTATTATTAGGCTGTTATCCTGCCTTTCTTCCAAAGAACTACAAACAGCATCCACATTCCCTTTCCTTTCCCCTCACAACACTTTGTGGAGAAGGTTAAAAAGGGACAGTAACTTGTGCAAGACTACCCTCTGAGCTTCAACTGTGGGCAAATGAAGTCAGGCCTTCCAAGTCTAATTTCTGTAAGGTAACTGGTATACCACCACACTCACTCTCTGTTTGCTCTTTTCTTTGTATATTCTTCCTCTTGATGACCTGACTCGATCTGGGATGGGTGGGGATGAGTTAATATATGCTGGCATCATTTTTACTGCTGCAGTGTTATTGTCTTCTGTTTATGATAATATTACCAACTAGTCAACTGCAATCTCATTGTGGATGTCACAACACAATCTGAAGCTGAATGCAAACAAAACTGAATTGATCACATTCCCTGCAACTCCTGCTACACTTAGAATTAATAACACTTTTGCTGCTGCTTCATCTAATGATACCAACTGGATTATCTGATTATTATCTTCTGAACACTTCCTGACAAGATTTATCATTCATTTTGGTGACTATTCAAAGGCTTGGCATGGTTTTGGTTTTTGAAGTTGCTAAAACTAAAATACAGAGGAGGTTCCTGATTGCACCAGGTTTTAAACAGCCATGAAAAATTCCCCAGCAATAGATTTTAAAATAGTTTGCAAACCTTTCCCAAACTGAGGTCTTCCTGATGTGTCAGACTACAACCCCTTCATTCTCAGACAGCATGGCCATTGGCTGGTTGAGGATTATGGAAACTGTAACCCAATACATCTGGAAGACACCAGGGGCCCTTACACACAGCACAATTATAGTGCTATGATTCCACTTTAACTGCAATGGCAACATCCTGTGGAATCCTGGAATTTGCAGTTTAGAGAAGGGTATTTAAATCTCAGACAGAGAACTTTACTCTCTTATTAAACTAAAAATACTGAGATACCAAAGGATGTTGTCATGGCAGTTAAAATGGAATCATCGTGCTATAACTATGTAATGTGAAAGGGCACCAAGATTGGGAAAATTGGACTACATAACTGAAATCTTAAGAAGCAAGTAAATTACAGAAATGATGGTGTAATGAGATTTGGTTTGGATGTTTATCAATAATGCTTGGTAAATGTTACCCTGTCTGATTCTACCCTGAAATTTATTAGTGATTATCAGAATTTTTTTAACATATACTTCTAGGCTCAGTATGAACAGGTTGCCTACCTGTAACTGTGGCTCTTTGAGTGGTCACCTAATTGGATTGCAAGACGAGTTCACACATATTCTGTGCCTGTGCAGAGACAGTCAGAAGATTCTAGAACTGTGTTTGGGCAATAACCTCACTCCCTCACCTGCACACATATAAGCTGTGTGTTCCCACTGAAACCCAGTTTCAAGTCCACCATCAGCAGACCTGGAGAAAGAGGCAGCATGAAGAGGGGAGCAGAGTGGGTTGTGTGAGTTCACAGATGACCACTTAAAGAACCACAGCTACAGGTAGACAACCTGTTATTCTTCTTCGTGGTCTCTGTAACTCACACATATGAGAGAACAGCAAGCTAAACTCACTAAGGACAATGGGTCATGCCGCATCAGCCCAGGACCAAGCAGCCAATCTGTAATGAGACAGGAACGTAGATGGTTGCGACCACATAACTCCGTGGCACAGTTCCAAAAGAGGAATCACTCTGAGATATGCTGATGAGGTAGCCACTGCCCGAGTCGAGTGAGCTTTGGAAGAGGATTCCCAGCAAGGGAGTAGGTGAGAAGAGGATCCTCTTCCTAGTGGAAGAGGATTCCCAGCAAGGGAGTAGGTGAGATGGGTGGCATTCATGACCCAGTAGGAGAGACGCTGAGATGAGATCACCTTCCCTTTTTTGAGCATACAGTAGACAATGAACAGTCAAGATTTTCTAAAATGCTTTGTTCAAGAGACATAGAACAGGAGTGTCCATCTAACATTTAGGGTATGCAGGGCATGCTGAAGACTGGAAGATAGGGATTGCAAGAAGGCAGGAAGCACCAGCAGCTGGTTAAGACAGAAAGCAAAAATTATCTTTGGGAGAAAAAAGAAATCCATGGAGAGGACAATTAAGGCAGATCTATCCTGAGTGCAGCCAATTCGCCTACAGGCAGAGGTGATGGCAACAAGGAATGCTATCTTCCAGGGGAGCATCACAGGATGTCATGGGTTTGAATGGGCATGCCCTAAGTTTGGCGAAGACCAAGGACAGGCTCCACATAGGTAGTGGCCCTCAATTAGGTGGATCAAGGTGTATGTAACCTTCAATAAAACCTTTATATTAGGGGGTACCAACCAAGAGAGGGCATCCTGCGGCTTAGAGTGAGTGGAGACAGCTGCCAGGCAGACCTTCTGAGATGAGTGTAAGAGATCTTTACCCCACAGAGGCATAAGAAAATGGAGAATGTGTTTGAGTGAGAAGTTGTCCGATGCAACATCCTCAATCCAGATGGATTCCTGATGGTTCTTGGGGAGTCTCCTGCTGCCTTGACAGGTGGTCCTGTTGAAGTTCTGGCCAACCTCTGGAATTGAGAAATGGCCAGGTCAATGGACACAATTGTGCCTGAGTGTCCCCTCTCACAGAGTGGAGCAAAACCAGCCCCCTGGTTCTCCGGGGAGCTGGTGGCGATGAAATAAATGAGAAGGTGACTAGAGCGATGTTGGCAGAGAACTCGGAGTGCCTCCAATTGAACACAGGCTAAAAGTTCATCTTAGGGCCTACTCTAGAGCAATACAGGCAGCTAAGGCAAAATTCTACTCTGCCTCTATTGCATCAGCAGGGAGCCGGCCAGTAGAGATGTTTCGTGTGGTCAGAGGTCTTTTACATACTGACCCAAGAGAGGAAAATTTGGATCACTTGTCAGCCCGCTGTGAACAATTTGCCCGGTACTTTGCAGATAAAATCACCCGGATCCACTCTGACTTTGATGCTGAATTGATACAGATCCAGTGGATGTAACTCTGGCCCCTGCTTGTGGGGGAAAATGGATACTTTTCAATTTGTGCAACCCGAGGATATCGGCAGGATTCTTGGAGAAATGACAGCCACCACATGTGTGTTAGATCCTTGCCCTTCCTGGCTTATTAAAAAAGCCAGAGGAGGACTGGCTAAATGGGTAGATGGAGTGGTTAATCCCTCGTTAAAACCTTCCAGCTTGCCTGAAGGAGGCAGTTATAAAACCAATACAAAAAAAGCCATCCCTGGATCCCAACATTCCGGATAATAATCACCCAGTATATAACATTCTATTTTAAGGCAAGGTTCTAGAGCATGTGGTGGCCTCCCAGCTCCAGGGGTTTCTAGATGAAATGGATTATCTAGATCCATTTCAATCTGGTTTCAGGCCTGGTTATGGGACTGAATCAGCTTTGGTCACTTTGGTGGAATCACCTATGCAGGGAGCTGAACAGGGGGAGTATATTTCTTTTGGTTCTACTGGACCTCTCAGCAGCTTTTGATATCATCAACCATGTTATCCTTCTGGGTCACCTTGCTGGGATGGGACTTGGAGGTGCTGCTTTACAGTGGCTCCATTCCTTCCGGGGGGGGGGGGTGAACCCAGAAGATGGTGCTGGGGGCTCCTGTTCGACCCCTTGGCCATTGGCCTGTGGGGTCCCTCAGGGGTCAGTTCTGTCCCTCATGCTGTTTAACATATACATGAAACTGCTGGGAGAGGTTATCAGGAGGTTTGGGGTTCAGTGCCATCAGTATGCAGATGAAACCCAACTCTATTACTCCTTTCCACCACAAGCTAAGGAAGTTGTTTCGGTCCTAAACCAGTGCCTGGCATCAGTAATAGACTGGATGAGGGTGAACAAATTGAAACTTAATCCAGACAAGACAGAGGTGCTCCTGGTCAGTTGAAAGGGAGATCAGGGAATAGGGATTCAGCCTGTGCTGCATGGGGTTACACTCCCCCTGAAGACACAGGTTCACAGCTTTGGGGTGCTCCTAGATTCAGCTCTGAGCCTGGAAGCCCAGATCTCAGCAGTGGCTAGGAGTGTGTTTGTGCAGTTAAAGCTTGTGCACCAGCTACACCAGTTCCTTTAGACATCAGATCAGGCCATGGTGACACATGCCTTAGTTACATCCTGTCTGGATTACTGTAACTTGCTCTACATGGGGCTACCTTTGAAGAGTGTTCAGAAACTCCAACTGGTTCAAAGAGCTGCAGCCAGATTGCCAACAGGAGCAGGTTACAGGAATCATACAACCCCCTTGTTACAGCAGCTCCACTGGCTACTAATCTGTTTCTGGGCAAAATTCAAAGTATTGGTTATGATCTTTAAAGCCCTACATGGCTCAGGTCCAGGTTATTCGAAGAACCATATGCTCCCTTATGAACCAGCCTGGGCTCTTCAGTCTGCTGGGGAGGCCCTTCTCTCTGTCCCACCACACTCACAGGCACATCCGGTGGAAACTCGGGAGAGGGCCTTCTCAGTGGCTGCCCCCAGGCTCTGGAACTCCCTGCTCAGAGAAGTCAGATTGGCACCCTCCGTGCCTTCCTTCCAGAGCCAAGTAAAAACCTCCTTGTTTCGGCAGGCCTTTGCCGATCTCTGTTAATGGTTTTGCTGCGATATATGTGTGTGTTATGTGTATATGAATGTGTTTTAAAATTTTAGCTGTTTTTAACTTTTTTTGTTGTTTAATTCTGTTTTAACTCTTGTATTTTGCTGATTTTAACAGTGCCTTTTATTGTATGCTGCAATGTAGCTGAGTCTTGGGGAATGAGGTTTGGAGGCTGGTTCTTATCCTCCTCCTCCTCCTCTGGCCCTGCCAAAACTGAAGAGGAAGGACTTTTCTCTTTCTGCAGCTGTTTCTCTAGAGTATGTGGAACATCTCTAGGTTTCTGAGCCCTGAAAGTGTGATTATCAGCATATTTTAGCATCAGGACCAATGGCGCTGAGTTGTCCTCCAAAGAGGCTTGAAGAGGAGCCAAAAGGGTTGGACTCACTGAATGCTTTGGCTGGTGCTCCATGGCCAATGACAGGCATGAGCAGATAGCCATAGAAGCTGTATAAGACAGCTTATTCTGGGCTGCAAGGGCCAGAGTCTGGAGGGCCCATTCCCACTGAAGAGCTTTAAGATGGGAAACTCTGTTACATCTTGCTTGCCATGTGAAGGTCTGGCAAAATGGGCACAAGTCAACTGCATGGTCTTCACCCAGCCAGTGGAGACAAAATGCATGACAGTCCAAAAATGGAATCTTCGCCCCATAGCCTAGACACTTCTTGAAGAAAGGCTTTGGGGCCATAAGTCCCTGGAGAGAGAAGACAAATTGCTGAACTGCCAAAATGATGAGACTTTCTAATGATCCTTTAATGCTGGATGAATGCACGGCTTATATGTGTGTATGCAAGGGGATGGCATTATCATCAAAATGCAGCTCTAGAAACTTCTGAACATGCACCTCATGCAGCTTGATACTAAATTTACTTTCTTGTAAAGATATAACTGGAAAATAAGTTTCCATCCCTAACATTGTTTTTGAGGTTGTTTTCAAAAAATACTAGCTTTAGGGTAAAAAGATAGGTTAATGCATTTCCAGAAAGCCTTTATAACCAGTTGTAACAACTTGGAGAAGAGAAATGCTTCATCCAACCTTCAAGTTAAAAATAATAATAATCCTACCTTCTGTGCTCAAAACATAAGCCCCAAAAGTAAAACCCATGTAGCAAAGCACACTTCACAGTGAGTGTGTACATTAGGAGGTATGCTGGGTATCTTTTGCTACATTTTCAGAGAACATAAAGGGGGAAATGAAGAGAGACTCATTACTCTGAACATCTTCTCATTTTTCCTTAGATGTCACTATCATATTGAAAGAATTATATGGCACCCCATTTTCAAGCGGCACTCCTCAATTTTCTGCCTTATAGTTGCATTTAAGTTGTCATATTAAATGTATGCCACCTAGTGTTCATGAGTATTCACAGCTGACTTGCTCTCATATATTTGTGAAAAACAGCTTACAGCTTGTTCCAGACTGTCATTTGCAAATTCCTATGATTTTAAAGAGAGTTGGCTGGATACATACAGTATAAAATGTCATGAAGGAAGAAGATACAGTGCCTTTCCTATAGAGTATTTGTTCAAAACAGCAGTACTCATTCTATGGAATATTCATTTTCACATAATGATACAAAGGGGAAGGGAAGGTGAGTTGATTTTCAACTCACTGAGGTTAACAACTTTATCATTAACATGTAATGGAATTTTATTTCCTTGACCCACTGTATGGCCTTGAGTGAGTCACTATGTCTCAAACTGATCTACTTCAGAGAGTTCTGATGCTAAGCCACCATTCTGAGTATCTGAACAGGAGGAAGAGGGGACACAGATATGGCAAAGAAAGAAATAATTTTCATGACCCTGTAAATTTTTGCAGTTTGCAGGCTCTGCAAAGTCAGATGCATTTCCCAACCCAAATCTAATAATTTGGAGTATAAATCACTAAGCTTTTACTTAGCAACAGAGTGATGTCATGTGGACTCTTTTTAAATTTCTGTCTTGCATTTCAGTGTCAGTTGCATTGTTTAGATTCTATTACAGGAATTTAAGCTGAGCTGCCATTTAGTTTCAAGCACTCAAACAATCAAGTTTTCAACTTAGAATGTTATGGAGAATGTTTACATGCTCACAGGGCTCTTAACAGAAGACCGAAAGTAATACACAGTGTTAATGGAATCTAAATCAAAAACAGCCCACAAGGAATCTCACAATATCTGTACAGAGTAAAACGTGACTTTATTTCAACTAGTCTAAGCCTGACATTTCCCCCACTCCCGTTTCTACTTCCTACCCCATATGCATTCTGCTTTTTAAACAGATGAATGGCACAGTTAAATTTTCATGTTCAACCACTGCACTGGGTATATAGCAAGTGAGCCACAGGTCTTGTTTCCCCTCTCTCCCAGTACTCAGTTGTAAAGGCACACTGGTTTCACTCTTAGCTAGACTCTGCTGTGAGCAATGAGGCTGTGAGGGAAACAAGGGCCAAATATACTGAACTACTACAAGCAGCAACTGTTTCTGAGAAGCGCTGTGAGACAGAGAAAAGATCTCTTCCTCCATTTCCTTGTCCCATTAATCTTTAGTGAATCAAAACTACTACTGTTACAGACACATGTCAGTTAACAAAACCTCTGACAGGAAAGCTCCTTTTTGCAGAGTCTTTTTATGCCTGCCCAGCCTCCCCTTCCTCCCTATATTCTGTCTTGCTAGAAGGTTTTTAATAATACTGGCATCAGAAGGATGGTAAAGGAGGGCTGAAGAAATACGCAGTTTTTGGTGTTGGATTATCACAGTATTTCTACAGTAAACAATGCAATAAACTAAATTTGACCTGGAAAGGAGCAAGTTTGTACTGCAGCCAATCCTAGTTTGTGCCTGCCTACAACTGGCAAGGTAAACAACAACTGCCTCCAGAATCTCTTACTGAGCATGTATGAATAGCAAAATGAAGAGAAAAGGGAAAAGCAGATAAGCCTGCCTCACCAGCTATTCCCAACATGTTAACAAAGCATAGATCTGCATGTTTTACCCCCAAAATAGAAATCATAAGAAAAGTGGAGATTGGTGAAAGAAAAGTCATTCCTGGATGCATTTTGGAAGAAGCCTTCAAGTGGACTCTAGAAGGTTCAAAATGTTTCTGCTCATTTATGCCAGGCTTACTTGCCTTGGTTGGTTCATTTCATACTTGCATTTTGTTAGTCTTGAATAATAAGTTTGCAGAAACAATACGTTTGCAGAAATAATAAGTTTGCAGAAAAGAAACTGCTTTTCTTTTTTGTGGTATAGAAAGCTAACCCTATTCTTTCCATGTTTTTTTTGCCTCTGGTACCATACTTTCTGTTAAAGAAATGACACCCAGGAACACATTAACTGAAGCATGTATATATACCTGTACTGCCACAGCTGACTAGATGTAGACAGGATGAAGGATGTATCTTGACCTATTCAAATTTCTTTTAGCATGATAACAATAGCAATGACTTTAATTAAGGACTCCAAGATGGGGGTACACAGTGAGAGATCTCCATGTGTTGTTTCAACAACTTTTGCTGACATGGATGTTGTCATCAGAAATGAGACACCCAGCCCTTTGTCCACTTGTCTAGATTTCATTGCAGTTGATGTTGCATATATTCACACAATGCTGCACGCATCCCAAAAAGACAGGCAAAATCCCTTTTGAACAGTATTTCCATACTGGGTACTTCTCATATATGCCCTTGCCCAGGCTAGCCATTCCTGAATGAAGGGGTAAGAGATTGTCTCAAGTCAGACAGAACAACTTGGCTCAATGTCAGGCTTCTTGACATCAAAGAAGCAGAGATCAAAGTTTTGATTTGTTTTTTACTCAGTTCAAATCAAAAGCTAAGAGCAGTGAGAATTCCAAGTGTGGTTGTGCATGGCCAGAGCTTTCAATTTTTCATGGTATTATATAAACACTTCGATGATGCTGTGAGTTGCATAAGTGTTACTGTACAGAATCAGCCACAAAAGACATGGGGAGTTTGCAGAATATTTCTGTATTTATGAGTTCATAGCTGTGGTGAATCAGGCATCAGTACAAGTGTGTCTGAAAGATTCATACAACAGCTTGTTGACAATATTCAAAACATAGTCTCACCCTCCCACATGCAGTTCACACAAGACATTTCTGTAACTCTGGTAAAGTGAATATACCTCTCCATTTTAGGAGCACAACTTTAACCATCTGGAAAAAGAACTAGTATTACCAACTCCTGAAAGGCAAAATAATATTTATAGAGGCCATTTCACTCTGTGCAACCTGTATAACACTTATCTTTTGTTTTTATACTTCCTAGTAACCATAGAATTTCCATTACCAATTTCATTTTTTCCCAAGGGATGGAAACATAAGTAACAGCACACCACATAAACTAGAAGTTACTAGACCATCACACTTTAATTACATTTGGAGCCCTAATACAACAGTGTTGGATATCATATTTCTTGCATAATAAAGCACAGCAGTCTCACACTAGCAAAACTAGACTTGAAAAGTTGCTGCTCTGTATACGGTTCAGTGTTATACCCTATAGAATGCCAACATATAACATTGTGCTAAGTCATTCAGGCAAACTCTTGATGAAGACATATTCAAGTTCATTTTCATATCATCAATTATTGTCCTGGTTGCTTTTTCACATTAAATTATTTCAGCCTAAATTGTGGTCTTATCACTGAACATTTTCTTTGATTCTGAAAATGCTCTGGCCCTCTGGATATACAACACAACCTTAAATTACTTCTTCCTATAAAAGTGAACTCTACAGACTTCCTTTTCTCCCATAGCAGTTTCATGACTGGCTTACCAGATTTTATAGCACTCAGTAACATCTCTGTGAAACTCAGATATAAAGGTACTTGGAATCGGGGAAATCTCTCAACTAGTTATGGAACTGATGTAATTTTTCTTCTTAGCAGAACAGGGGACATTGGGGAAAAGACATTACAATGGCTCTTAACTGGGAACAACTAGAAGAAAGAAGTTATCAGTCTTAGCCACTGGCAGTTATTTTTAAAGGAAAAAACAGAAGAAAGTTCTTCACTAATGCAAATTACACCATGCTCTTTAGAAACAGCATTGCATGCCCAATTTAAAGCATGCCAACTACAGGTTTGTTTGTTTGTTTAATATCCTGCCATTCTTCCAGTACAGAACCCAACAAGGCCACTTGCTTTCTTACTAGTAGTCTACAGTTGAAATCTGGTTGGTTTGTTCCAATGTGAATACTGAATGGTGAGGCAACATATAGGTAAATCCCACTGATTCAGTGGATCTACTTTAGTAAGGAGTAAAAACTGAACTTAGTTAGGCCTGTGTGTGTCACCATTCACTTGCTCCTAAATTTATATGTATTCTGTATTTGTGAAGTCCTAAAGGGGACTTTAATACAACAGGAAAGGCAAAATCATAGGGGTTTACTAATGTCAATGTGCCAAACTTACCAGTAAGGAATCTTTTATCAGACATGCCATTTCTTGCGTCGAACATGGCTGACCACAGATTAAATTTTCAACAGTTTGGAGCACTGCTTTCTCCAAACTAGGAAGATGACGAAGCCACAACTGCAGCACAGCAGATTCAGACAATGAAATCTTTTTCCTACATTAAAAAAGCGAATATGCTATTCTCCTTTATCAGAGTTATAAAGCAAATATATGTACTTCTAGAGTATAAAGAACAACATAAAGTACCTTCAAAATAAATCTCTATAGATTTCACTCTTACACTGGAAGTGTCCTTTTTGGGGTACTGTGGTGGTTGGTATTCCTTTCTCCCTCTGCAATGCTCAAAGCCCCACTACCACCTACTTTCTGAAAAGCCCCTAAAATCACCCTGCATGCCCATGCTCTGCTTTGTGGTGAGCAGGGAGGCTTGGAGAAGTGCCTGGTTACGTCCCCATATCTGGGTGCAAAATAATAACATCAGTGCTGAGATTCCCCGGGGTCCTCTGGGGGATTGCAGGGCTGCTATAATCATTTCACGTCTGGCTATGGGGACACAGCAAGATGCTTCTCTGATCCTGCCTGCATGGAATCGCCATACAGAGCAGCTTCAGGGTCTTTTTAGTAAATTGGAGTGGGAGGGTACATGTACAGTTGGCCCGCAACTTTAGCGAGGGTTATGCCAACAGCAAAAGTGGAAAAATCACGAATATAGGCCTGCTATTTTTTTTTAAGCTGAGAGAACACTTCTCTAGGGGTTGTAGGTCATCCAGAGTGATTCTATGGTCAACTTCTGCTGAAAGCTGACCATAGAATAGTGATGGAGGGCCTACAAATGCCTACAGAGAACATATTAAATTTTTTAAAAATCAAATCCATGAATCTTTAACCCACAAATGTGAAGGGATGACTGTAGTGTAGGTCCACATGAGGATATCTACACTATGCTGAGAGGATGTTGGATTGCTGTCAGTATTCTGGATTTACTTATTATATATCATTTATCAGCACAGGACAGAAAAGAAATAGACACTTTGAATTAACAGTTTATGCAACCTTTCCAGTATTTTTACCTGAGAATATTGAAAATTGAAAATATTTAAACCATTTAGAAAGGAACAAGAAACTTCTGCATAAGATATAAACACCACCACAGTACTAATGTATCAATCTATCATGTATTCCGTTGTAGTTGGTACCTGAAGCATCAAAAATTACAGTTGTCCCTCCACATTTGCTGGGGTTGGGGGTGCAAAACCCCTGCAAAAGTGGAAAAAACACAAATAACTCTAGCCATCCCCCAAACCATATTTAACACTCACAAAAAAAAGTACAATCCACAGATTCAACCCACTGTGGATGCCCTCAAGATTTCAGGGTTCCTTCGCAAGGCAGAAGCAGGTTGCTGGTAGGGCTTGCTGCCAACTCCTCTTCTGCCCTATGCCGTTTTTAATAGGGAGCCTTGTTTGCAATCTCTCATTCTTGCAAGGCTTTGCAGTTTCTATTAAACATAGCATAGGGCAGCAGCAGAAGTGGCAGCAAATAATCAGTGAATAGTCAAATCCGCAAAAGTGAAGCCCGCAAATGTGGAGGGCTGACTGTAATTTCAACAGACAGACAACTTGCTAATTGAAGATTCGTTTTAAGGAAAGAAGAACACACATATGTTATGCACGACTTACTGTAATATGGCCTTGTTCACAGCTTCTAAAAACACAGAGTGGAGAACCTCTTGTGATCCATCATCATGATAGCTAAGAAGGGCTTCAACCAATGGTGTGACATCAGGCAAAGTTATGAGAGGTACACAGAGGAGGGACATAGATGTTATTCGAGAAGAAATGCTGGAGAAACAAAATAAATCTTATTTGGTTAATAGGCAATATTTTAGTTTTTCTACAATAATTTGTTCATTAAACATACACATCTGCAAAAAGTCCTTAGGACTAAAACACATCTATTTGCAATGTGGCTGCTATACTGACACCACACAAAGAACAGACTTCAGCCGTATTAACAGTAAAGATATGACACACTCTCATGTTTTGCTCTGACAATCAAGAATACCTGTTCTTATATAATATGGGGGCTCAAGAGAATATCATGGTTATATTACCACTCTGAGAGCAAAAGAAAAGTATTGTTGTAGATCGAGATTAGGTGTACAGCTGATAGTAGTGTGAACTTTTCTAGCTCTCTGCCATGACTGTTGGAACTTCATTTCTGTGCAATACAATATTAAGTCCATGAAGAACCTAAACTCTTAAGAAAAATCCCGGGACACAGGAATATTTATTTATGTATTATTCATTTTTTATTTATTAAAATACTTATACCCTGTCTTACATCAAAAGATCTCAGGGAGGCTTACAATAGCATTAAAACAGGTTAAACAGGCTAAAAATAGTAAGATAGTTTAAATAAATTAAAAACATATTAAACAATATAATGAGTTAAAAACAGACTTTAAAAAATTAAGTCTTTAAAACTATATATAACAGTCTTTGGGTTGAATTAATGAAGCACAAAGACTATGATGAACAGTCAAATTTTAACTTGGCGCCTAAATCATAGAATCATAGAGTTGGAAGAGACCTCAAGGGCCATCCAGTCCAACCCAAATCATAAGAGTGTTAGCGCCAGTCGGGCCTCCAAGGGGAGAACATTCCACAGTTGGGGTGCTACAGCTGAGAAGGCCCTCCCATGTCCTGACACAGTGTATTGACCTCACTGGTGAGACACAGAAGAGCCCCCCCCCCCAGCAGATCTTAATTCATGAGCAGGCACATAAGGAGAGAGGCACTACCTCAAATATAGAGATCCCAAGCCATTTAGGGCTTTAAATGTCATCACAAGCACCCCAAATTCACACCAGAAATGTATTGGCAGACAGTGCAATTATTTTAAGACTGGCATTGCATGCTGTCTATATCATATTCCAGTCAGCAGCCAAGATGCTGTATTTTGAACTAGCTGCAGCTTCCCAGTCTTCTTCAAGGGTAGCCCCAGAAAGAGTGCATTACAGTAGTCTAGTTGGGAGGCTACTGTGGATAAGCTATCTTTGTCCAGGAAAGGCTGTAGCTGGTGGACCAGTCGAAGCTGGTACCAAGCACTCCAAGCCACAAAGTCCACTTGGGCCTCCAGTGACAGAGATGGATCTAAGATCATTTCCAGTCTATGTACCTGCTCCTTCAGAGGGAGTGCAACCCTGTCCAAAACAGGCTGTTTACCCAATTCCTAGACATAAGAACCACCAATCCACAAAGCCTCTGTTTTATCAGGATTCAGCTTCAGTTTATTAGCCCTCATCCAGCCCATTACAGCATCCAGGCACTGGTCCAGCATCTGCACAGCTCCAGCTGACTCCGATGACAAGGAGAAATAGTTGATTGTCATCAGCATACTGATGGCACCCTAGTCCAAACCCCCTTATGACCTCCTCCAGTGCTTCATGTAGATATTGAATGGCATGGGGGATATGATAGAACCCTGCAGCAAGCATCCCGCAGCTTAATTGGCATGGGACTGAACAGGAATCCCCTGGTGATACTCTCTGGCACTGGCCCTCCAGGTAGGAGCAGAACCACAGCAGAACAGTGCCTCCTACTCCCACCCCACAAAGCCAATCCAGTAAGATACCATGATCAATATTCAGGAAGATGAACAGGGTAGCTCTCCCCCTGTCTTTCCCTTGGAGTAGGTCCTCAATCAGAGCAACTAAGGTCATTTCAGTGCCATACTTTGGCCAGAAACCAGACTGTAATGGGCCCAGATAACCTGTTTCCTCCAAGAATGCCTGAAGTTGCCCAGCCACCACACACTCAAGCATCCTTCCCAAAAAGGGGTATTTGCAACAGGGCAGTAGTTCCTATATACTGTCCTTCTGGGTACAAGGAGATCCTTTTCAAGAGAGGGCACATCACTGCCTCCTCCAAGGCAGCAGGCAGCTCCCCCTGATGTAGTGAGGCATTTACTGTTCCCTGGACTCACTTGGTCAATCCACCCCTGCTAGATTTTATCAGTCAAGAAGAGCAAGGGTCAGGTTTACATGTAGTAGGCCAAACAGCTTCAAGAATCTTGTCCACATCATCAGGCTTCAATAACTGAAACTGAACCCATAAAAACAGTTCAGTAACTGAACTTATAAACAAAATGCTGCTTGAATGGGGTGGAAAATCTGTATTCAAAGAAATAATCTCAAGGGCACAAGCTGAAAAAATATACACATGATAAGAAGGTCAGTAAGTTTGTCACAGCAAGGAGCAAGCAAAAATTTGTCCACATCAACATACTTATATGTATATTTATATGTATATTTATTTATATTTATATTAGTTATTTATACCCTGCTCTTCAGCCGCAAGGCTATCAGAGCGGCTTACAAATTGTTTTTTAAGCAATAGCAATAGCAATTTACACATTTACACTGCATTAAGCAGTTTCCAATGTGTGTTAGCTAATTGCCCCCACAAGCTGGGTACTACAAATGGACCAAGATAGATTTAGAGCACAGGGTTTCTACAATCAGTTGTATAGAAGTTTTGGTCAATAGAAGAAAGGAGCTATATTGTTGCCCACTGATACAGTACTAGATAGTTGAAAAAAGAAAAGCTCATCTCTTAGAGCACAAACCTCACTGATATACACAGTGCATAGACAGACACAGAAACTGGCAGCTCTAATTTTACTGTATTTATCATGTTTAGTCCATGCCTAAAATCTCCATCATAACAGAGTATATATTTAATAGTCATTTTGTCATGCAGATTTCAGGTTTTTAGGGAGTTTTAAAAAGAACAACAATGGACAATGTTTCTGTGGGCAAACTCTGATATGATACAGGACAGAACTACTGTCTGAATTGTGAGTACCAGAGGACCATTACCCAAATCAGTTGAAGGGTGGGAGAGTGTTCTTTCTACCACTGCAAGATGTGGTGCCGCCATTCAGATCTAAAAGCTATCAGTGGCTGTGGGGAATGGGAACTGAGTTTAGCAGATGGAGGAGCTTAACAACTGAATAAGCATTAAACTGCTAAGGGTCCCCTATTTTAATTGAACTAATTTCAAGCAGCATAACTCTACCCCTTATAGAGTTGACAAATGTGAGCAAGCTGTTGAATCGAGTACCTAGATTCTGATTCAGCAGTGGGCTAGGATGGTCCTATTATTGGAATGGAAATATGACATTATAGGCAGGCAGCTCATCTGAAGCATGGAGGAGGGAAAATATTAATAATTGAGACAAGGTTCAATTGGCTTATACCAATCATGACTCCCATGTCAGTGGAGCAGTGAATCAGCACTGGATTTAGTCTGAACTTTAAAGAAGATATCCCAAGTACTGAATGTATTTTGCTGTAAGGTTTAAGCACGATCTATTGATCATGTAAAGTTCTGACTAAAACATGGAGCAAATTCATACCCACTGACATGAAATCTACCACCCACCACAGAATGGTCCATGATTTTTATACAAATTAATGAGATATTAACTGGATTTTTAAATATTAAGCATTGTTCAATTTAAGAACAAAGATCTACTAAAACATCTGCAAAGATCTATTAAAATTATAGGCCAATAATACCTACCTTTGTTGACTCTTGAATTGATTCAATTGGTTTCTACTGAGTTCTGTCACTAAAGATAAAACTACCTGTTAAATAAAGTCAATCACACATTACCAATGGAAAGGTACTTCAGTAAAAATTAAATCAATGATATTTTCTCCCTATTGGACCTGTAATTCCAAGTGGACTTAATGACCTACATACCTGCTATGACCTATGCATCAAACAAAAACTGAGAGTAATCTCTTTAAATCCATTTTAGATCAAATAAAGTTTCAATTCAAAAGATGCAAATCTTCTAAAATTGTATCAGTGACTAAATCAGTCAAAAGCCTTAATTTGTCAGAGCAAAGTTCAATCAAATGTTTGATCAAGTTTAATAAACTTTAATTAATTAAAGTTTAAGAAAGAGTAATTAAAGATGCTTTTGACTCTGGTACATTAAGTACCAGGGAAAAATAGCTTTTCCTACTAAGAACGACTGGTAGCTTTAACTTATTCAGCTGGAACTTCTGTTTCACTAACTTCAATATTTTCAAAAAAGATACCTTCAGTTAGGTTCAGAAAAAATTGGACACTTTCTCCAATTTGGATGTCAACACCCTCAAATTAAAGGTGAGAGAATGCACCATATTCATTATTTAACTGTAACTTGAATTTATTTTGGTAAATAGGTGAAATAACAAAATTTGTTAATGTCCAATTATTTCCAGACCTAACTGTATATGTAGCTTTTGTTAATATGTACATCTTCTTCATATATAATTCTCTTGGGTATGTTGCCATTTCCAGTGTGCTGATTGGCTGCTTAGGAAACTTATCAACCAATCAAAGCTCTCTGTTGGGCAGCCAATCAGCACACTGGGGGTGGGAACTTGTGGAAGTTTCAGTCTTTTTTAAACATGGCGGCGACAGAGGGGCTTTCCATTGTTCCATGCATGTGTGGCCTGGGCCCTTTCTTTATGGCCTGAAGCATTTCTGTGCTCCCTGGGTTTTTTTGTGCTGCCAGGGGCTTGGAGCTTTTCTGTGCTGTCTGGGGCCTGAGACATTTCTGTGCTGCCTGGGGTTTTTTGTGCTGCCTGGGACCTTTCTGTGCTATCTGGGGCCTTTCTCTGCTGCCTGCTGCCTGGGGCTTTGGGCCTTTCTGTGCTGTCTAGGGTCCTGAGGCCTTTCTGTACTGCTTGGGGCCTTGGGCCTGGGTGTTTTCTGTGCTGCCTGGGGTCTGGGGCCTTGGGCCTTTCTGTGCTGCCTGCCCCCTTGGGCCTCTTGGGCCCTGGGTGCTGTCTATAGCTGCGCCTGGGGCCTTCTGTGCTGTCTGTAGCAGTTCCTTCCTCTTGGGCCTTGGGGTGGAAACATGTGAAAAACTTCAAGTCCTTTCTAAACATGGTGGTGGAGAGGTCCTCACATCCTGCCAGGTGTGGGTTGTGTGTGTGTGTGTAGTGTGGGGTGTAAGGTAGGGTGTATGTACAGTGTAGGGTGTTTGTGTGTTTGTGCGATTGCATGGTGGCGGCAGAGGGGCTCTCACATCCTGGCATGCATGGTGTATGTGTGTGTAGTGTGGTGTGTGTATGCGCGGTTGCATGCCAGTGGCAGAGGGGCTCTTGCATCCTGCTGTGCAAGGTGTGTGTATGTGTTGTAGCATGGTGTGTGTGTTTAGTGTGGTGTTTGTGTGTGTATGTGCAATTGCATGGCAGTGACAGAAGAGATCTCATGTCCTGGTGCATGTGGTGTGTGTGTGTGTGTGTACACATGGTTGAATAGTGGTGGTGGGGCTCTCACATTCTGGCATGCAGGGTATGTGTGTGTCTAGCATTGTGTGTGTGTCTATGTGTCTGTGTGTACGTGCAGTTGCATGGCAGTGGTGGAGGGGCTCTCAGCATGAAATTAGCCATTATAGTTGATTTGAAAGGTTATACTGTATATTAATGCATTAAATGATCCTACTCTTGACATGTTTCCTAAGTGGCCAATCAGCCGAATGGGAACAGAAACATAGAATCATACCAAAGTGTTTTATATATGTAGATAATCGTGTATGTTATGCCAGGTATAGCTAATATATTAAATTCTAAGATCATTAATTAAATTTTTAAAATCCTTTAATTCATAGATGGACAAGCCATGCCCTTCCAGATGTCATTGGACTGCAACTCTGATGGCTAGGGCTGATGGAAGTGGCAGAACAACAACATCAGGATATCCGAGCTTTTCCCACCTCTACTTTAAAAGATGAACTATACTGATTTAAGCCTTTAGAAACCTTCTCTTATACTTTCATAAACCAAATATGATTCAAAGTGACATTCTTTACCTTCTGGTAAATAATTTTTAGAACCTTGATTAAAATTCAATGACCATAACATATGGGGTTCCAGTCCTGTTAGCTATATCAAGGGTATCCTTGCAAATGTCTAGCTGCCACAGCTATTGCCATATGCTCCATGCACTCAAGCACGATGACTTTGTGTACAGACATCTAATTGAGTAGCATATGAACAATAACGTTTGGCTATTCTTTGACCACAAAAGAAAATATGATATATTCCATTTTGGTGGTCATCTGGATTTTTTTGGCTGCTATTAGTCCTACCTCTCCTTTGAGTCCTGCGGCAGGCACAGAGGATATGGGAATCAAGCAGGGTTTGGTCTCTGATTTTATGCTGCATTCAAAAGCACTGAAGCAAATGCCCTTAAGGTGCAGCATGAAGTGAGAGATCAATCCCACCTCCTGTTCAAGTTGAGGAGTGATGGAATTTCAGGCAACTGCACTTCTGTGGCATCCTAGGAGTTGAACTAAGAGCCTTACTGCACAGAAGGAAAGCATTCTCTGAAGATGCCAGCCACAGATGCAGGTGAAACGTCAGAAGTAAACTCTTCCAGAACATGGCCTCACAGCCCGTAAAAAACCCAAGGAAAATCTAAGGCAGTTCTTTGTCAGACCAAAGATTCTGGCTGGCCAATTTTCTTCTTTATTACGTGACTGAGCAACCAAATTCCCCATCACTCAGGATGCTAGAATAATGTAGTATGTAGCTTAGTTCTCAGAATTACTCTAACGTATAGTTCAAAGATATTGACACCTCACATCCAAGTTCCAGACTTCACTAAGGCATTTCAAACTTTTGAAGTCCAGACTGAGGACAGTAAGGATGTCAAAAAGAGACATTCTGATTAACTGGAGTGGGCCACAAAATCAGAGATGAGAAAAAGAGATACTTGCTGGAAAAGCAGTTGGAAACTGAGGCAAGCATATTTGTGGGCCCAGGATATAGTCTGTCATCCTTATAGTTAACGTTCATCCTTACAGTAACAGCATACTCACATTTTCAAGGAGTTTAGAATTGTAATCTGCAGAAGTGAAGCCAAGAGTAGAAATAAAGCTGTTAATATCAGTGTCGTGACTTCCAAATCCAGAAATTGACAACAGATGACACAATGAGCTCTTGACGAAAAATCAATAAAAGAGTGGGAAATCTGGTTAAAATCTAGATATCTCCAAATAATTTACATTGCGGTTCTCAAATAAAGCAATAAAAAGGCTGTGTCTACAAAAGTTGACGTATAATTTGAGTTAGACTCAATATTTTCACATATCAAAGTCCCACAACAGTCCTATGGAACCTACAAAGATGCCGACCTTTAAATTAACCATAAGCAGTAACCAGGTACAACATGAATGTGTTGTGGAAAGAAAGAGATTGAAAGAGGGACAGAATATCATACATCACAAAGTACAAGAGTAAATATATGTAAGCTTTTTGACATATATATATATATATATATATATATTGTAAAGAGCAGTGCAAATTTCCAAAAAGTATGGATCTCAACATCTAACCCCTCTGGTTCAAGAGACATGAATTTGCAAGCTTACTCTGAAATGTAAATTGTTCACTCTGAACAATCTTTCATTCATCCCTGTAGACAGTAGAATAGCATGTGTCTTAAGATTATGTATGCTTACTAGTTACTTGAAGTTAATTGGCATAATAGTTCAAAAATCCTTTAAAATGTGTCATTTTGATATATACAGTTGTCCCGTCATATTCACTGGGGTTTGGTTCCAGGACCCCCCGCCCTCCATACCAAAATCCATGTATACTCAAGTCCCATTATATGCAATGGCATAGCAAAATGGTGTCCCTTATATAAGATGGCAAAATCAAGGTTTGCTTTTTGGGATTATTATTAAGAATATTTTCAAGCTGTGAATACTTAAATCCGTGGACACCAAATCCGTGGATATGGAGGGACAACTGTAAGATATAATGAAATATAGAAAATGCATTAAATTGCTACAGAGATTTAGCATGAAAAGTAGAATTTCTAGCCTTCTGCCTTCTGTGTTTGTTGGAAGGAAATGTTGAGACTTGCATAGATCTGCTTAAAAACCAAAAAAACAAAAACAAAACCCAACCCCAAAACATCTGTTCTAGCCACTGTTCACAGAAAGAACAACTGTTATATTGCCATCTAGTGGTTTACATGATAAAATTGACCAAAAAAAAGAGCTTTGAATTTTGAAAACCATACTATCATCATAGTGCTCAAAACTACAAGCATAAGCAACTAACTCCACTCTCTCCAGAAACCAATTTATTTATATGACTCCTTCTAATTTTACTCTTCCATCTTCTATAACTGTCCTGGAGGTTCAAGGTTAGCTTTGAATTTGACATTCCTTCTTGCTTGTCAAATTCAAGCATACACAAACTAATTTTCAGCCACCACACAAAAGGAGGAGTATCATCACACAAATTCCAGAACCTTGGATTATCATCCATCAAAAGGCCATTAATAAGGTCCCTATTGTTCACAACCAAAACCAAAAACAATTGACAATTTCCTTCCAATAGGTGGGGTGTAGTTTAGTAATACAGAATATGGTTTGTGGTTTCAGTCCCTGAAATTTCCAGATAGCACAAGATCTAAGAAAACTTAGAAAGCTATTATTGACCATGAGCTCACAACCTGCAGTTCACAAGCTACAAAAGGTCTTGACAGAGGGCCGAGGCCTGTACCCACTTTTCTCTGCAGTCCAGCTAACCTGCATGGTTAGCTGGGGTGCTGGGGTCGGGTCGGAGGGGGGGGAGGAATCACTGCTATAAGCAGCTCCAGAATTCAGGTTAGGGTCAAGGAGAAGTTTTTAAGCAGCTGCTAAGCAGGGAACCAATTAGTAATTGGAGACAGGAACCATTTAAAGGCATTTAATTTTTAAAATCATCTTCTTTAAATGTGGTATATAAATTTTAAACCATGCCCTATGAGTTGTGTTTTGCATGTCTGTTGCACCAGAAGTTACATACATAGAACCAGCTGTGATTTATATCTTTAGTGGAGAAATGTTCCAACTTGTAAGTCCTGTTCCACCCCCCTGCTTTGAGCAGGCACATCTGTGTCCTCCTGCCTCCCAGCATACCCAAACTCAGACACAGAAAAAGAACGCAATTTTGCAAAGCTTACTTCCAAAGCCAACCAAACCAAAAGGGAGCAGTGAAAAGAAACAAAATGTGATAGAACAACAGGGCTCAAGTGTTTCATTTCACAGTCTTCTGTTCAACCAATTTCACAAGGTGAGTTTCTCGTAACTATTAGTATATTAACAAGCAACATATACATCCTGTTAATATTTATAATCTTAAAATGGATGCATCCATGGCTCCACCAGACAGCAACTAGAAGGTGCACAATTGCCAAAGTTAAGCAAGTGTGGACATTTCTTACGCTTACTCTTGTGCACAATTCCGAGACTCTCTCTCTCTCTCTCTCTGGCTTTTCTTCGCAAACGAAGATTCAGGAAGGACTCATCCCGCGCTTTCTGCATGCATGCTGATGACTAAAAAGGCCAATTGAGATAAACAAGTCCAGTTGTAGAAAGCACAGCAGAAGGTCTCCTTGGGTGATGTTTCTGGGTTGTGATTTTTTCTGCGTTGTCATTTCTCTTCAAGACTTGTTCGGCATGAGTTCTCAAATAAGGCTGCAGCATTGTGGATAGTGTGTCTCCATGCCTCCTGATGTAAGGCCAGGGCGGACCATTGTTGGTGATCAATTTGGCTGAGCCTGAGATGTTGTTTCAGGGAATCCTTGTATCGCTTTTTTGGAGTGCCCCTCTTACGCTGACCCATGGTGAGTTCACCGTAGAGTACTATTTTTGGGAGGCGATGGTCCTCCATCCTAGAAATGTGCCCTGCCCAGCACAGCAGTGTTCTCAATATCATGGCCTCAATGCTGGTGATCCCTGCTTGCTCAAGGACAGCAACATTTGTCACATAGTCAGTCCAGTGTATATTTAGGATTGTGCGTATACAGTGCTGATGAAAGCGTTCGAGGAGTCATAAGTGATGGCGATAGGTGACCCATGTTTCAGACCCATAAAAGAGAATAGACAGTACAATGGCTCTATACACACTGATTTTTGTGTTTCATTTCAGGTGTTTATTGCTCCAGACATCAGGTGCTAAAGACTCTTTTAGTCTTTTCCTTGAAAAAAACTTATTTCATAGAATCAGAGAATCAGAGAATTGCAGAGTTGGAAGAGACCACAAGGGCCATCCAGTCCATCATTGCATTGTCAATCCAAGCAGACTAAGATGAGCCAATATTGCACTCATACCACCCAAAACTCTTGGTGCTTGGGCCACTTTCAGTGAGAATTGCCCAGGACTTATGATTCTTCAGAATAAATGCCATCTCCTACAAGGTTTATATATGCCTTTAAGGTGGTCTTATACATGCGTTGTAAGCCTATAGGGCAATCTGGCATCTTTTATGATTGGACTCATGATAGAGGTAAAAAAACTCATGATAGAGGTAAATTCACTGCATTCCTGTTGCACTAAACACAAATTGTGACCGAGTTTCTTTTGTATCCTTTGTGCAACTGAACATGCCACAACACAAATGAATGTCCATATTTTATTATTCTTTAAAGGGAGAACAGCAGATGAAAAATGAATAAACCATAAAATAATAACAACAACAATAACAACAACAAACCATGAATAATGGGTAAACTGAGCCAGTGTGGCATAGTGGTTTAACTGTTGGAGCTATGATTCTGGAGACCAGGGTTTGAATTCCTGCTCGGCCATGAAAGCCCACTGGGTCACCTTGGGCAAGTCACACACTCTCAGAACTCAGAAAACCCTCTGATAAGTTCACCTTAGGGTTGGCACAAGTCAGAAATGACTTGAAAGCACACAACAACAACAACAACAACAACAGATAAACCTTTGAAGGCACCAGAGAATCTTCCAAAACAATTCTCTCTGTGGTGGTGAAATGAGGAAGGAAGAGCACTCGCGTTTCCATCACAGTAAGCAAAAACTTATCGAATCATCAGCTGACAAGGAGATAGAAGAAAGAACAGTCAATAGTCAATAAGCTCTACAGCTAGAACGGTGATGGCAAACCTATGACACACGTGTCAGCACTGACACGCGTAGCCATTTGTGCTGACACGTGGCCATAGACCTCCTCCTCCCTGCCCCCACCCACAACCTCACCACCCTCCCTAAAGTGGCGATCTGGGCTTCAAAGCCTCACTTTAGGGATGGGGGAGGAAAGTGGCAGGCGGGGCTACGAAGCCTCGACTGCCACTTTAGGGAGGGTGGGAGGGTGGAGGAAAGTGGCGGGCGGGGCTACGAAGCCCCGATCAACACTTTAGGGAGGCAGGGGGATGGAGCCTCCCTCCCACCTGACCACCACCACCCCTGAGGCCTGCCGTGTTTCCCCAGAACCGCCTCAGAAAGGCCAGACAAGGTGGCCGGCGGGCAGCACTCTGCCGGGGAAGGCGGGCAAGCAGAATGGTGGCTGCCGGCCTCTCCCCGGCCTTCCCGAGGTGGCTCTGAAGCCTCGGAGCTGCCTCAGAAAGGGCGGGGAAGATGGTGGGCGAGCGGGAGGGTGGCTGCCCGGCCTCTCCCCAGCCTTCCCATGGCGGCTCCAAGGCATTGAAGCCTCGGAGCTGCCTTGGAAAGGCTGGGGAAGATGGAGGGTGAGCGGAAGGGTGGCTGCCCGGCCTCTCCCTGGCCTTCCCAAGGTGGCTCCGAGGCTTCGAAGCCTTGGAGCAGCCTCGGAAAGGCCAGGGAAGATGGCGGGCGAGTGGGAGGGTGGCAGCCTGGCCTCTCCCCGGCCTTCCTGAGGGGCACTGTGGCTTTGAAGCCACGGAACTGCCTCGGGGAGGCTGGGGAAGGCAGGGGGCGAGTGGGGGAGTGGCTGCCCGGCCTTCCAGAGGGGGCTCTGTGGCTTTGAAGCCATGGAGCCACCTCAGGAAGGCCGGGGAAGGCAGCGGGTGGGAGGGACGGACTCTGCCTGGCCTCTCCCCAGCTTTACTGAGGGGGTTCTGAGGCTTTGAAGCCTCGGAGCCGCCTCGGAAAGGCCGGGGAGGGTGGCAGGTGGGAGGGAGGGACTCTGCCCAGCCTCTCCCCAGCCTTACCGAGGGGGCTCTGAGGCTTTGAAGCTTCGGAGCCACCTCGGAAAGGCCAGGGAAGGCAGCGGGCAGTTGGGTCTCTTGTTTTTGCCCAGGGCACCTCGCGCAACTTCTCCAATGGAGCCCTCCTAAATAGCTCCGCACAGGGGAGCTGCCAAAAGAGGGAAGGGGGAGAATGCGCATGTGCGTCTGTGTGCGCATGTGGCATTGTGGGGAGGGGGAGTAAGTGCTGTGAAGGGAAGAAGCCAGGGGTTTGGGAGCCGAGGAGCTGCCCGCGTAATTGCTCCTAGGCTAGCCAGCAACACATGCTCTGCTCCATAGCTAACTCAGTTTTTTGGTGACGTTTGACACTCCAAGCTCAAAAGGTTGCACATCACTGAGCTAGAATGTATTTTTGTAGTGCCTCCTCATCTCCAACTCCACCTTGCTCCCACACTCGCTACCGTACCCCCCCCCGGCCTTCCTCTACCTCCAGTAGTTAAGTCCACCTCTTTTATATCTTTTCCAGCTTCATTCGTAGGTGAGGTATCCCCCCCAAAAAAATAAACCCATGAGTCAGAGGGAGGCCAGGGGAGGTGGGGGGAAAGTAGAGATGGGGACTCCAAGGCCCTGTCAAAAGTTTCGGTAGGCTGGGTTGGGGGTGGGGGGAAAGTAGTGGTGGGGCCTCCAGAGGCCCCGTTGCCACTTTCGGTAGGCTGGGGGAGGTGGGGGGGAAAGTAGCGATGGGGCTTCAGAAGGCCCCATTGCCACTTTCAGGAGGCCGGGGGGGGCTGTTATTATTCAGATTTTTCACATTTGCGGGGGTCTTCGGAAGAATGTGAAGGGACGACTGTACAATTTGATTATTCAGTTGTCACATGAGTTGTGACAACTCATTAATTATTAATAAACAATTAATAATATTGTTGATTAAACAATAAATATAACAAAATAATGTTTTTTTTCCTCAAAGTGACACACAACCCGAGTTATGCTCAGTTTTTGTTTGTTTTTTGCGACGTTTGACACTCCAAGCTCAAATGGTTGCACATCACTGAGCTAGAATGTATTTTTGTAGTGTCTCTTCCCCAAACCTCAAAAATATGCAACTCCGGAGGTCAAGAAAATGATAGACCTAAAGGCTTACTCCTCAAGTCACACTATTTGCCCATGTAACCCAGTATTGCCTACACCAGCCTTATACAGTCTGGTACCTTCTAGATGTTTCAGATCAAAACTTCTCTCAGGCATTATCTGATCCTTTTAACTGGAGTTGGCCAGGAATGAATCAGGGACCTTCTGTGTAGAATATATATCTTCTGTCACTGAACTACTGGTCCTCTTCAATTTTGCACTTCTTGCTAATGTAACATATCTCTCTGATTCCCCTACTCTACCCACACACATTCATGGTGACATTCACATAATAGACTCAAATAGGGAACATTCATGTCCCAAAGGATTGCAGATATGGTTAAGAATGGAAACAGGAACTGTTGAGTCACTTGCACTTTCTATTGGTCTTGCTTTTCAGTAAAACTTGTGTTTCAAATCCAGGCCACCAATTTAATCCACTTTTCCAACATCCTTAAAGAAAAAAGCTTAAAAGCTCACATTTCTGAGATCTTTAGCAAGCAAAAAAAAAAATAACAGTTCTTGGCTTTTCTCTTCAAATGGCTAAAGCCCCTTAAATTTACTGCCACTTTTCCTTTAAAATTCTCCTCACCAATTTTTGTATGTCCCTTGCCACTTGAGGGAAAGGAACAACAATAAAACACTGGTATTTGAAGAAATCCTTTTTCGCTACAAAACAAACAGAAACTTAGAGAGTTATAGTGGTTAAGTAACTGAGAAGGAAGCCTGCTCATTTACAGACCATCTCAACACCCTGTTTATGCAGCCTATTCCATGAGTTGGATACTGACATAATATAGCTCACTGATTTTCCACACTCTGATCCAATCATAACAAAGTATTCAGATGCTAATTTTGCTTACAAGAACTCCTGCATGCTTATTCATCTGTCTTGTTGAGGAAAACAATTTTTCCACAGCCTAAAATATATTAAAGAAATAATTTTCAGAATACAACTTGCACTATACAATTATACATAATTATAGTCTAAGCACTCAAACTAGGATAGTAAAACAAATACCTGGTCTATGACATTTTATTAGCATGTATTTATGCAAAAATATCTGTCATTTATTATCATAGAAATACATCTAGAAAGTACAAAACTTAATTGTAGGAAACAAATAAGAGATTTGTTTATTTTATATTTTTAAAAAAGGTCTTTTTCTGCCTCAGCTCCAAGGCCACAAAACCTAGACAACTGAATTTTGGCATACATACTAAGGCTGGGCACCCACAACTTGGTGTGATCTTGTTTTTAAATTGACTAATTTTAGTTAATAGAAATCTGTCTATATTCTGCAATACCATCTTCAGTCACTAGATGACAGACTACCACGTGCTGAGGGAGTGTGTTCCACTGCTGAACAGCTCTTACTGTCAGAAGGTTCCTCCTAATGTTGAGGTGGAATCTCTGTTCCTGGAGCTTGCATCCATTGCTCTGTGTTCTAGTCGCTGGAGCAGTAGAAAACAAGCTTGCTCCATCCTCAATGTAACACCCCTTCAAATACTTAAACAGGGCTATCATCGCCGTTTTTCCAGGCTAAACATACCCAGCTCCCTAAGTTTTTCTTCATAAGGCATGGTTTCCAGAAGTTTCACCATTTTAGTTGCCCTCCTCTGGACACGCTCCAATTTGTCAATATCCTTTTTGAATTGTGGTGCCCAGAACTGGACACGATATTCTAGGCGAGGCCTGACCAAAGCAGAATAGAGTGGCACTATTTGATCTAGATAATAATAATAATAATAATAATAATAATAATAATTTTACCCCGCCCCTCTGTTAAAAACAATCGGGGCGGCTTAAAGAAATTAAAATGCAACAATGCTAACTAAAATCCCTAAACACCACTCTCCCCCACCCTCCCCCATAAAAAGATATTAAACTAATATAAAGTTAAAAACCAACATAACTAAAAGTGCATAAAATACAAATACTTCTATTGATGCAGCCCAAAATTGCATTGGCATTTTTAGCTGCCGCATCACACTGTTGACTCATGTTCATGTACCTAATACTGTCATCCAAGTCATTGATAAAGATGTTGAATAGCACTGGGACCAGGACAGAACCCTGTGGCACCCCACTGGGCACATCTTTCCAAGACGAAGAGGAGCCACTGCTGAGCACCCTTTGGGTTCGGCCGGTCAACCAATTACAAATCCATTGAACAGTTAACTTGTCTAGCCCACATTTTACAAGCTTGGTTGCAAGAATGTCATGGGGAACCTTATCAAAGGCCTTACTGAAATCAAGGTATGAGATATCCACAGCATTCCCTTCATCTACCAAGCTGGTAATTTTATCAAAAAAAGAGATCAGATTAGTCTGGCATGACATGTTTCTCTGAACCCCATGTTGACTTTTTGTGATTATGGCATTGCCTTCTAAATGTTCACAGACACTCTGTTTAATGATCTGCTCTAGAATCTTCCCTGGTATTGGTGTCAGACTAACAGGACAATAATTGTTGGGGTCCTCTTTTTTCCCCTTTTTGAAGATGGGGATGTTTGCCCTCCTTCAGTCTGCTGGGACTTCTCCTGTTCCCCAGGAGTTCTCAAAGATTATTGCCAATGGCTCTGAGATTACATTTGCCAGCTCTTTTAATACCCTTGGGTATAGCTCATCCAGTCCTGGAGATTTAAATTCATTTAGATTAAGTAGGTATTCCTGTACTACCTCTTTACTTATTCTGTGCTGGATTTCCTCTATTGTGTCCTCTGTTCCATTATCCTCAGGTTGGTCACCCTTTTCCTTTCTGAAAACACTGAGACAAAGAAGGTGTTGAGTAATTCTGCCTTTTCTCTGTCCCATTAGCATTTTGTCATCTTCTCCACGTAGTGGCCCTACCATTTCCTTCTTCCTCCTTTTGCTTCGGACATACCCAACAAAACCTTTTATTGTTCTTAACCTCTCTAGTGAGCCTGAGCTCATTCTGCACTTTAGCTTTTCTGACTTTACTCCTACACGTGTTCGCTATCTGTCTGAATTCTTCTTTGGTGTTTTCCCCCTTTTAACATTTCCTGTACATGTTCCGTTTAAAACTTAGCTCCGTTGAAAATTCTTTAGTCATCCATCCTGGTTTCTTCAGACACCTCCCATTTTTCTTCCTCATTGGTACTGTTTGAAATTTGGCCTTCAGTATCTCTCTCTTTTGAGAAAGTCCCATCCGTCTTGAAGTCCTTTCTCTTTTAGTATTCCTGACCATGGGATCACCCCCAGTATTTCCCTGAGTTTATTGAAATCAGCTCTCCTAAAGTCAAGAATGCGTGCGTGTCTGACTATATGCTTGGCTTCTCCTTTCCATTGTATAACAAACTCCAGGAGAACATGATCACTCCCACCTAAGGGTCCCACCACTTGCACCCCATTAACCAGGTTATCCCTGTTGGTTAGGATCAGATCTAAAATAGCTGACCCCCTTGTTGCCTTTTCCACCTTTTGGACAATTAAATTGTCTTCCAGGCAGGTAAAGAATTTGCTAGACCTTGAAGTTTTGGTTGTGTTAGATTGCCAGCAAATATCAGGATAGTTGAAGTCACTCATCAATACTACATCTCTCCTTTCTGCTTGTGTGTGCATCTGTTCCAGAAAGGTATCATCCAATTCCTCCGTCTGACTTGGGGGTCTGTAGTAGAGTCCCACAATAACATCCCTGTTGTTTCCTTCCCCTTTAATTTTTATCTAGATGCTCTCCACCTGGATTTCAGTATTGATATCATGGATCTCTTCACTGGTGTAAATATCCCTGACATATAATGCTATTCCTCCTCCTTTCCTGTTTGGCCTGTTTCTCTTAGAAAGGTGATACCCCTCTATTCCTACATTCCAATCATGAGTCTCATCCCACCAGGTTTCACTAATGCCTATCATATCATATTTACTTTGTTGTGCTAGGAGTTCAAGTTCATCTTGCTTATTTCCCATGCTTTGCGCATTAGTATAGAGACATCTAAGACCATGTGTTCCCTTTACTTGCTGGTTTTTTGCCTCCCACCGTTGGGTCCTTGCACTGTTTGCCTTGTTTCCTCTATGACAGTTTGACTATTTTCTCCAGCCCTTTTGCCTTCCAGAATACTGTCTCCCTCCCCCATATGACTCAGTTTAAAGCCCTCCTAATCAAATTCTTGAGACTGTTGGCAAAAACGTTTCTGCCAACTGTCGTGAGATGCACCCCATCCCTTGCCAGAAGTCCCCCCTCGTGAAACCGCAGCCCGTGATCCAAGAATCCAAATAGTTCTCGGTGACACCATCTACCTAGCCAGTTGTTTACATCAGCTATTTTCCTCTCCCTTCCTGGACCATGCCCTTCAACTGGCAGAAGAGATAAGATGACAACCTGTGCATCCTTTTCTTTCAGCTTCCTCCCCAGAGCCTCATCATCCCTTCTGATATTCGGAAAGCTGTGCCTTGCAGTATCATTGGTTCCCACATGGACCAAAAGGAAGGGGTAATGATCAGTAGAAAGAAGAAGAAGCTGCTACTCAACATTTGAAAACTTCTGAAGTGAATCGCAGAATGGACAAAAAGGAACTGAGGAGAGTATCTTTTGGTGATACTTATGCTGGTGCATGAAGGGACAGGTTTACCACCAAAAGCTACTCAGCTCTGGAACATTCCATGGACGGATCTGTGCAGGCACAAGACCCCATTTTATGAGGCACAGAGACTACAAAGAAGAATCATTGCATATTTTGGCATAAAAATGCTTATGCATGTAGTTAATTTGAAATATATAACATGTGAGATAAACTAAGGAGGAATCTACTTTCAGCAGAGGAAGAGATTTTTTTTATTCAATTCAGAGTCATCAATTTGCATAAAAAGTACTTTTAACAATTTCCATATACCCATATGCAAAGGAATATTGTAGCACCTTTGAGACAGAGTCTAGTTCATTACATACAAGGAGTGAAGTACTTATAGATAGTGGGATAGAAAGGTGGAATAATAATAATAATAATAAGATAGACATTTAAGCCCATGAATGAGCAAATGTGTGTGTGATTAGTAACAGAAATGCAAAGTTTGTAGCTATGGTGACAAAAGTAGCAAATTTAGTTTTAACAATGGTTGTTGGGAAACAAATCCAGGAGGAGAGATATTGCCTAAAGCCAAGATGAGTAGATAACCATATGAATGGTGGAGGGAGTTCATGGAATATAGTATGAGGCTGGCTGGAAGCCAGAATGGAGTTGTGATAAAATGGGCCCTCATGAGGCTAGGGTGTTAACTAGTGTTATAAAATGTTCATTGTGCCAGGTAATCATTGTCTCTCTTCAAGCCATAGTTGATGGATTGGCGTTTGTGGGTATATCCCAATTCTGCTGCTTCTCTTTCCCATCTCCCTTTGAAGTTTTTCATTGTTGTTCAAGGACTGCTATTCTAAGATCTGAGATGGAATGTCCAGAAAGACTGAAATGTTCTGCAACTGGTTGTTGTGGATTCCCATTCCTAATGTCTGAGTTATGTCCATTTATCCTCTGACACAGAGACTGGCCTGTTTGCCCATTGCAAAGTGCTGAAGGGCATATATCACATTAGAAGTGAGCAAGTGAAAGTATCTCTAATGTTGTGGGTAATGTAATTGGGTTCTGTGATGACACTTCCTGGGTAGATATGGACACAGTTGACATCTGGGTTTGTGGCAAGGTCTTGTACCCCCTCCCCATCCATGTTGTGTTTCCTTCTGTAAATAAATAACTGCGTGAGATTGGGAGGGTCTGTAGGCAAGTAAAGGCCTGCCACCAAGATTTGGTCCAGAATAGGTTATAGGCAATAGATGAGACATCTGAGTGGTCTCTGTTGGGAGCTATGTGACTACTAGTGGGGTTCTGCCATTTCCTGTCTTTGGTTTGGTCTGTCTGTGTACAAGTTCTTGCCCTGTTGATTTGTGTGCTGTTGTTGTTTTTACTTTAAATGGTGGGTATTGTAGCTTGAGTAATGCATGCTGTAATTTCATAAGTTTGGCATCCTTGTCTTGTGGATTTGAGCAGATGCGATTATATCAGACAGCTTGGCTATAACTATGGATTTTGTGGTGTGTTCAACATGGAAATTGGAGGCACATAAGTACAGTATATGTTGTGGTCAGTGGGTTTGCGATGTAGTGTGGTACTTCGATGTCCATTATATAGCTTTATGGTGGTGTCCAGAAAGTTGATTTGTTCTGTGAATAGTTCCAAGCTGAGATTGATAGTAGGGTCAAAGTCGCTGACGTTCTGGTGGAATATCTTGAGTGAGTCCTCTCCATTAGTCCAAATGATAAAGACAGCAGCAATATACCTCAGGTGGAGGAGACGTTTCTGGGTGCAGAGTTAAGGAAAAGTTGTTTCAGGTCAGCCATGAAGATGTTGGCATATTATGGTGCTAATCTGAAGATATATGTCCTTATCAAAAGTAGCTGTTGTGAGAACAAAGTGGCAGACCTTGGTTGCTAGGTTTGCAATGATCCCATCTGGAATGATGTTCCCGATTGCTTGTAAGCCATCCTCGTGTGGGATGTTGGCATATAGGGATTCTACATCCATAATGGTTAATATGGTGTTCCCTGGGAGGTTGTGGATGGACTGTAATTTTCTGTAGGTAGTCGGTAGTGACCTTTACATAAAATCTATTAATGGGCTTTCTCTCTCTCTCTGAATCCACTGCACACAATTTTATTATGTTGAGAATATACCAGAAAATATCCACAGAAACTATTAGAAGGCAAAGCCTGCCCAGAAGCCTGAAGCAGCAAGAGAGAAGGATGAGAAATCCCTAGACTCACCTTTCCTGCAAGAGTTTACTATGCATGTGATTCATGCCATGTTTTTGCTATGGACATGTGGTTTGAATGAAACCAGGAATGTCACATTCAATTGCTATGGCTTTCCACAGATCCTCCCACAACTCCCTATGCTTTCAGGAAATACAATGGGGGAGGCGGTGACAGAGAAAAAAATAGGGATGGGAGAGAAATTTGTTTGGGTTACATTTTAACATGAGTGTACTGAATTTGCACTTTATAAGTCAATACTCAATCCAAAATGCAGTAATATTTTAAAATACAATAATATTTCAGTCAGTCAGTTTTTGAATCAAAATGTACACAGGAGTGCATATATTGGCAAAAATAATATGCAAGAAGAACCAGTTGCTTACCTGTACCTGTGGTTCTTCAAGTGGTCATCTGTGCCATCATACAAATGGGTTTTGCACCTGCACAGAGACTCCATTTGGAATGCTCTAGAGGTGAGTAGCTTAACAGGAATACCCCATCCCCTCCCACCTACTGTGTATGTCCCAGCCTGCCAAGCTACTGTCACCTCAGTTTTGAAGTCCGCCGTAAACAATACAGCAACCTGAAAGAGGAGAGGTAGGGTGGGCTTGTGTGAGGGCACAGATGACCACTTGAAGAACCACAGTTACAGGTGAGCAACCTGTTCTTCTTTGTAGTCTCTGTGCCTCACACAAATGGGTGACTGTAAAGTTTACCATTAGATGGTGGGTCAGGTCACCAAAGAACCATAGACAGAACAGCACATCCAAAACTAGCATCTGCTCTGGATCTATAGTTCAGCCAATAATGTTGGATGAATGTAGACAGCTGTGACCAAATAGCAGCCTTGCATAAGTAAGGTAGTGGAATGCCATGTAGTAGAGCCGCCGAAGAAGCTACTGCTTTAGAGGAATGAGCTTGGAGGGCTTCAGGAATTGGTCGTTTGGCCAATCTATAGGCCAGCTGGATGGTCTGGACAACCCATTTTGAAAATCTCTAAGCCATTTGCTGTCCTTTATGAGCACCACTGTAACACAGAAATAATCTGTTAGAGAGATGAAAGGAAGCCATGCACTGGACACAGAATACTGGAACATGGCACACATCTAGACAGTGCAGGGATCTCTCTAGAGGCATTGCAGACTAAAGGTAAAAGGTAGGTAAGTGGGAGTAAATGAACCTTTTCATTGTGGATGTGTGAAGGGATTCCTGTACTGCTAGTCCTATTCCTCCTAGCACAAAGAGTTACAAACACACAAAACAGATGTATACAACCCTGAGTGTAGAGAAAGGGAAAGGATCATCTCCTTATAATTTATATAGCAAAATCTTGAATTTATGCATGTAACTGATAAGCACAGCATTTTTACATTTTAACCTTTATGTTCACACAACACACTGGGAATATTCATAATGTGGAACAATGAGCACAGAAGCCATACTCAAGTCCCGTTATATACAATGGTGTAGTAAAAGTTGTCCCTTATATAAAATGGCAAACAGCAAAGTTTGCTTTTGGGATTTATTTATTTATTTATTTATTGGAATATTTTCAAGCCATGGATGGTTGAATCTATGGATACAGAATCCGTGGATATGGAAGGCTAACTGTAATATTAACCTAACATACAGATTGCTGGCTGGCTCATGGAGATGAGCATGAGAAGCTTTGAACACTCAGAAACAAGCATTGTATTAACTATTATTAATATTGGCAGAATATAATGAAAGAATTATCATCTTCTTCTATTGTGTCTTTCAAAAAACATTATTCAGGCAAACTGTTATTCGTTTAGCTGTAGTTCTGTGAAAATGTTGGCTCAGTGCAGGTATTATAATCAGTTATGATTAGTACTAGCCAAAATCTGGTGCCTTAAACTTTCCTGAGATTTTAATACTGTATATGCTTTTCCTGCGTGGCAGGGGGTTGGACTGGATGGCCCTTGTCGTCTCTTCCAACTCTACAATTCTAAGATTCTATGATTCTAAGTGTTATTGTACAGTAAGATTTAAGACTTCGAGTATGATATTTAAGATGTATGCCATAGCAGAGCTTATAAATCCATTAAATTAGAGAGGAGGAATCATATTTTTTATGAAGGGCCATGGACACATAGGAAAAGCTCCAGCACTGGCTCCAGCTGGTGAGAAGTGGAACCAAGCCCTTTTTTCTCTCTCTTTCTGCCCCCCCCCCATTTTTTCTTTGCTGCTCTCTCAAAATCGGGATGGGGCAGCTTTCCAGCAGTGCAGGAACAATTACACTGAGCAAGGACTACACAAATGAGGAATCTAGGGGAAATTACAGTAGGACCCCTGTATCCACTGGGGATTGGTTTGGGAGGGTGGATGCCGAAAACCATAGATAATAGCAAACACCATTGAAAATAATGGGACTTCTGGTTTAAAATTCCATAGAGTTGCCTTGGAGGACATAGAAAATGGCTAGAGGGGACACATTTTCTAGGAAGACACTATGGTAGGTGTGCTGTTTTGTGTCTCGTGGATAATTGAATCAGTGGATAATGAATCAGTGGATACAGGGGTCCTACTGTATGTACATTATATTGGTTGGATGCTTCTTGCAACCTTTTGATGAATATGAGGCCACACTTGGTTCTAGATGGTGTGATTCATATGGACTGGGGCCCTCTCACACTACACAATTATAGCACTTTGATTCCTACTGCCATGGCTGCATCATGTGGAATCTGAGGTTTGTAGTTTGATGAGGCACTAGAGACTTTTCTGGCTGAGAATTCTAAATTCACCTCCCTCTCTAAACTGGAAATCCCAAGATTCTATAGGATGTTGCCATGACAGTTAAAGTGGAATCATAGCACTGTAACTGTAGTGTGAAAGGGCCTAGCTCTATCCCAACCATGCCACAAAAAGAAGCAGCTGCCCTGGTGTGATAATGAGCTCTCCCATTACTGGGCAGCACAGCCAACCAGATAATCAAAGGGGGTTAAGGATGTATTGGGTTAAGTTACAGTTTATGAGGGTCAACATCAGGAGATAGATGACCAATGAGATCACCATAAGCAAGATGAACTTGAACTCCTAGCACTACAAAACAAATATGATATAATAGGCATTACTGAAACCTGGTGGGCTGAGTCACATGATTGGAATGTAGGAATAGAGGGGTATAACCTTTCTAAGAGAAACAGGCGAAACAGGAAAGGAGGAGGAATAGCATTATATGTCAGGGATATTTACACCAGTGAAGAGATCCATGACATCAATACGGGAATCCAGGTGGAGAGCATCTAGATAAAAATTAAAGGGGAAGGAAACAACAGGGATGTTATTGTGGGACTCTACTACAGACCCCCAAGTCAGACGGAGGAATTGGATGATGCCTTTCTAGAACAGATGAACACACACGTAGAAAGGAGAGATGTAGTAGTGATGAGTGACTTCAATTATCCTGATATTTGCTGGCAATCTAACTCAACCAAAACTTCAAGGTCTAGCAAATTCTTTACTTGCCTGGAAGACAATTTCATTGTCCAAAAGGTGGAAAAGGCAACAAGGGGGTCAGCTATTTTAGATTTGATCCGAACCAACAGGGATAACCTGGTTAATGGGGTGCAAGTGGTGAGATCCTTAGGTGGGAGTGATCATGTTCTCCTGGAGTTTGTTATACAATGGAAAGGAGAAGCCAAGCATAGTCAGACATGCATTCCTGACTTTAGGAGAGCTGATTTCAATAAACTCAGGGAAATACTGGGGGTGATCCCATGGTCAGGAATACTAAAAGAGAAGAGACCTCAAGACGGATGCAACTTTCTCAAAACAGAATTCAAACAGATAGCGAACACGTGTAGGAGTAAAGTCAGAAAAGCTAAAGCGCAGAATGAGCTCAGTCCTGCTAAAGAGGTTAAGAACAATAAAAGGTTTTTTTGGGTATGTCCGCAGCAAAAGGAGGAAGAAGGAAATGGTAGGGCCACTACGTGGAGAAGATGGCAAAATGCTAACAGGGGACAGAGAAAAAGCAGAATTACTCAACACCTTCTTTGCCTCAGTGTTTTCAGAAAGGAAAAGGGTGACCAACCTGAGGATAATGGAACAGAGGACACAATAGAGGAAATACAGCACAGAATAAGTAAAGAGGTAGTACAGGAATACCTACTTAATCTAAATGAATTTAAATCTCCAGGACTGGATGAGCTATACCCAAGGGTATTAAAAGAGCTGGCAAATGTAATCTCAGAGCCATTGGCAATAATCTTTGAGAACTCCTGGGGAACAGAAGTCCCAGCAGACTGGAGGAGGGCAAATGTCCCCATCTTCAAAAAAGGGAAAAAAGAGGACCCCAACAATTATCGTCCAGTTAGTCTGACATCAATACCAGGGAAGATTCTAAAGCAGATCATTAAACAGAGTGTCTGTGAACATTTAGAAGGCAATGCCATAATCACAAAAAGTCAACATGGAGTTCAGAGAAACAAGTCATGCCAGACTAATCTGATCTCTTTTTTTGATAAAATTACCAGCTTGGTAGATGAAGGGAACGCTGTGGACATCGCATACCTTGATTTCAGTAAGGCCTTTGACAAGGTTCCCCATGACATTCTTGCAAACAAGCTTGTAAAATGTGGGCTAGACAAGTTAACTGTTCAATGGATTTGTAATTGGTTGACCGGCCGAACCCAGAGGGTGCTCAGCAGTGGCTCCTCTTCGTCTTGGAAAGATGTGCCCAGTGGGGTGCCACAGGGTTCTGTCCTGGGCCCAGTGCTATTCAACATCTTTATCAATGACTTGGATGAGGGAATTAGGGGTATACTTACCAAATTTGCAGATGACTCCAAATTAGGAGGAGTCGCTAATACCCTAGAGACAGGATCAAAATTCAAAATGACCTGGATAGACTGGAGAGCTGGGCCAAAGCTAACAAAATGAAATTCAATACGGAGAAATGTAAAGTACTGCACTTAGGGCGAAAAAATGAAATGCATAGATATAGGATCGGGGAGAGCTGGCTAAACGAGACTACGTGCGAAAGGGATCTAGGAGTCCTAGTAGACCACAAGCTGAACACGAGTCAACAGTGTGGTGCGGCAGCTAAAAAGGCCAATGCGATTTTGGGCTGCATCAATAGAAGTATAGTGTCTAGATCAAAGGAAGTGATAGTGCCGCTCTATTCTGCCTTGGTCAGACCTCACCTAGAATACTGTGTCTATTTCTGGGCACCACAATTCAAAAAGGATATTGACAAATTGGAGCGTGTCCAGAGGAGGGCAACTAAAATGGTGAAAGGTCTGGAAACCATGCCTTATGAGGAGAGACTTAGGGAGCTGGGTATGTTTAGCCTGGAAAAAAGACGCTTAAGAGGCGATATGATAGCCTTGTTTAAGTATTTGAAGGGGTGTCATGTTGAGGATGGAGCAGGCTTGTTTTCTGCTGCTCCAGAGACTGGAACATGGAGCAATGGATGCAAGCTCCAGGAACAGAGATTCCACCTCAACAGTAGGAGGAACTTTTTGACAGTAAGAGCTGTTCGGCAGTGGAACACACTTCCACGGAGCGTGGTGGGGTCTCCTTCCTTGGAGGTCTTTAAACAGATGCTGAATGGCCATCTGTCGGGGATGCCTTGATCGTGATTTCTGCGTGGCAGGGGGTTGGACTGGATGGCCCTCGTGGTCTCTTCCAACTCTACAATTCTATGATTCTATGACCACCTGGAAAGAGCTTTGAGGTGCTTCTGGGAAAAAGTGATAAATACTGCCTGGGACCATGTGGCAGAGAGAAGAACAAAGGGAGACCTGGGTCAGGGGGACTCTTGTCCCAACTGGGAGGCAGCGCTTGGTAGAGGCTGGGCTGAAAAGCCTACACTGCCAAACCCATGAGCATCCACCACATCTGGACTGCACCCTTGTAAGTAGATTAGGAAAGTGTCTAGTTTAGTTGTGTTAGGGCTTATGCTTATTTTATAAACTTGACTGGAATGACTAGACCTATTTGTAACTATCTAATAAGTATGCCTGGAAGGAAGAAGCCTTCTATGGAAGAGTATCTCTACTATGCTATATAATATGCTTAGAATAAATTTCCTTTAAAACTCTCCTTCGCAGCATTCTACCTTCATGTGCCTCGTGTGGCTCTCTCTTTCCACAGGGGTGGTGGGAGGTAAAGCTCTGCAGAGTCAGAGTGGGAAGTACAAGTTGAACCCTATAACTTCCTGTTGGGTTACACTGAAAGGGGAAACTGAAGTCAATGGGTGGCAGCAGTGGTCTTTAACTCTGATTAACTCTGGCGTCTCGGGGTGCATCTGCATGCACATAGGAAACCTCCAGAGCTTCATACCTGGGTTTCCTTTTTCCACTGCTGTGATGACTTGAAACCTGAACAAAAAGTGCGCCTAGAAAGAATATGCATATCTGCAGCTATATATGGCTCATGGGATACAGATGCCTCTGTACTGCCTAAAATTATAACATGTAATAGTCTTCTACAGAACTTGCCCCTCAAGTTCACCATCTTTTTCCAGGATCAGCTGTGGGAAGGGGAGGCTCAGGGGTACAAACAAACCAAATTGAACCAGCAGCTACTATCATGATCACTACTATTTTTTTAAAAAGCTTTTAAAAGCTACTTTTAAAAACTCACTAGGTTTCAGGCATCATCACGAAGCATCATTATTCTAGAGTAATATCAAAATAATGCAAACTTTTTCTGCCCACACTCAGGAGTCTTCAAAGTTAAAAAAAAAACATGTTGTCCAACAGCAGCTTTATGCAAAATGGCTGCCAACAAGCCCATGAAATATGTGGCATTTTAAAAGAACAAGGAACTGGTTTTCTCAAACTAGAGCTTTAAAAAAAATTAGCTAAAAAAACCCTTCAAAATTTCTGGTCTAATTATGATTATATTTATATCTTATTTTTACATTGCTCAGTTCAGTCTTTAAGTTTTCTATTTCGCCTAGCAGTTAGATTTTTGTGAAGTCGAAGGCTTTCACAGCCAGCATCCATAGGTTTTCCGTGGGTTTTTTCCGGGCTGTGAGGCCATGTTCTGGAAGAGTTTATTTTTGATGTTTCACCTGCATCTGTGGCTGGCATCTTCAGAGAATGGTTGGGTAGGAGTTTGTGTGTGGGGGGGGGGTGTTATATACTGTGAACACGTTGGAGAGGATATGTACATTTGTGAATTTGAATGGCTAGTTTCTGGGTGACACTACTCCTCCTTACATATCTCCACCCAGAAACTAGCCCTTCAAATACACAAATTTACATATCCTCTCCAACAGGGGTTCATAGTATATAAACCCCACACACACTCCTACCCAACTATTATCTGAAGATGCCAGACACAGATGCAGGCAAAACATCAGAAATAAACTCTTCCAGAACACAGCCTCACTGCCTGCAAAAAAAACCAAGGAAAATCTGTAGTTAGAATTTTCCTAGGCCAACAAAAAGAAAAATATAGAAGAAATTGATCAAGCTTCAGAGTGTGAGCTGAAAAGAAGTCTCTTGATATTTTAATTCAGGGCTGTTGTACTTTTCATAACACTATGTTAATTTGTTCTACTGAACAAAACACTGCAGAATCCGAAGTGATAAAAATGAATTTCACACACATACAAAAGTGAAAAGTCAGTGTTTATTTCTATTGCAAAAGAAGTTACATATCAGAATTTTTCTAGCAAACTCGCAACACATTTGGGGAAAGAGTTACCACATTCCTTTGAGGCAGAGAAATTAAATAAGATTTAGTTCAGAGAAGGGATTTTTTCCTCTGTCTTAAAACCATTGCCTTCGGTAATTCTACTGCCAAAGCCAAAGAATCCAACAAAAGCAGAGGGCAAGGGTACCAGAAGCCTTGCATAAGCAAAGAATATTAAGAGGCCTTTGGAATGCTGTTTACCTCAATACTGTTATAACCAATGTTTCAGGGAGCAGGGTTGACAATTCTGTGACCACCCACATGATGGGAAGCGCTTATGATTAAAGTGAGCTCTGCATTCCAGTAAATGACAGCACAGTCTGCTTCATATTGTAATTATTATATTTGCAGTCTTCTTTTAATTACTTTCACATGTTGTAGCATGTTCTCCTGCATCATCCAACTTGAAAATCCTAGTTTCTTCTACACTATTATAAGATTAGATACTATGTATATTATTCTTTGCAAAATAAAATAAAAATATATTTTGACTAACACAAAGGATTGTCAACAGAATTGGTTTTTTATATATATCTATAAAACACCTACAGTCTTCTAGGTGTCTTCTGTACAAACTTTATTTTTTAAAAAAAATATTTCATTTTTTCATTCTTTTTAAAATTTAATGTTATTTATTTATTTATTTATTTATTGAGGAAAGGATACCCAACACCACAGTTCCTGCCTGCAAGGTCACAGGTTAATAGGTATGATACAAAAGGAAAAGGGAATAGAAAGAAACAGGGGCGGGGTTTGCAAATCCAGGCCTTAATTCTTCATAAAGTTGCATATAGGTTTAATGGTAAGATGGAATAACCACTGAGGAAGAAACCATTAGCAAAGAAAGACACCAATGGCTTCTGGTCCCAAATAAAACTGAAATGAAAATATTTGCACTTGTTTGTATGATAACCTAGAGCAGTGGTTCTTAACCTGTGATCTGGGGACCATCAGGGGTCCGCAATGTCCTCACAGGGGATCTGCGAAGGCTTGAAGGCTCTTTGGCTCACTTCCCCCCTACAGTGATGTGGACACATGAGAGACGCCAAGGCAAAGGCTGGCTGGCTGGTTGGTTTGGCCTGCACATTGCCATTCAGTTTGCTCCAACCACAAACTTGCAGGAAGAAACAGAAGAAAAGTCTTCCCTCCCCTCCAGTGCCTCTGAGGGAAGGTTTAATGGATGGTGTGATTGTACAGTTGCCCCTCCACATTCATGGCTTCACACTCGCGGTTTTGATTATTCGCGGTTTGCTCAGCAAGAACCCCATTTAAATCAGCTTCTCTCCCTTGCACGCAAGGGAGAGGAGCCAATTTAAATGGAGTGCTTGCTGAGCAAGAAAAGAGAAAAAGTCCCCGCTCTCCTGGGTCTTGGCTCCATTCGGGGTGGAGAGCCAAGCCCCAGGAGAGCAGGGAGTTGGCGGGAAAGGCGCTTTTTAGCCCTCCCGCCGCCCTTCCCAAAGCCGTGATTGAGCTTTCCAAGCCTTGTCGCGGCTTTGGGAGGGTGGGGGGTGGCTAAAAGCCTATCCGCCGTGCTCTCTCCACCCCTCCAGACATTTCCGAAGCAGCTATGGGGCTGTCAATCCCCAGAGCCCCTTCGGGAAGGCTGGGGAGAGGCTGGCCAACCTCCCGCTCACCCACCGCCGTCCCCGACCTTCCTAAAGCAGCTCCAGGGCTTCAAAGCTCCAAAGCCCTTTGGGACGGCCGGGGAGATGCCGGGACTGGAAAAGCCCCATTGCAACTTTGGAAGGGCAGGGGGAGTTGCAGGCGGGCGTGGGAGGCCTTTGTTTATTCGCTTTTTTTTTCACATTCATGAGTGTCTCGGGACCATAACCCCTGTGAATGTGGAGGGACGACTGTACTATTATTATTATTATCATCATCATCATGTTGTTGTTGCTGTTGTTGTTGGGGTTTTAAATCTTGATTTAAGTTTTGGGAGTCCATGGCAACAAAAGATATTTAAAAGGGGTGCCTGTAAAGGAAGGGTTAAGAGCCACTGACCTACAGCATAGTTCAGTGGTTCTTAACTGTGGTCCATGAACCCCCAGGGGTCTGTGATGTCCTCACAGGCCTGAAGGTCCTCCGCAAAGGCATGAAGGGTGCTCAGCCCACATGATAGGAGCCAAGGCAAAGCCTGTCTAACTTGGCCTATGCATTGCTGCTCAATCCATTACAGCCACAAATTTGCAGGAAGAAGCAGGAGAAAAGTCTTCCTCCCCTCCAGTGCCTCTCAGGGATGGGATAATTGATAGTGTAATTGTATTATCATCATCATCATCATCATCATGTATTATTATTATTGTTAGAGTTTTAAACCTTGAGTTAAGTCTTGGGGGTCCATGGCAACAAAAGATATTTAAAGATGGTCCCTGGTAAAGGAAGGGTTAAGAACTACTGACATAGTTTAATATTCCTTTTCTCTTACTCTCTCTCTTTCTTTTACAAAATAGAGGAGGAACAATATAACTCCATTGTCCTGTGTCAGAACTGGCTGTAAGTCCAGGCTTCCTCAAGCATTCTTTAGATGCGTGTTACTGCTGCAGCATAAGCTTAGTGGTAGCAAATTATGCAGCTGATGGCACACAGCTGAGAAGACTCAAAGTCCTTTTGCTGATGGGGTCCAGTTTTCTCTCACAGCCAATGGCAGAATGGATTCCCAAACTAATTCTACCCAGACTATTCTCTGGCCTACTATCAAATTCCCCTTTGCTAGGCACCTATGAGGCACCTAGGTTAGGGTGTACCTCCCACTATTCCCCACTGTCTCCAGTGAGGCTGATACAGAAGATGGATTTCCATGGAAGATATAGTGCAGAAGGAAACAAAGAAAATCAAAGTGTGTAAGCTTGACCCATCTCCCTCTCCCCACAGCTATTAGAACTGTGCAGGCAGGTTAGTAACAGACGGGAAAATTCATTTGTCCCGTCTGCTCTCAGCCTTCATGTCTTTTCCCAGCACCATGTCTGTGCATTCTGACATGATAGTTGTTGGCCTGGTCCAGAATGTCTATGTTTTTAAATAACATTTTGTGTCCAGGTTGGTTTATAACATGTTCTGCTACTGCTGATTTTTCTGGCTGGCCCAGTCTGCAGCTGCATGGTATGCGGTAAACTCCTGCAGCTGTGAGGGTCTCTTTTGTCCTTCACTGAGCATAGCATTTCTTGGATTTTTTTGGCTTGTCTATAGATTGTTTGGAGGTTGTGTTGCCTCATCAGTTTCCCTATTCTGTCTGTGACTCCTTTGATGTATGGTAAAAATACCTTCCCTTTGAGTGGCTGTTTTTCTTCTTCATTCCTGTTTTTTTTTTCTGGGTATGGCTGCTCTTGTGATCTCTGATCTGGAGTAACCATTAGCCTGTAGGGCCCAGTTTAGGTGCCTCTGTAAGAGTGTGTGTGTGTTTATATACTGTGAACCCCTGTAGAAAACAGAACGGCTTGCCTAGCTTCTGTAGGTTCCAAGAGATCACTGATTAGTAGCACCTAACTGACGAAAGAGAGAGACCTCTGTCCAATAGGAAAATGAGAAACTCTAGGACATAACAAATGTGTACTTCAGCCGGAGTGAACCCTTGAGGTGCTATAAAAGCAGGAAATTTGGTCCACTTATATGAATAGGAATGTTGAGTAGAAGGCCTGTGCACCACATCAAGAACATGCCTTACAGAATCCAACAGAGAGGTTATAGGAAGAAGTGATTAGCTTGAATATCTGGAAATCTGGATGCCACAATTTGTCTCCATGAATGGTGAAAAGATCTTGATGAAACGGTAGCCTGAGGATCTCTGCTTGGCTCAGGTGGAACTTAGAGGCAAACCACAGCTGTCTAGGCCAGCACGGATTTATCAGGATGCACCTTGCTGTCTCAGTGTATTTTGGCTATTACCCTGGTAATGAGGGGAAATAGAAAAAAAGCATACACAACAGAACTTCCCCAATGGAAAAGGAATGCATTGCCTAATGAGCATCTCCCCCAGCTGGCTCTGGAACAAAAGATCTTGCACTGTTTGTTCTGGGATGAAGCACCCCACTTCCTGAAGTTCTTCTGGACAGTGCCCAGATGCAGCTTCCATTTGTGACAAGACCCTGGTACCCTGCTCAGATCGTCTGCCAAAACATTCTCTTCTCTGGGGAGATGAACTGCGGAGACCGAAATCTCCCCAGGAATGCACCAAGTTCCAGAAAAGAACGATGAGTCAGAGCAAGGTATCTGACATCGTCCCTATAACACCACCGTAGCATTATCTGAGACCACTAGGATCACCCTACCCTAACGGGATTGCTTGAACGCCTGAAGGGCCTTTATGACTACCAACATCTTGAATACATAGATGTGGTGTGTGCTCTCTTCAGATGACCATCAACCTCTGACTGACAGACCTGCAGAGTGAGCACTCCAACCTTCACAGGAGGCATCTGTGGTAACCACCTCTGTGGGCTGCAGAGAGAGAAATGGCATTCAGCCTAAACATTCCAGGGATCCATCCACCCCTGCAGACAGCGGTGCATGCTGAAAGGAATTGTGAGTCTCTTTTGAGGAAAATCAATGAGAGGGTTGAAGCATTACAGGAACCAAGCCTGCAGATGTCTCAACTTGAGTCACCAAAGTTGATGAAGCCATGAATCCTAGAACGACCTGAACCTCTCTGGCACACACTCTCTGAATACAAAGGCACCAAAGGGTGGCCTTCTGTAGCATTTGATTTCTGTTCTCTGAAAGAAATGCGGCCTGAACACGAGAATCCAGTAGGATCCCTATAAACTGCACTCGTTAAGATGGTTTTAGGTGAGACTTCTTGTGATCTACATGAGGCCCAAAGAGTCTAAAAGCTGAGTGTGAGGTAAATATTCATGATGAGACTATTGTGAGAGTTTGTGACCAGAAGCCAGTTGTCTATGTATGGAAAAAGAACAATACCTTGTTGGCAACGCCAAACGGCCACCAGTGGCTGCAACCCACTTAGAAAAACATTGTTCACTTGGTGAACACACGTGGGCAGTACAAAGACCAAAGGGGAGGACATGAAAACGATAGGTCCACCTTCCTAGCGTGAAGCAAAGAAATAGACTGTGGAACAATCTGATTGGGTTGTGAAAGTACAAGTCCTTTAGGTCTAGGGTTGCAAACCAGTCACCTTTCTGCATCAGGGGGAGGATGGAACTGAGAGACCATTCTGAAATGTCTGCTGTACACAGAAGTTGACACCTCAAAGATCCAGAATGGGATGCAATCTTCCATCCTTCTTCAACACGAATTAGGCTGAATGCCATTTCTCCCTCTGCAGCCCAGAGGCACATAACATTCAAAAACACTCTAACTGAATGAAGAGCATAAAATGAGCTTTTAGCTGCCCACATATTCAACTAATCCAGAGCCTGTTTAGCTCACAGCAGCATTACAAAAAAATGTGCAATCTTATTGTGAAAGGGAGGTATACTTCAAATAAGGCAAAGGTATACAAAGCTAAAAATTTATATAATGTGCAATGTATGTGGATAATGCAATCTCTCTCTCTGAACAGCAAGGTGTTCTAGTATGGCTAGCTATTAGGATGTTAAATACAAGGCAAAGTTACTGAAAGACACTGGCAGATTGTCTCTGATTAGAAGCTAGGTGTTTAAATTTCATTTGTATTATTTGCATGGTGTCTAGCCTGAAATGCTGCTATTTCCAAGATAATACAGGTCACACACACCCATATCTGCAAGGAATACATTCCCTGATGTACCATGGGTCCCTGAAACCATGTTTAATAGTGAACCAGCATGAATACTATAGAATCATGCTGGAGGACCTAGAAAATGCTTAGAGAGGATGCCTCCAGCATAATTCTGTGGTTCTCCAGATGCCTAGAGAGACCTCCACCCCACCATAGCAGGTAAGTGAAACTGTGGGTACCAATCCCATGTAAATGGGGGGGGGGGAATCTACATAGTAATAGCTTAACTATGGTGTGTACTGCCAAAAAAAGAAGCCCTACATATTTTCCACTGGAGAATTAAGCAAGGTTGTATGAAGCAAATTATTCATTTATGTCTTCTTGATAACTGAATCATTTGGTACTACTATTTTTTTTTAATTATCACAACTTTATTTTGAACAAAAGACTATGTATTCCATTATTTGGATATTCTACCCCATGATAATGGAACAGTTATAAAAATTGCAGATCTTTGTGTTATGGTTTTGATACAATGTATCCAATAAAAAGAGGCAGCCACTTCAACAAAACAAAAGTAGGACATTTCTACAACACTGCTATAACAAAGGAATACTAATGAGGAGAAGAAAATGGATCAATAGGCACTATAGCTACAGCAGGATTTTTTTTTAATTTAACTTCAAAACACAAATGTAAGAGTAGGCTGAACAGGTTAATAAAACACTTTAATTCTCTGAACAATAGCCTACATTGCAAAAGCTTAACACATGCTCCACGGCTCAAAAACATTTATTCAAGGTACACTAAATGGTGATTAATGTAGAAACTATATCACTTTTATTAACAGAGTGGTTTCAGCGGGTCACGCTTGATTTCATCGGTTAGAGTATTTCATCTGTGGAGTATTTTATCTTTGCTACATCTGGCTTGTAAATGGATAAAAGACCCCGGACTACAGTTCTGTAGCAACTTCCTTCAATGCCATCAAAAATGTGCAATTTGACAGTATGTATCATGGCTTTTAGGCAATTTCCAAATTGTTTATTGTTAAGGTTAAACAGAATTCTCAGTCTTCAGGGATTTGGAATTAACATTACTGGATTTTATGCAGAAAAGTACAAGCATGTCACATAAGCAAAGAGCATATGCCACCTCTAAAAATTCACTAATGGGTTGAATGCTCTTTTGGCACAGTATGGGATGGGGTGTGGTAGCTTCAGAGGAAAGCAGGAATTGACATAATTGGGATGGGGGGAATCCTGCATGAGAAGAGCTTTTACTCTTACAGAGAAATTGGCCTGTGAACATCCAGTTTCTAAACAGAATGGGCAACTTGCATGAATAGGCTTTGAAGAATGTGTCCTAGGGCATAATAAGCCCTATCTGCACATACACATCCCAGAGAAAGATAAACAATGGTGCATAAGCTGTTTTTTGGGCAGCTTGTCAAATCAACATTCTCTTCATTGAGAATGCCTGATAATGTTTTCAAGAACACTAATTCTACACAGAACTTTTAATCCTACTGATCCATGACATCAGGGACTCTTCTTTGTCCTCATGATTCACAGGTATTTCCATGTATCAAGTATCAGATGGTATTGTGATGGCAAGCATACCAGGAGCCGCATTGCTTCTTAGGGAAGACTCAACAGGGCTGCATAATACTATGTAAAACTCAGAAAAACAATGTTCATGATGTAATTAATAAACATCATGGAATTCACAGAGACTACTGGAGAGTGGTGCACATGCTTTCCACTCAAAGTTATGGGAGAATACAAGTATCTATATTTGTGGCAGCTGTTATACAACAGTAGGAACACTGCTCAGAAGATAAAGACAAAGGAGTCTGAAAGCACAGCTGAACCCTTCTGCTCATTTAAACGTCAGGCAAAAGCAAAATTAGGAGGCAAGTATTAATAGGTGTCCTAGCCCAAAACAAACCATGTCTGAGCTCCTTCAGAAGGAGTCTTAACTTCCTAAGAACTGACCAATCTTCTCCTGTGGCACTAGAGACCAGATGCCCCTAAGGGCTATTATAGAACAAATATGATGGGTTTAGTAAAACATTATCTGAGAGAGCCATGATTGGATCTCCCAATATAATTATCATCTTTTAAAAGTAACAACACAAGTGGAAGGCAATTTCGGTCAAAAGTCAGAAACTGCATTGGGAGATCTGATCACTAATTTGATGTGTAACTGGGTTAAGACTGCCAGAGTGAAAACTAGAGACAACTTCTGTACTTTTAACAGCTGTGTAGAAGAGTTAAGTCAGCAGGTGTTGCTTGTTCCCTGGTTGTATGACAAGCAACAGCTGCTGAAATTCCCTCTTCTACACATCATTAAAGGCACAGGTGCCCTCTTTAGTTTTCAATCTGGCAACCCTTGGTATCTGCTGGGGTTTGGTTCCAGGACCCTCACCCCCATGGATACCAAAATCCATAGATGCTCTAGTCCCATTATAGACAGTGGCACATTAAAATGACATCCTTTATATAAAATGGTGAATAGCAAGGTTTGCTTTTTGGATTATTTTTTTTTAATATTTCCAAGCTGTGGTTAATTGAATCCATGGGTAAGGAGGGCCAACTGTATAGACCCAAGTTAACAATGAATATATTCACAGAAAAAGAAATTTCAGCATTGGAGTCCAGCCATCCAAGTGTCACTATAGAATTCTAAGTACTCATTCAGGAAAAATATGCAAAAGTGTCCTCAATGCCGGATCCTGAAGTTACTATCCAATAGTAAATTCAGTAGTAGTTATTATGATCCCAAGTTGCCTTAATATAAATGGCACAAATGCAGAAGTACTTTGAGAGGCCTACAGAGAACTTCCAACAGCACTGGGCTTACTTTAGAAATAAAACTATGCCACTGTTGAATTCTATATATAATTCGGTAACATAGCAAACATTTTAAACACTGAAAGAATTCAATATCTAATACTCTTATTATCACTGGAATTAAAATAATTTCTTATTATTTATTAAAGCATCATTTGGTAACACTCATATGAAGTGAACAGTTCTCCAATATGAATGAATTTCAAGAGACAGTGGCCCAGTTTTGACATAACACTGAACGATTGCATTATAAGAATGCTATGAGAAATCCCCAGGCTCATATAGTCCCTTCTCTTCTCAGTTGTTTGAGCTTCAGTTTTTTATGAACTACTGTTTAACAGGCCTAAGTATCCTAAAGACACCAAATCCCATATCTGTTCATGGAAGCTAAGCAGGGGCAGCCCTAGTTAGTACAGGACTTTAATTAAGGAAGCCCTAGTGGCGCAGTGGTTAAATGCCAGTACTGCAAACCACAACGTCATGAGTTCAATCCCAGAGGGCTCCAAGGTTGACTCAGCTTTCCATCCTTCCGTAGGTCGGTAAAATGAGTACCCAGCTTGTTGGGAGCAATTAGCTAATACATTGTAAACCACTTAGGGAGTGCTTTGCAACTGATAAGCTGTACAGAAATATCAATGCTATTGCTCGATGGAAGACCACCAATGAATACCAGGTGCTGTAGGTTATACTTCAGAGGAATGAACTGGCAAAACCACCTCTGATTATTTCTTGTCTAAAATAACCCTATGAAATTCATGGTGTTGCCCTAAGTTGACATGCGACTTGAAAGGACATCCACACACACAGTGTAATGTGTCATCTGAACACTCAGCTATGGTTTATCTCAACTATAATTAATGCATACAAACTAACTTTGAAATTAACTCCTTCCTACTGGCCAAACTTAGCTTTAAATATAGTTTCTCAATTTTGAATAGCACAGCAAACTGCACTTAGTGTAAAATGGAAACGAATAGCAATAGCACTTACATTTCTATACCGCTTTATAGTCCTAAGCACTCTCTAACTGGTTTACAATGTGTTAGCTAATTGCCCTCCAACAACCCGGGTACTCATTTACTGACCTACAGAAGGGTGGAAGACTGAGTCAACCTGGAGTCCTGCAGGATGGAACTTACACCATTGTGGCTGCAGTACCAACATTTAAGCACTGCACCATTTTAACTGAAATGAAAGCTTCTTCACAAATTTAAGAATGGTACCTGAATCTATTAATTGAATTTACTGGTTCAATTATTTCAGAAAACTATTTAACTGAAGCTTCTTGGATTCTTTCACCACTTGCACAAAGAGAGGAATGAAATGGAAGCAAAGGGGTTATGTACGGGTGCCCTAAGCTCAAGAACATCCTGGTTTATTAAGTCATGATGTGCTAGCCCAAACCAGGAGATGGTTTTCTATGGAATGAACAAATATTTTGATAATACTTTCCCTCAATATTCCTGGATATATGAAGTCTGTGCTGTGAGAAAATAAAGATGAAACCTGTATTTTATAATCTCAATAAAACAGTCTGAGAATGATTCTATACATGAGTTTAGTCAATTAATTAAGGAGTAAACACATAAAATTAATTGTTTTCAAGCAGCAAGAACTGTAAAGGTCTACACTATAAACTTCTGATGTATCATTCAGCCAACTGTGGATTCATTTAACTTATGGTTAATTAAAAAAAGATTTGGAACTACAGACAAATATTTTCATCCATTGTCTCTGAATAAAACTTGGATAGAATTAGTTTCTCCCAAGGCTAGAAACATTAAACAAAAACAAAGAGACAAAATTATAGAGCATATATAAATTGTTTTCAAAACAAACAATGGCATCTCTCCAGGCTGCATTATTTTTCCCTAATTGAAAGTCTGCTTTTATAGCGCTCTCTGGATTACTGATTTGCAGACTTTATTCTTTACTTGAAGTTACCAGAGTTTAGGCTCCATGTATTAAAAGCTATTAAAATTACTTTAGTTTATATGCTACATCTTTTTTAACGTTCAAAATAAGAGACAGCACAGATTGTGTTTTAATTAAAGTAGAACGTATTTCAATGCAATGTGAATCTAGCATGTCTCTAGAGTGGTTTCTAAAAATGACACACTGTCTCTGCTGTAGATGCTGCACCTTTAAATAATCAAGTTAATTTAAAGCAGTCAGGGAGAGGATTCATTTGCTTACTTGTATCCAGCTGTTGGCCTTCAATTCCACTGGGTTCTGTGGTTCACCACTGTACAGACAACATAAGCACCACATTAGAATCTTCTGGCATTCATCTGCAGATAATAATCCAAATCAGATTTTTTTAAAAAAGAAAAAAAGAATTCAAAGTAGAACAAGAACAATCTTTTTGCTCATGTTAATAAACAAAAAAAACCATGAACTAGTCAATCTTTATCCTTAATTTTTTGCATTACATGATTTCAAAGTCATTCCAGTGATCACATATAGACAGTGTTTCTTCTTGCTTTTTATTACTACAATACACGCATTAATAGAAAAGGGGTACAATACTGTACAATTATGGATTGGAGCCAGAGTCAGTTAGTCACACTTTTGTCCCTTTGATTCCAATAAATTTCATTAGTCATGAATAAAGTAAATCCCATTAATTTCAATGGAAATAATGCCTGTGTGACTTTCTCTGGATCAGTCCCAATTACTTTGGCCATGCCTTTATCTTTTCCCCCATTTATTGATCAATTCAAGTATACATAAAAACACCAATTATACATAATCTTATTTTAAATTTCAATATTTCATGGGTGCCTTATACAACATATTATTTCACCTTCTTCTAACATATAGCTGAACTGCTGAATCTCTTTATATTGTATTGTATCAATTACTTTCAAAAAGTGATTATTTCCTTAACTTTTCAGTTTTTTGAGACACAGGGATTCTTCCAATAGTACTATGAGCATGTTCTCTACCTAGAAATGACTATGTAAATCCAGTAGGAATTGCCTTTGTTGGCCATGTCAAGTCATTCCTCAAAGGCCATCACTCCTTGCACCACATTTAAGTGCTTGATTTAGATTGTGTTTCTTTTTAATGGACTTTGGTGTTTAGTATATGCCATTTTGGACACATCAGGCTTTCTATTTTACTTATGTCAGACCATACTCTGAATATTCCTTATAACATTGACAGATCATGCAGGAGGAAAGACTGCAGCTCAGTAGCAAAACACCACCTGCAAATCCCAGATTCAGTCCTTGGCATCTCCAGGAAGCGTTGAGAAATGCCCCCTGTTTGAACCCCTGGAGAGCACGTCCAGTCAGCATAGACAATACTGAGCTGGACAGATCAGCGATCTGATCTATGTAGGGCATTGTTTTTTATTCCACAGATTTTTTTGGCAACAACTAACTTTTAAATCATTGATTTCAATGAGAATGAAGTATAACTTTGCTTCAAGAGGTGAGGCCAACCACTTGTCTGTTAGACACATGTCCATCCTGATTAATTAAAGCTGCCAGAGGAGGAGGAGTCAGTTGGGTGGTGGAGGTTGTAAATGTTTCTTTGAAAGAGGGCTATGTTCCAACCTCTCAAAAAAGAAGCAATGGTGAGAGCTTTGTAGAAAAAACCTTCACTGGATGCCACCTCCCTCCGTAACGATCAGCCAGTCTCTAATCTCCCCTTTCTAAGTAAGGCCCCATAGGGAGTAATGGCAACACAATTCCAGGCTTTCTTGGATGAAACAGATTACCTGGATCCATTCCAATCTGGGTTCAGGCCTGGTTATGGACAAGATGAGTGCATCCTTGTTGGTCCTCCTGTATTTTTCAATAGCATTTGATAACATAGACCATGGTATACTTTTGGGTTGTTTGGCTGATATAAGACTTTGGGATACTGCTTTGCAGTGGTTCCGGTCTTTCCTCTCCATTGACGCCCCCTTGTCGTGGGAGAGAGGCTTGCGTACCCTAATGATGTTTTGAGCTATGCTGGCGGTGGCATAACAGCCACTGGTAGGGTCTCCCATGCCAGACAGGTCAAAACCGAAGGGTCTGACAAAGAGCGTCAAAGGGCAGGATGGGCTCTCCAGCCTTGTGGCAACCGTCCTAGGAGAAGGAAAACTCCAATCCCAAACCCGGGCAGATGGTGCTCGTCCAACCCTGTAAGGTCAACCATCTAAGAGAAGGAAACTCTAATCAAACCTACGGCCCGAGGACCTCACTGCCACGTCCATGCTTGCAAGGCCACGGCAGATGAATCTCTGGTTTAAAGGGTGAGGCCAGTTCTGTGCACGCTGCGCTCCACCAGAAAAATCCATTGCACAGGCTCGAAGGACAAATCCATTTCCAAAAAAGCCCTGTAGCGACTGGCGAGGGACGAAACCGGCAGGTGTAAAGATGCACTGGAAGCCGCAGCCCCAACCCTGCATGCAGGCGGTTCAGGACATTGGTCGCTCAAGCCTGACCCGGGAGATGACAGTCTTGTTCGGCAGCATTCTGAACGACCAAGCAGCCTTTTTTAAGGAGAGCACTGCTTGCTCCATATGGAGAGGGGCCTAGAAAAGGTGGCCTAAAGAAAGCTCATCCCCAACTACCTGGTTGGCTAGCCGCGGCCAACGGGAATCTTCTGATGCGGTCAAACCAAGGCAAAGAAACAAAGGCACACACCGGCCTCCAAAGGTGTAAATAAACTGACACTTGCATGCTGGAACATCAGAACCATGCAAGACTCTGAAGATAGTGGACGGCCTGAGCGTCGTTCTGCCCTAATAGCCCTTGAACTATCACGGCTTAATATTGACATCGCTGCTCTTAGTGAAGTTCGCTTCCATGAGGAAGGCAGCCTTAAAGAACATGGCGCCGGCTACACACTTTACTGGTCTGGCAAACCCAAAACCCAAAAACATCTTTCAGGAGTAGGCTTTATGATTAAAAACTCCATTGCCTCCAAACTCGAAACCTTGCCAACAGGACACTCTGATCGCATTATTTCCTTACGCCTCCCACATGTTGTTCTCTTTAGTATATATGCCCCAACTATGCAAGCTGACCCTGTAGAGAAAGACAAATTCTACACAGACCTACGCCAACTCGTACAAAAAGTCCCTGTAGAAGATAAAATTATTATCCTTGGTGACTTCAATGCCAGAGTAGGAAAGAACTCTGAAGCCTGGAAAGGTGTCTTAGGCAAGCATGGTGTTGGAAATTGCAATGATAACGGACGCCTCCTGCTAGAGTTCTGTGCAGAACAACAGCTGACTATTACAAACACAATCTTTCAGCAGAAAGATAGCTTGAAGACAACCTGGATGCATCCCCGATCCAAACATTGGCACCTCATTGACTACGTTCTAGTCCGTCAGAGAGACATTCGTGATGTCCGTCATACACGAGTGATGCCCAGTGCAGAATGCCAAACAGATCATCGCCTTGTCAGATGTAAACTAAATCTTCATCTTAAGTTCAAACCTAAGAGGGGTGGCATCTTAAAGAAGAGACTCCAAGTCAACAATCTTCAACAAGCTACCATGAGAGACAACTTCCAGGCAAATCTACAGATGAAACTTGAAGACCATCCTACAGATCCTTCTCCTACAGTGCTTTGGCAACATATCAAAAACAGTATCCTCCAGTCTGCAGAAGAATCCCTTGGCTTCTCCCACAAGAAAAATCAAGACTGGTTTGATGAAAACAACCAAGAGATCCAGGAGCTGTTGGCAAGGAAGAGAGCTGCTCACCAGGCATACCTCGCCCAGCCAACCTGTCATGTAAGAAAAGCAGCTTTCTGCCTCACATGTAGCAAACTACAACAAAAACTCCGAGACATGCAGAACAAGTGGTGGATCAGTATAGCAGAAAAGACACAACGCTGTGCAGATCTGGGTGATCATAGAGGATTTTATGAAGCTCTTAAAGCAGTGTTTGGACCTACTTATCAGGTCCAAAGCTCCTTATACAGTACAGATGGTCAAACATTAATTACTGATAAAGCCTCCATCCTAAATCGTTGGGCTGAACATTTTCAAAGTCTCTTTAGCGCCAACCGAGTAGTCCAAGCCTCAGCTATCCAAGATATGATACAAAAACCGATGAAAAATGAATTGGACATAGCTCCCACTTTGGAAGAGACCTTTAAGGCCATACAGCAGATGAAAAACGGCAAGGCAGCTGGGATTGATGGAATCCCACCTGAAGTTTGGAAACACGGAGGTCATGCACTCCACGAAAAATTCCACGAATTCCTTGTGAATTGCTGGGAAAAAGGGGAACTGCCATCAGACCTCCGAGATGCAGTCATCATCACCCTGTACAAGAAAAAAGGGGCAAAATCCGATTGCTCAAACTATCGAGGCATAACACTGCTCTCTATTGCTGGAAAAATCCTTGCAAGGATACTCCTGAACAGGTTAGTTCCTGCTATTGCAGAAGAACTTCTCCCTGAAAGCCAATGTGGCTTCAGAGCCAATAGGAGCACTACAGACATGGTATTTGCCCTTAGGCAACTGCAAGAAAAATGTAGGGAGCAGAACAAGTGTCTCTATGTTACATTTGTCGACCTCACCAAAGCCTTTGACACTGTAAGTAGAAAAGGTCTGTGGCAGATCCTGGAAAGACTAGGATGTCCCCCCAAATTCCTTAAAATGATTATCTTGCTACACGAGGGACAGCGTGGTCAAGTCAGATATGGCGATGCTCTTTCAGAGCCCTTTCTAATAACTAATGGAGTGAAGCAAGGTTGTGTTCTTGCACCAACTTTATTTACAATCTTCTTTAGCACGATGCTCCAAAGGGCTATGGCAGAGCTTGAAGAAGACGACGGCATCTATATACGCTACCGTACTGATGGTAGCTTGTTTAACTTAAGCCGTCTGAGGGCTCACACTAAGACTCTAAACTATCTAGTCCGTGAGCTGCTCTTCGCCGATGATGCTGCCCTTGTTGCCCACACAGAAGCAGCTCTGCAGCGCCTAACATCCTGCTTTGCAACAGCTGCAGAGCTGTTTGGGCTAGAAGTCAACCTGAAGAAAACAGAAGTTCTTTACCAGCCTGCACCAAAGGAAGAACACCACCATCCCCACATTGCCGTCGGCAAATCAGTGCTCAAGTCCGTTCAGCAGTTCACCTACCTGGGAAGCATCATCTCCTCAGATGCCAGGATTGACAAAGAGATCGATCACAGATTAGCAAAGGCATATAGTGCATTTGGAAGACTTCACAAAAGAGTCTGGAGCAATAAACACCTGAGGCAAAGCACAAAAATCAGTGTGTATAGAGCCATCGTACTGTCTATTCTCCTTTATGGATCTGAAACATGGGTCACCTATCGCCACCACCTACGACTCCTCGAGCGCTTTCATCAGCGCTGTCTACGCACAATCCTAAATATACACTGGACTGACTATGTGACGAATGTTGCTGTCCTTGAGCAAGCAGGGATCACCAGCATTGAGGCCATGATATTGAGAACACAGCTGCGCTGGGCAGGGCACGTTTCTAGGATGGAGGACCATCGCCTCCCAAAAATACTACTCTACGGTGAACTCGCCACGGGTCAGCGTAAGAGGGGCGCTCCAAAAAAGCAATACAAAGACTCCCTGAAACAACATCTCAGGCTTGGCCAAATTGATCACCAACAGTGGTCCGCCCTGGCCTCACATCGGGAGGCATGGAGACGCACTTTCCACAATGCTGCAGCCTTATTTGAGAACTCACGACGAACAAGTCTTGAAGAGAAACGACAACGCAGAAAGAATCACAACCCAAAAACATCACCCAAGGAGATCTTCTGCTGTGCTTTTTGCAACCGGACTTGCTTATCTCGGATTGGCCTTTTTAGTCATCAGCGCGCTTGCAGAAAGCGCGGGATGAGTCCTTCCTGAATCTTCGTTTGCGAAGAAAAGCCAGAGAGAGGTTCCGGTCTTTCTTGGCTGAATGTTCCCAAAGGGTGGTGCTGCGTTAGCCTGTGGGGTTCCACAGGGGTCAATACTGTCCCCTATGCTTTTTAACATCTACATAAATCTGCTAGGAGAGGTCATCAGGAGCTTTGGACTTGGTTGTCATCAGTATGCTGATGATACCCAGTACTATCTACAACTGATGCTAAGGAGATTGTGGTAGAATTGAATTGATGTCTGGATGCAGCAAAAGACTAGATGCAGGAGAATAGACTGAGGCATACTCCTGACAAGATGGAAGTGCTCCTAGTCAGTAGGAAAACCAACCTCGGATTGGGATCACAGCCTGTTCCAGGTAGGGCTGCAAACTCCCTCTGAAGGATCAGGTTCGTAGCTTGAAGGTCCTCTTAAGCCTAGTGCTGCTCCTGGAAGCCAGGTTGCTGTGGTGGCCAGGAGTGCCTTTGTCCAGTTTCAGCTGGTGTGCCAGCTGCACCCTTTCTTGGGGAAACCAGGTCTGGCCCCAGTGCTTCATGTCTTAGTTAACTCTCAATTAGACTACTGTAATGGGACCAATGTGGGACTGTCCTTGAAAAGTGTTCGGAAGCTGCAGCTAGTGCAAAATGCAGAAGCCAGACTGGTGTCAGGTGTGCATTATAACACTGGTCTTGCAAAAACTGCACTGGCTTCCAATTTGCTACCAAGCTCAAATCAAGGTGCTGGTAATAACCTACAAAATCCTAAACCACCTGGGGCCAAGATATGTGAAAGACTGCCTCCTCCCATATGAGCCTGCCAGAAATTTTAGATCTTCAGAGGAGACCATGTTGCGTATCCCAACACCTCATGACGTTGGATTGATGAGTACATATAACAGGGCTTTCTCTGTAGCAGCGCCTCAACTGTGGAACTCCCCACCCAAGGACATTAAGCTGGCCCCATCTCTTTTAAGCTTCCGGCAGGCAGCCAAGACAATGCTGTTCTGCATGGCATTCAATGTTTAAAATTGCTGTTTTAACTGTTTTAAAACTGGATTCTAGGATTGTTTTTAATCTGCCTTTAGGAGTTTTTAAAGAGTATTTTAATGTTTTTTTTTAAATACTTTGTATTGTCTGTATTGTTTTTTATTTGTTCATCACCACAGGAGGCCTTGTGGGCTGGGAGGCAATACAGAAAAGATTTAAATAAATAAAATAAGCTTAAATGAACCAGTGCTTCTCAAACTATGTGTTATGGTAGCCCAGAAATTTTCTTCCAATGTGCCAGAGATTGGTATCGTATTTGTGCCATATTATTACTGTATTCACATAATTTTCTGGAAACTTGCTGCAAGTCAGCAGCCAATGACTCACAGATCAGCACTAGCCCACATATCAGCACTTTGAGAGGCGCTGAATTAGACAAGTATGTATTACTGTACCTTGAATATTTGAAGAGCCATGATTTCATTAAGGATGGGTAGTGCACTGTCTCTCTCTCTCTGGCTTCTCTTCGCAAACGAAGATTCAGGAAGGACTCATCCCGCGCTTTCTGCAAGCGCACTGATGACTAAAAAGGCCAATACGAGATAGACAAGTCCGGTTGCAGAAAGCACAGCAGAAGGTTTCCTTCGGTGATGTTTCCGGGTTGTGATTTTTCTCCGTTGTCGTTTCTCTTCAAGACTTGTTCGGCATGAGTTCTCAAATAAGGCTGCAGCATTGTGGATAGTGTGTCTCCATGCCTCCCGATGGGAGGCCAGGGCAGACCATTGTTGGTGATCAATTTGGCCGAGCCTGAGGTGTTGTTTCAGGGAGTCCTTGTACCGCTTTTTTGGAGCGCTCCTCTTACGCTGACCCATGGCGAGTTCACCGTAGAATACTATTTTGGGGAGGCGGTGGTCCTCCATCCTAGACACATGCCCTGCCCAGCACAGCAGTGTTCTCAATATCATGGCCTCAATGCTGGTGATCCCTGCTTGCTCAAGGACAGCAACATTCGTCACATAGTCAGTCCAGTGTATATTTAGGATTGTGCATAAACAGCGCTGATGGAAGCATTCGAGGAGTCGTAAGTGGTGGCGATAGGTGACCCATGTTTCAGACCCACAAAGGAGAATAGACAGTACAATGGCTCTATACACACTGATTTTTGTGTTTCGCCTCAGGTGTTTATTACTCCAGACTCTTTTGTAAAGTCTTCCAAATGTGCTATGTGCCTTTGCTAATCGGTGATCGATCTCTTTGTCAGTCTTGGCATCTGAGGAGATGATGCTTCCCAGGTAGATGAACTGCTGAACGGACTTAAGCACAGAGTTGCTAACGGCAATGTGGGGATGGTGGTGTTCGCCTTTGGTGCAGGCTGGTAAAGAACTTCTGTTTTCTTCAGATTGACTTCCAGCCCAAACAGCTCTGCAGCTGTTGCGAAGCAGGATGTTAGGCGTTGCAGAGCTGCTTCTGTGTGGGCAACAACGGCAGCATCATCAGCGAAGAGCAGCTCGCGAACTAGATAGTTTAGAGTCTTAGTGTGAGCCCTCAGATGGCTTAAGTTAAACAAGGTACCATCAGTATGGTAACGTATATAGATGCCGTCTTCTTCGAGCTCTGCCGTAGCCCTTTGGAGCATCATGCTGAAGAAGATTGTAAATAAAGTTGGAGCAAGAACACAACCTTGCTTCTCTCTATTAGTTATTAGAAAGGGCTCTGAAAGAGCATTGCCACATCTGACTTGACGACGTTGGCCCTCGTGTAGCAAGATAATCATTTTAAGGAATTTGGGGGGACATCCTAGCCTTTCCAGGATCTGCCACAGACCTTTCCTACTCAGAGTGTCGAAGGCTTTGGTGAGGTCAACAAATGCTACATAGAGACCCTTGTTCTGCTCTCTACATTTCTCTTGCAGTTGTCTAAGGGCAAATACCATATCTGTAGTACTCCTATTGGCTCTGAAGCCACATTGGCTTTCAGGGAGAAGTTCTTCTGCAATAGCAGGAACTAATCTGTTCAGGAGTATCCTTGCAAGGATTTTTCCAGCAATAGAGAGCAGTGTTATGCCTTGATAGTTTGAGCAATCGGATTTTGCTCCTTTTTTCTTGTACAGGGTAATGATGACTGCATCTCGGAGATCTGATGGCAGTTCCCCCTTTTCCCAGCAATTCACAAGGAGTTCATGGAATATATCATGGAGTACATGACCTCCGTGTTTCCAAACTTCAGGTGGGATTCCATCAATCCCAGCTGCCTTGCCGTTTTTCAACTGCTGTATGGCCTTAAGGGTCTCTTCCAAAGTGGGAGCTATGTCCAATTCATTTTTCATCGGTTTTTGTATCATATGTTGGATAGCTGAGCCTTGGACTACTCGGTTGGCACTAAAGAGACTTTGAAAGTGTTCAGCCCATCGATTCAGGATGGAGGCTTTATCAGTTATTAATGTTTGACCATCTGTACTGTATAAGGAGCTTTGGACCTGATAAGTAGGTCCAAACACTGCCTTAAGAGCTTCATAAAATCCTCTAGAATCCCCCAGATCTGCACAGCATTGTTTCTTTTCTGCTATATTGATCCACCACTTGTTCTGCATGTCTCGGAGTTTTTGTTGAAGTTTACTACATGTGAGACATAAAGCTGCTTTTCTTACATGGCAAGTTGGCTGGGCAAGGTATGCCTGGTGAGCAGTTCTCTTCTTTGCCAACAGCTCCTGGATCTCTTGGTTGTTTTCATCAAACCAGTCTTGATTTTTCTTATGGGTGAACCCAAGGGATTCTTCCGCAGACTGGAGGATACTGTTTTTGATATGTTGCCAAAGCACTGTAGGAGAAGGATCTATAGGATGGTCTTCAAGTTTTGTTTGCAGGTTTACCTGGAATTTGTCTCTCATAGTAGCTTGTTGAAGATTGTTGACTTGGAGTCTCTTCTTTTACATGCCACCCCTCTTAGGTTTGAACTTAAGATGAAGATTTAGTTTACATCTGGCGAGGCGATGATCTGTCTGGCATTCTGCACTGGGCATCACTCGAGTATGGCGGACATCGCGAATGTTTCTCTGGCGGACTAGAACATAGTCAATGAGGTGCCAATGTTTGGATCAGGGATACATCCAGGTTGTCTTCAAGCTGTCTTTCTGCTGAAATATAGTGTTTGTAATAGTCAGCTGTTGTTCTGCACAGAACACTAGCAAGAGGCATCCGTTATCATTGCAATTTCCAACACATGCTTGCCTAAGACACCTTTCCAGGCTTCAGAGTTCTTTCCTACTCTGGCATTGAAGTCACCAAGGATAATAATTTTATCTTCTACAGGGACTTTTTGTATGAGGTGGCATAGGTCTGTGTAGAATTTGTCTTTCTCTACAGGGTCGGCTTGCATAGTTGGGACATATATACTAAAGAGAACTACATGTGGGAGGCGTAAGGAAATAATGCGATCAGAGTGTCCTGTTGGCAAGGTTTCGAGTTTGGAGGCAATGGGGTTTTTAATCATGAAGCCTACTCCTGAAAGATGTTTTTGGGTTTTGGGTTTGCCAGACCAGTAAAGTGTGTAGCTGGCGCCGTGTTCTTTAAGGCTGCCTTCCTCATGGAGACGAACTTCACTAAGAGCAGCGATGTCAATATTAAGTCGTGATAGTTCATGGGCTATTAGAGCAGAACGATGCTCAGGCTGTCCACCGTCTTCAGAGTCTCGCATGGTTCTGATGTTCCAGCATGCAAGCGTCAGTTTATTTACACCTTTGGAGACCGGTGTGCGCCTTTGTTTCTTTGCCTTGGTTTGACAGCATCAGAAGATTCCCATTGGCCACGGCTAGCCAACCAGGTAGTTGGGGATGAGCTTTCGTTAGGCCACCTTTTCTAGGCCCCTCTCCATATGGAGCAAGCAGTGCTCTCCTTGGTCATTCAGGATTCTGCCGAACAAGACTGTCATCTCCCGGGTCAGCCTCGAGCGACCAAAGTCCCGAACCGCCTGCATGCAGAGTTGGGTATGCGGCTTCCAGTGCATCTTTACACCTGCCGTTTCATCCCTTGCCTATCGCTACAGGGCTTTTTTTTTTAATTGGATTTGTCCTTCGAGCCTGTGCAATGGATTTGTCTGGTGGAGCGCAGCGTGCACAGAACTGGCTTCACCCTTTAAACCAAAGGTTCATCTGCTGGCCTTGCGAGCATGGACGGTAGCAGTGAGGTCCTCAGGCCGTAGGTTTGATTAGAGTTTCCTTCTCTTAGATGGTTGACCTTACAGGGTTGGACAAGCACCATATGCCTGGGTTTGGGATTAGAGTTTTCCTTCTCCTAGGACGGTTGCCATAGGCTAGAGAGCCCATCCTGCCCTTTGACGCTCTTTGTCAAACCCTTCAGTTTTGACCTGTCTGGCATGGGAGACCCTACCGGTGGCTATTGTGCCATCTCCAGCATAGCTCAAAGCATCATTAGGGTACGCAAGCCTCTCTCCCATGACAAGGGGGCATCAATGGAGAGGGTATTGCACTGTACTCTAACATTAAAGAGGTAACTATTTGACACCACCATTGTGGTCACAGTTGGGGTAGCCAATTTGTCACCTAGTGGCCAACCTTCTGGTGATGAGCCTCTTCCTAATTACCTAGGCTAGTCTTCACACTGCAGACACGACCAAAGCTTCACGTTCTTAGTAGAACCTGCCAGAGCTTTGAGAGCCTAGAGTCACTATCATAATGAGGTGGCAGAGTAAGACTTTGTGGAAGAATCTTTAAATTAGACATGTCTTTGTGAACATTACCATAAACAACAAAATTCAAGAATAAATATGTTCATTTCACAAAGCTGATTTCAAACGCTCACCATAGCCAACGACAAGGGGATTCCAACAAAGTCTTCCCAATAACTGTCCAATAGATGGAAACTGTTGGATTGCAGTAGTACAGTTCTGAAATTAAAAGAAAATGCTCAGTCTCAATAACTTTACCAAAAGTTATTGTGTGTCCCAAATAAGAGTGATTTGGAGAAAATTATATATAGGGTACAGTACCTTCAAAGACAAAGATCAGACTATAATTGTTGCCTATGAAGTCTTACCCATTATTGAAAGGTAATAGAAACTTCTGCAAAGATGACTCATGACAAGAAAGCATTGACCACAAAGGGAAATTTGGTGGGGTGGGGGGGAACAAGACAGGCTAAGTTCCCACCATGCACTAGAAGTACAAATGGGGAGCACTGTCACAGGATCCCATACAGATCTTCAAACTTCAATTGCAGATCTGGAATGCTGTTGGACACAGAGCAATGTTCACGACTGGGTGTTATGCGCACATCCCTATCCCCAGTTTAGCCTTACATTTGATTAAAGCAAACACAAAGGCTTAATAAAGAAAGACCATTAAAGCCTTCTGTGACTTATGGTTATCAGGTATATAGAGTGAAGTTGACCAATAAAATCCCTCTCCCAAAGGTGGTTGTTTCCTGCTTTAAAAAAAATATTCATACAAGAATCTTACAAATTGCACAGTATGCATTATGAATTTTGATCATACATTTAACTCAGACATTTCAAATCACATACTGTTCTTACCCAAAAATGAAAAGTAAACTATTTTACATAAAATTACATTAGTCCTGTTTCTTTTGAATGTCAGTCTTTACTGTGTTTCATTATTTTTACTCTTATTCAAAACACACAAAACATACATGAACAAATATCTTAACAATAACAAACTAACATAAGAAAGAGTTACAAACAACAATATAAGTTGGGGATAAGAGAAGAAAGGTAGAAAAGAAAAGTTAATGTACAGTTCTCCCTCCGTATCTACGGATTTGGTATCCACAGATTTAAGTATTCACGGCTTGAAAATATTCTTTAAAAAAAATAATCCCAAAAGCAAACCTTGATTGTGCCATTTTATATAAGGGACATCATTTTGCTATGCCATTGCATATAATGGGACTTGCGTATTCACAGATTTTGGTATCCATGGGGGGGTCCTGGAACCAAACCCCAGCGAATATGAAGAGACAACTGTACTTCCTTCCTTTCTGGTGTTAGATGAATGTCAGTCTTTACATTCTCTCTCTCTCTCTCTCTCTCTGGCTTTTCTTCACAAACGACGATTCAGGAAGGACTCATCCTGCGCTTTCTGCAACCGCGCTGATGACTAAAAAGGCCAATCCGAGATAAACAAGTCCGGTTGCAGAAAGCACAGCAGAAGGTTTCCTTGGGTGATGTTTTTGGGTTGTGATTCTTTCTGCGTTCTCGTTTCTCTTTAAGACTTCTTCGGCATGAGTTCTCAAATAAGGCTGCAGCATTGTGGATAGTGCGTCTCCATGCCTCCCGATGTGAGGCCAGGGCGAACCACTGTTGGTGATCAATTTGGCCAAGCCTGAGATGTTGTTTCAGGGAGGCTTTGTATCACTTTTTTGGAGTGCCCCTCTTACGCTGACCCATAGTGAGTTCACCGTAGAGTAGTATTTTGGGGAGGTGATGGCCCTCCATCCTAGAAACGTGCCCTGCCCAGCGCAGCTGCGTTCTCAATATCATGGCCTCAATACTGGTGATCCCTGCTTGCTCAAGGACAGCAACATTCGTCACATAGTCAGTCCAGAGTATATTTAGGATTGTGCGTAGACAGCGCTGATGAAAGCGCTCGAGGGGTCGTAGGTGGTGGCGATAGGTGACCCATGGTTCAGATCCATAGATTTAATGCATCCTTATTTCCAGAAATTGTTTCTTACTGTCACTGATTTATATAGTAATTACATTAGGCTTTGTACTATCTTTTTGATTTCGTACTTTTAAACTTGTTATTGTTCCTTTATACCACTATTTCATCCATGCTTATCCGTATTGTCATCTGGTACTTTCTTAATTCACTCTTTTCTGGTCCAGTTTCGAATAAGATATAACTGGCACTCAGTCTCTTTCTACTTGGTCTGTTGTTTTAAAGGTCATCCAGAACATTAGTTTGTCTACAACTTTTAATTTCCAAGTCCTTTATTTTAGGGTCTTCTTGATTTTTCCAGTCTTTTGCAGTTATCAATCTAAGTTTCCTGTTTTTCCTGTCTACTTCTGAGTTGAAGAACAGGAGGATTAGAAGCACAAGGAAGGACTTAATACTTGACGCTGAATGACTAGTACTTGGCCTGTCTCCAGATGAGAAGAGGCAATGCTGGTGACTCCTGCATAAGTGTGGACGCCCTTCCAAAAATGACTACAATTTTTTAGCACAGCTGGAGCATCATTCATTACTGTAAAAACTTTCAGTTTAGCCCATCTTCTGTGGTCAAGATGATATCTATTCAGGTGGGTTTTTTAACAGCTGTTACATGAAGAAATAAAAAATTAAAACACCTGGTGTTAATCTATTGTTTTTCCTAGCTTTCAAGATGAGACAGACGAAGTCCGATAAATAAAAAAGCACACCACATCATACAAAATGTCATGCCTCTTACATCATGCTATGGATTATATGGAAGGCTGAGTAATAACTACAGTACAAAGACATTCTGAAGTTTCTGTTACTGTTTGCTATATTCTGTGTGACATCATATCTAGTCAATTCCAACCTGAAGTTTAACAGACACTACTATATCTACAAACCTAAACAAAATTTGACCAAATGGAAAGCAGCTTTGTTACAAAAGTAATGCATAATATAGTTTATAAACAGTATTATGCGATAAGTCATTTGCCCCCACTTTTGTAGCTTTACTGTCTAATAAATAAAAGCTTTCAAAATGGTACTAAACTGTGATAATATGCAAGTAGCAGAAAAGGTAACTGTCTCATACTGCTGTAATAACATGTTCCGATTTGTCCCACATTTGGAGCCAGCCCTATACTAATTGGGACCAAATATGGAAAGTCCATCTGAAGTCAGGTGTCTCAAGTAGCTTACTGCAATTAGATATTTCAAAGCGACAGTTTTCAGTCTCACAGACATATAAGCAATCCCTCACCTACAACTGATTTTTCAGTAGCCCATGTGACACTTAAAAATTTCTTTAAAAATGCTATTCTCATTTATCATACTATGCTAAATGCTGCATCAATATTTTAATTCATACAAATACAGAGAAAAATCTTAACAAGTTGCAGCTTGTCTCAGAACAATTACAATTTTCCAGACAATACAAACATTACACTAGCATGACTAGAAATATTAGCTTGTGATCCAGTGGTGGAGGCCTGAAATGTCTTCATATGCCACAGCAGTGAGGTTCATATGTCAGCAGACTGTTTATGATTTAAGGGATCAGTTATAATTTTGTATGTTAAGGGCCTTTAAATAATCCAATTTATGACCTGAAAACCAGAATCAAATACTTGTTTATTATAAAGTCTTTTTAAAAAGGTTACTGTGTTGGGTAGGAAATCTCATGTGAGAACATAACCAATCAAGAAGAAAAAGCTCCTTTCACAATAAATCAGGAACACAGGAAACACATTCCTGTTTCTATTACCTGTGGCTGTTTCCCCAATTTGCTTCTGTGATCCAGCAATACATTAGGTCAATACTACAAGCCTCTCTGCTACTGTTAGCTTTTTGTCTTGTCAAAATGTGGGGTGCAGAATGTTTCTGTAACAGTCTTCCAAACAGTTCATTCTTCCAGCTAATTCACTTACCATATGTTTCAAAGCTCCATAAATCTGCAATAGAAATTCCTGCAATTCAGGCAAGTGAAGGCAGACATCTTGCTGAGATTCTGAAGTGGTGCTCTGACCCCACTTAAGAGTCTTGTGCAGCCAAAACTCCAAGCTTAATTTAGTGAGCCCAGCATCTTCGGCCATCCTGTCACCTTAACAACGAAAAGAAAAGTGAGAAAGCTGTTCTGTGAGAAAGAGTGTTGATAAACATTTATCCCAGAACAAGATGCAGAATTAAAGATTTCTGCATACGCTTATTCTAATACTGTCTAAAATAGTCTTGTGCATCAGATGCAAGAGTGAGGGATCAATTATCAGTAGAATATATCAAAATACATCCCTTTGCTTACATTTTTACTACAGGTGTTTAAGAATCAATATTTAAAGTAAAATTGTACAGGTAAAAATGTTTAAGGAAACACATGCCAGTACCATCTGCAACCTGTGGAAAACAAAAGCAGCCAGAATCCTACTTTTTAAGCTAAAGAAAGGGATGGATCCTTTGGCTGCAATACTTCGCCCAGAAACCACATGTTTGGAACAAGAGAAATACTGCTAATCTCCAGCATTCACAAATCTGAAGGCTTTTAAAATGCAATAAATCACAACCTTCCATGTAAAGTATGTATTCAGACATTCCATATGAGTGTCAGAATGCAACCATAAATTACGCATGCTTCATGCATAGAAGAGGAAGATCATTTTCTTTTTACTTCTTTGAAACAAGAGGGGAGGACTGTCATTCTATTCCACACCTATTTAATACAGCCCAGGAATCCAATTGGCTTGGGTTCCTCTCCATCTTCCTATAACCAAATCATGTTCATATTATTAAGCAAGGGGATCTTGTAGCACCTTTGAGACTAACTGAGAGAAAGAAGTTGTAGCATAAGCATCATGCATCTGACGGAGTAGACCATGCTATGAAAGCTTATGCTACAACTTATGGTATTTCTCTCAGTCTTAAAGGTGCTGCAAGATCCCCTTACTTACTGATATTCCAGACTAACACGGCTATGTCTTTGAATGTTGGTATTATGGTAGCTAATGCAAGCTGTCATTTTGTGCATGCTGACCAATCTTGTGAATGTTCCACTCTAAAAATGTGAACCAGAAAGTATGATCATTAGCAATCCTTGTCAGGATTATAGAATGATTTTGTTTGACACTTTAGTATTACTAAAATCTACAGTGCAATTGTACCACCCCTTACCAAAAAGTTTTAAAGGAACAGGATGAGGTTCTGTGCCCAAACCAATTTTCATACTTAAATTTCCTTTCCAAGGAAGGAAGGCAAGGACATGTGCCCACTTCTTCAAACATGAAATAAGGAGAAGAACAACCAGTGCCTTTAATGTCTGTAAATGTCGCAGCTAGGTGTAAAAATCCATGCTTCCAGGACACTTTCCAGCCAATGAGCTAAATGACAAAGAGCATCCATCAAAAGAAAGTGAGAGAGCTCTAGTTCCAGTCACGAACCTGTGGGTACTGCTACCAGTTAAAACCACCAGTCAGGGTGGCACTGAGACAAGTTACTGCTTATTAGTGGAAAAGCAACTTGGAAATGTATTGTAGATAGCAAGAGATAGGAGTGAAAGTCAAACTAGATGAGATACTTGTGATAGGATCTTCCAGCTATTTAAAAAGATTTTAACCCTTTCCCTCATATCATTTTCCTAATGCAGATCAGCACACAACTAGCTGCTAGTTCTTCCTTTAGGGAAAACTTATGGATAGAAACTTACATTTTACCTAGCAGAGGTTTGGAAAAAGGGGAAAGATGTACATTGGGAAAGAGTAAGTGAAAGAATTCTGAAATGCCATCCTGCTGCACTGCTTAGACATGATCTCATCTGCCAACATCTAGCCTATGTTGGCCCCAAGTCCTAGCAGCCACTTAGATAAAGCCGTAGGAAACAGGGGTGGAAACTGAAATCGATGGTTTGGGAGGGACTGATGCTCAACCAACACTCTTAACATGTATATCTGTTAAGAAACAGTGGATGCCCTTTCACACTTCATAATTATAGCTCTATGATTCTATGACTGCCATGGCAGCATCCAATGGAATCCTGGGATTTGAGGTTTAGGGAGGGGTATTTGGAATTTTCAGCCAGAGCACTCTAATGCTTCCCAAAACTACAAATGCCAGGATTCATAGGATGCAACCATGGCACTTAAAGTGGCATCATAGTGCTATAATTGCAGTGTGAAAGAACCTCAGATTAAACCCAGAGTTCTGCTGGCGATTGCAGCAGGAGTTCCTTTCCCTATCCCAAATTCAGCTCGGGGTTTCCCAGCCCTCCAGAAGCAGTTCTAAGGATGCCAGGGAGCAACAGAGATGAGGGCAACATCGTCCTTCTTGAGATTACCTGCTGTTCCAGTGACTGAACACCATTGTTGGCTATTGATCAGCACCAAAATTCCAGTGTCCTCTAATCCAAAAGGAAACCCTGTAATTTCTGAATATCTCCAGGTTCAGAGAATTGGGAGAATGCAAACAGTATGCTGAAGACGTTGGGAAGGGGAAGATCACAGGGAGAAGTGAAATAGGGCAAAGCTCCACATTCTATCAATTTTATCAGGTTTTTAAATCATGACAAAATCACTATTGGTTTTGTCAACCATGGAGAGCCACCATGTGTGTGTATGCAGAAGGGTGGAAATCAGTATCAGAAATGTCTTGCTGTCATAAGAACAAAAGAAAAGAGCATGTTACTTAGAACCTCATAATTAGCAGACAATTCTGACATTGGATGAATTAAAAGGCATTTATTTAAAAAGAAGTGTTTTTTTAAAAAAAGAAATAGAGGAAAAATAGAAAAGTATAGTTCATATGTCTTATGAATTTGGACCTGGACCCCATCCAAAAGGGGGGAAACAGGTCAGCTAGATGGCTAGTGTCCAAGTGATGTCTGTATTAAAAATATATCAAAGGAAATGTAAACAAAGACCATGTTGTTTTCATTGCAATTAGTATGTCCTAATTTGCATTTGTGTTGCTTCTGTCAATTAACATTTTATGTATTTGGATATACTTCTACTTTATTAGCCAATTGCTTTGAAAGGGATAATGAGCATCCAGTTGCTGAAAGGCCAGTGTAGTACTGAAAAACAGCTTACTTATTTATCCTATAAAACCTGTACTAAATATAAACTAACATGCAATGCACCAACAGCACGATCTCTACCTATCTAGACTTAAGTCCCACTGACTTCATCATAGTTACCCCTAAGGTGATTGATTATAGGATTGCAGCCTAAAGGACTTTATAAATGTGAAATGTCTATTAATCACTAGGTTTCTTGGATTATCTTGTGATTTTCATGAATACAGCAGGACCCCGTATTCATGGGGGATTGGTTCTAGGGGGGTGAGGATACTGAAAACAGCGGGTAACAGCGAACACCATTGAAAATAATGGGGCTCCTGGTTTAAAATACCATAGAGTTGCCTTGGAGGACCTACAAAGTGGCTAGAGAGGATGCATTTTCTAGGAAGACTCTATGGTAGCTGTGCTGAAACTGAAACCGTGGATAACTGAATCAGTGGATAATGAATCAACAGATATGAGGGTCCTACTGTACATCTCAACCTCATATCCACAGGGGATACATTCCAACACACACACACACACACACGTGGATACCTGAAACCATGGATAATAGGGAACCCTATTATTTTCTATGAAATGAATGCCAGAAGTTGAGCACTGAGGACCTAGAAATGCCTAGAGAGAACATATTTTTTCAGATGTAGATAAGTGAAAGGGTGGATACTGAATCCATGGATATGGGGGTTGACCTGTATTCCAGTTTCTTAAAACATTTTCAGAACAAACAATGAATGCATAATTATTTTTTTAAAAATCAGTAATTATTCATAATCAAATTGCTTCACAATTTAACCACCATTTCTATACTAGCTGATCACCTCTGCAAGATGCAGCATGGATATACAGGTTGCCCCCTGTGTCCATGCAGGATATGTTCCCAGACTTAATGTTCATAAATGAAATCACAGAGTTGTGTTGGAGGGCAGCTGTGGCTAACTGAAACCGCAAACATTGGTTCTGCGGATATGGAGGGTGGGAGACAGGCCTGTATTTATACCTTATTGTCTAGGTAGCTATAACAAATAATGTTATTTTGGTAGTCCAGGCAAGTCATAATTTGTGCTACCTCTATTTACATTTCAAATTAGAATGTTAATAAATAAATAAATAAATACATTTCTCACTGACAATGCATAATTCTCCTAGTAGTGTGCCTGTATAGTTGAACAAGGGGGATGAAGTGAGAGAGGGAAGCTGCTCAGAGTTTTGGCAGAGGGTATTGAGCAATAAGAAAAGCTGACTGGATTGAGTTTCCTTTACCTGCCTTGGTGGAGAAGTAGGGTGGGGGGGGGGGAGAAAAAGAACTATTATAGTTTCTGGAAGGAAAGGGCTTCCTTTACCTGCTTAGAAGGGATGTGTGAGGGGAAAAACCCTTGAATCACATCCATGTGTCTCATTCCAAAGGGGGGCAGGTAAATCCACCATAAAGCTCCAAAGGGAAGCCTTCAGAGGTTTTGCCAGAGTTTTTAAAAAGCCCCATAGGCAATGCAAATGCCTATTCAGTTGGACTGTCACATTTGTGTTGCTGTGACAAGGCAGCATAAACTGATTGGCTGGACGAGCATGGGGGGGGGCTTGCTAATGGGGCAAGTGCCCGCAGCCGGGTAAGGGAGGAGGGCTGTCTCGTCACAGAGCTGGAAGAGACCACAAGAGCCATCTAGCCCAACCCCCTGCCATGCCATCCAATCAAAGCACTCCTGACAGATGGCCATCCACATCTGTTGAAAAACCTCAAAAGAAGGAGACTCCACCACACTCCCAGGTAGTGCATTCCACTGCCGAACAGCTCTTACCGTCAGAATGTTCTTCCTAACGTTTAGGTGGAATCTCTTTTCCTGTAGTTTTGAGTCCATTGCTCCATGCTCTAGTCTCTGAAGCAGCAGAAAACAAGCTTGCTCCGTCCTTAGTATAACATCCTTTCAAGTATTTAAACATGGCTATCATGTCATCTCTTAACCTTCTCTCCTCCAGGCTAAACAGACCCAGCTCCCTAAGCTGCTCCTCATAAGGCATGGCTTCCAGACCTCCCACCATTTCGGTCACCCTCCTCTGGACATGTTCCAGCTTGTCAATATCCTTCTTGAATTGTGGTGCTCAGAACTAAACACAGTATTCCAGGTGAGGTCTGACCAAAGCAGAATAGAGTGCCACTATTACTTCCCTTGATTTAGACAATATACTCCCATTGATGCAGCCTAGAATCACACTGGCTTTTTTAGCTACCACACCACACTGCTGACTCATGTTCAGCTTGTGGTCCACTAAGACTCCTAGATCCCTTTCATATGCACTGCTATCAAGCCATGGGTCATTGTATACCCTCTTCTCCCTTGCCCAGTCCCCCCCATCTCCTCTGCCGGGACCGGGAAGGAGAGGAGGACGAGACAGCCCATCTCCCTTACCTGCCCCCTGTGCCACTGTCCTCATCGCCGTTGCTGCAGAGACCAGGAAGGAGGGAGAAGAGGGTGAGAAAGCCCTCCTCCCTTACCCGGTTCCCCCCCACATGCCATTTTTGTTGCTGCTGCCACTGGGACCAAAAAGGAAGGAGGTAGAAGAGGGTGAGAGAGCCCTCCTCCCTTACCCAGTCCCCCCCCCCTGTGCCACTGTTGTCTTTGCCACAGGGACCAGGTAAGGGAGGAAGGCTCTCCCCACCCCCAACAATTGTTAAGAGGGTATTCAAAGTTTATGAGGGCTGTAAAACCATTGTCTTTACTGCAGGACACTTTGGGTTTTTTGGGCTCATATAGACAAGCCGTTAGTGTTGCTGGAACAGGTTTCCACTGCTTACTTAAGTGGAAGGGAGTTCCAGTGCCTTAATATATTTCACATTATTTACTTAAACGAATAAAAGCGTTTAATTTGTTTGACTATAATGATTAAAACAAATTATGTGTAGTTGTTTTTCCCCAAATATATTTATTTGTTCTAGTACTTTTTAGAATTAGAAAAAAATATTACAGATATTTATACAATGTGCAAAACTAACATGAATGCTTTTTGAAATGTTGTTTACTTAATATGAATCAAGTAATCATTCTCAATCAGATGCTTGCTGGTTTGGGAAACTGGAGTGTTTGGGGATTCAACATTTTTCAGATTTTATGGGCTTTGCTGTAGATTTTATGTGATTGGTTTTCCACTGTATTAGTTTTTATGGTTTTTATTACTTTGTGCGTATTTATTTCTTTTACCCAATTAGAAGCAAGCTGGAGAATGTATATTAATTTGTGTAAATAATTTTTAAAAAATGATTTTTAGGAAAACCCACATTGCTGCATGTGATAGATACTGCATTCCATAATGTGGAATGTCAGTTGTTACCTTTTGGTCACAGATAAACAGTTGCTTGAAAGTCAAGTGCAATTAAGGCTATTCTAAAAAGGCAGAATGTAAATGATAAAAAAAAGTAAGCTTGCAATGTATGATCTCGTTTTCTATAAAAATCAGTACAATTGTGAAAATTGGTTGTTCTTTATAAGCTCCATGTGTCATTAAACATCTTTTCCATATATCCGTTCTTTTATATGTTTCCTGACAGCCTCAATATCAGTAATGTATAACAGATCTGGGGGGTACCTCATAATTATCCATCAGAGATTCACACAGCATAAGCCAGCTGCTAACTTGCAGCTGCTCCACCAGGCATTTTTAAGGTAGTCCATTAACTGGAACTCATTGTTGTCTGACATTACCACAACTGAGGGAATCCCAATGCCTGTAAACAACAGGGCAACTAGAATACCACCAGGTATATAGCAATACTCTCAGAAATTATTATTCCATGTTCTCAGTGAAGCTTAAACCTGTCCACCTCCTTCCCCAATCCCAATTTGGCCCAGTACATTTTCTGGCCACAGTCTTTCCCTTTAAGGATTTTCAGCAAAGGAACTACCACGTTTAATTCCTTCCTTCCTATGGGTAAAATTTAGAATTACATCTGTCAATGTAAAAGTTGTTAAACTCATGACTGAAGTATGCTCATTCCCAAAGAATCTTAATAGATTGCATCAACCAAGGAGGTAGGGAGGATTAACTTGAGAACTGCACATTGGTCCTCACTCTGAATGTTCCTTTTCTGCAGTTCTGGGGAGGGAATCCTTCAAGGTGGGTCTGGATCCTCCCTTGTGCTTCAGAAGCAGGGCTTCCAATCTGTAAATCGTCTGAACCACCCTAAGAGGGAGGGCCAGTTCTACCTTCCCAGTGATGGTATGATGGAGCTCCAGACAAACAAAAACCCAACAGCCAAACATGCAAAATCTCCACCAACCAGGATGGGAAGGATTCCCTCCCCACAACTTCAGAAAAGGAACCTTCACAGTGAGTACCTATGTTCCATTTTCCTGCAGTGTGGGGAGGCAAGCCTTCATGATGGGACCTACACAAGCAGTCACTTCACCATTTGGGCGGGCAACCTTCAAATTACAAGGACACAACCTGTTGTAGAACATGCTTGCCAAAGGACACATTTGTGGAAGAAAACTTGTCTATCCAATAGTGTCTGACAAAAGAAGACAAGGGAAGCCCCAGTGGCTGCCCTATAGATTTTCAATAGAGTAATTGCTATACTGAAAACCAGAGAAGTGGCAGCACTGCGAGTGGAGTGCTCCTGAATCCCTTCTGGAATAGACAATTAACTATGCATATAAGCCAATTAAATATATAACTTCAACCACTGAGACAAGATGGAAGAAGATACCCAGTGGCCTCTAGTCTTTTCTAGAAAGAAAACAGTTTTACAAAACTCCTTTGTCCTGTCTAAAACTTAAAAGCTCTCCACCCCTCCACCCATCTAGTCTGTGCTATTCTTTCTCCTGTTGTGTCTTGGGATCTGGGCAAAAAGAAGGCAGAACAATCTCCTGACAACTACGGAACACAGAATTAACTTTAGGGATAAAAGAAGGATCCAGCCTAAGAGCAAACGAACCCCTGTGAAATATACACAGCTCCTCTAAAACTGACAGAGCCCTCAACTCAGGGACTCTGCAATCCAAAGCCAAGCCAACTCAATGACTCTGTGAACCAAGAACAAAATTTTCAAAGTAAGGAATTTTAAGCCCACCGATCTCAAGGGTGCAACAAGGCCTGCAGCCTCCAAAAAGAGAACAAATGAACTGTTCCCAGCTGAAGCAAAGAAACCCTTTCAAAAAAAAAAAACCTGCATGTGAAGCAAGGACACAAGTGGTTTCCCCCATTTATTACTTTTCAAAATTGAACAAAATGCAGAAACATGTCTCTTGAGAGCATTAATACTAAGAGTCTTATTCAAACCTGCTTGAAGAAAGGCCACAATTAATCCAACTGAAGCTGATTGGGAACACACACCCTTACACCAACTCAATATACAAAAAGCTCTCCAAGTAGACTCACACAAATGTTTCACAGAAGGTCTCCTAGCTAAAGAGGATGGTCTGAATGACATCATCATCATAACCCTCAGCCAGCTCGAATTGGGATGCAACAGACCTTTTTGGTGCATCAGGTCTGGCCAAGGTGGAAGAGTCCAACTCTCCTTTACCTGCATGCTGACAGTTTCAGAAAACCAAGGCCAATGAGTCCACCTGGGCACTATCAAAATCACCTCTGTTCTCTCCCTTCTTATTTTCTGTAACATCTTGGACATCACTACAAGATAAAATCACTACCAGATAAAATATAACCTCAGCCAAGTTATCATGAGAGTATTGAAGGCCAGTGCCCTCTGTATTCAAACTCTCAATACAAACCAAGGCACTTTGTGATTGTGACAGAAGGCTAGAAAGTCTACCCAAGGAACACTCAACACTTGTACTATCTTTTAAAACTCCAAAGAGTCAGAACCCTTTCTCCCTGGTCCAGACTATCCCTGCAGAGCCAATCAGCCTGATGATTCAGTTAACCTTCAGATACAGTAAGGTCCCCGTATCCACTGATTCATTATCCACTAATTCAATTATCCATGGGACATAAAACAGCACACTACCATAGAGTCTTCCTAGAAAATGTGTCCTCTCTAGCCATTTTCTAGGACGTCCAAGGCAACTCTGTGGTATTTTAAACCAGAAGTCCCATTATTTTCAATGGTGTTCGCGGTTTTCCATGGTTTTCTGTATCCATGGCTCCCCAGACCCAATCCCCAGCAGATAGCAGGGGTCCTACTGTACTCTGCTCTGATAGAAAGAAGGTGAGCCTCTCCTCCCCCGAGCACAGTAAGTGTGTCATCTCTCACATCAAGGACTGAAACTGCCTTCCCCCTTGCCCATTTATGTAGTCCTTGGTAGTCATATTGTCTGTCCAGATCAACACATGCCATACGCGCACCCCCCAACCCCAGAAACTGGCATCAGTTGTGACAACTCTCCTCGGGTCCTGAATGGACATCCTCTTTATCAACACATCTGAAAGCCACCAATACAGAGATAACTACACTATGGTAGGGAGACAGTCTCAGGCGATGCTTCTGCACAACCTCATCCTGGTGTGGCAAAAGGAACCATTGGAGTGTCAGGATTTAGAGGCCTGAACTCCTTATAAAATGGCCAGCCAACAGCAAAGTTGTCAAGTCACTGCCAAGCTAGCCAAGGCCAAGGCCAAGGCCAAGGCCAAGGCCAAGGCCAAGGCCAAGGCCAAGGCCAAGGCCAAGGCCAAGGCCAAGGCCAAGGCCAAGGTTATAGAGCCTGTAGGCCACAGCTGCACACATCATCCTTATATAAGTAATTATACAAGTTTAAGAGATGAGTGCAAAGAAAAGGAAGGTGTGCAAAGTATAGGGTGGTGTGCAAAGGGCTTATACAAGATGTATGGCTCCTAGGTGATTGGAGGAGCCAATGCCCTGTGACACCTGTGAAACTGTATAAAAAGGAGGCTATGCCCAGAGTTCAGTTCTAGGCTTGCTAAGCTGACTAGATATGGGATGAGACTAGCTAGAGACTAGAGATGAGACGCTAGACGCAATGTACCAATGTACGTTTGGAGATATGTTGTCTCTTGACCAAGCCTGAAGCCTCATGCCTGGCATAGCAGTGTGTATGTATTGCAACTATTGCAACTGTTGTTGAGCTGCAGAAACAGTGCCTCCTATTGATAGGAAGAAAAATACTCTGTGTGTATTATTTTGGGAATTGGTTGCTGCTAAGTCTGCTGGGATATTTTTGGCTTCTGCCAAGGACTGGGAGTCCTATTATCCCCCAACATGGAGATCCCTCAGATGGAACCTTGTCTAAGGAACAGAATCCTAACAAGCCATCATCAGACCTAATAGTTTGGCTAATGCCATCAGGTACACTGATGACTGACTCAACACTGCCCTGATCAAAGCCTAGAGCTTATCCCTCCTGCCATCTGGGAGAAAAATCCTGCGCAGGGATATAATTAAAATGGCTCCCGAACATTAGACACTGAACCAGCTCCAGATGGCTCCTTTCCTTGTTGATAACAAATCCATGATACTCTAGACCAGTGGTTCTCAACCTGTGGGTCCCCATATGTTGTTGGACTACAGTTCCAAGGAGCCCTCTGAGGTCTTACCTTGACACCCGGGTCGTCCTTCCAGTCATTAGTGAGGCTGTGAGTTCAATCCTAAAACCTCACTAATGACTGGGAGAACCACCTGGCTGTCAAGGTGAGACCTCAGAGGGTTCCAACATCTGGGGACCCACAGGTTGAGATCTACTGCTCTAGACAATCCTTGGTGATCCAGACAGCCTCCCTGCCCTTCTGCAGAGAAGGTGAATGGACAAACAGGTCATCCAGGTATGGGTACACATGCACTCAGATGAGCCACCAAGGCTACCAACACCTACGAGAACACCGATGGAAATGCCAACAAGCCAAACAGCAATGCCCTGTAGTGAAAGTGGTCCTTCAGGTAAGCAAACCTGAGGTATTTCCTGTGAACCAGGTATATCGGAATGTGCAAATATGCCTCCAGGAGGTCAAGAAATGCCAAAAAGAGCCCCTCTTGCACCCCTTCCAGGACTGATCACAAGGTTTTGACTTGGTCACAAAGCGATTGCCCCTGTGAAGGTTCAGAATGGCCCTCCAGTCCTTGTTTTTCTTTGGGACCAAGAAGAGCAGAGAGTAAGAGCATCTCTCCTGAGGGGGATCTGACTCTATGGCCCTTGGATGAAGCACATGTTCTATTGCTTGAAGCATCTGAGAGTGATTCTCTGCTGAAACTTCTCTTAGACTGAAGGAAGAAATTTGGAGGCTTTTGAATGAAATCGATGGTATAACCCAAAGCTTCTTAAACTGGGTCATGACCCCACATGGGGTCATGTAAATAAACATGGGTATCATGAAAAATTTGGCAACATCAAATTTTACTTGTACAGTATATCTATTTTATATACCTATATACCCAGGGTCACATAAAAATTTCTCGGGTGAAAAGGGGTCTCGGGTGAAAAAAGTTTAAGAAGCCCTGGTATAACCCTCCCTCACAGTCCTGCCCACCCAAGCATTAGGAGAGGTCTGTTCCCAGTAATGGGCAAAATGTAGAAGGTGAGACCCAAGTGGGAGATTCCCCAAATCAGGATTGACTGGGCTTTCCACCCTGTTTGTTGGAAGAGGTGGAATTGCCCTTACCAAATCCCACAAATTGCTGCCAAGCGTGTTGCTTTGATGAGCCCCAATTTGACCTGAAAGATCTAAGTTCTTGCTACTGAAACTTGGGCGTATACCCATGAAAGGACTGACCTCCAGGGAAAAAAGTTTTTTTTCTCCTCTATTTTAGTCAACAATGATAACACTTTATTTTTGTCTTTGGCCTCAATCAACACCACATCCAAGGCAGCACCAAATAATCTGGATCTCTTAAAAGGGCATGTCGTCAAATTAACTTTGGATTTATTGTGGCCATTCCAATTTCTTAACCAAAGTTGCCACCTGGCATCAGCCACCATGGCCCAAGAAGCAAACTGCACTGAATCCAAACTGGCATCTGCCATAAAAGCAGATGCCTTGGTCAATTTATTAATTCCCTGGCAGAGCTTTGTCTCCTCCTTGGGAACAAGGGAAAGCAAGTCCTTCACCCAATAAATAGATGCCCTGGTAAATAATGATGTCATGGAAACAGCTTTAATAGCCAGAGCTGACAGCTCATGAGACCGGCACAAAACAATTATCCAGTCTCTTATCTTCTGGATTTTTATGCATGTCATCTCCATCTTTAGGAAACAGAGAGCCCAACACTAAACAAACCCAAGAGGCATCAATAAGGGGCAGTTTTAATTTTTCATTACCTCAGAGGACAATGAATAGAAATGCCTCGCAAAGGTTGGAGCTGTATATGCAACTCCAGGATGAGTCCATTCTCCTTCCATAATCTCAGTAAAAACTCCACGGAAAGGAACCACTGAATAGTCCTGCTTAGCCTTAATACTCCTTCCTCAACAGTACAGCGGCCCTTCTAATCTTTGGGGACTTGGTTCCCAGACCCCACAGAGATACTAAAAACTGCATGTCCATGTTCATGTCACCGCCATTTAATAATGTGGGGCGTGATGATCCACCGTTGGTTAAATTTGCAGATCCAGAGCCCCCGCATCCTGAGGGTCCATTGTACCAGAATCCTTACTGACAGCATTCAAGCCCAAAACCTTTTCCACTTTCCATAGATAGGAAACTGATCAGATTGAAACAAATAGGGAGAAATACAGTCAGTCAAAACTCTCCCGCGTCTGAGGATAGCTCTCCCTCCTGTCAGATGACTCTGGAGAAATAGAAGACTACACATTGACAACAGAAGTGACAGAAAAGACATGTTTAGTCTTTATTTTCACTTTCTTAGGGGGAGAAACCATCAAAGAGGCATGCTTCATACACTCCCCCCTCCCCTCCTGAGATGAGGATGAAAACTCAAGACAGGTGATGTTTTCTGGAGTGTTTTAACCACTTCCTGGCCACTAGAGGGCTCATAAGTGTTGGAGAGCTGCTTTTTACTAGGCTTGTGAGCATTTTTGCACCTCTTCTAGTGACGCTTAACTTGTCCACCATTTTGGGCTAATGGAGTCACTGCTGCTGCTCCCCCCCACACACACTCCTCAATAGCATGCCCACTAGGGTGCTAAAGGCTGGGGTAAACAGTGGTTCTATGACAAATGAGAGCTGACCTGGCTTGTTTTACGGAGACTTGGCTGGGTGCTGATAGTTCGGCTATTTGGGCTCAGGCCCTATCAGCCGGATACTCAGTTAATGAGCAGGTGAGGGGACGTGGACGAGGGGGGGAGTGGCTGTCATCCATAAAAACAATCTTACTCTGACCAGGATACCTATCCATGGAATGGACCACATCAAGTGTATTTACCTTAGCTTAAAGACAAGGAACAGCTTGGGGATTCTGTTGGTATACCGTCCACCCCATTACTTAACAGACTCCCTAGTCGGGCTGACCCATCTGGTCTCGGAGTTGGTGTTGGAGTTGCCTAGCTTTTAATCCTGGGTGACCTCAATATCCCCTCAAGGCCGGTTTAACAAATTTAACTGGTGCAGCTCGGGACTTCATGGTTTCCATGACAAACATGGGCCTTCACCAGATAGTCTCTGAGCCCACGCATTGTGCAGGTCATACCCTCAATGTGGTATTTTGTATGGAACAGGCATATCCGTGGGCAGAGATAGTTGATATCTCCACATTGTCATGGACGGATCATTTCCTGGTCAAGCTTGGACTGAGGGCCACTATTCCCCCCGTCAGGGGTGCAGGATCTATTAAAATGGTCCACCCTCGAAGGCTGATAGAACCCATTAGGTTCCAAGAAGCCCTAGAGGGTTCAATGGTTGGTGATGCCGGCGATACTGTCGAAGCCTTGGTTAATACCTGGAACAATGATCTTACCAGAGCTATAGACACTATTGCTCCCAAGCATCCTTTCCAACCCACTTCTAAATGTAACCCCTGGTATACTGAAGACCTCAGGAGAATGAAGCAGGCTGGACAACAATTACAGTGCCGCTGGCAAAAAAACTCATCTCATATCTGACAAGACACATCATAGGAAATTTCTTAAATCCTATCGAGTGGCAATAGATGCAGCTAAGAAGTCCTTCTGCTCTGCATGTATTGTGCCTGTGAAGTCCCGTCTGGGAGAGCTGTTCAGGGTGGTAAGGGATTTAACACAAATGCCCTCCACCCAGAACCCTTTATTGTAGCCAACTAAAGCCTGCTGTGATGCTTTAAATAATCACTTTGTAGACAAAATCTCTCAGATAAGAGCCGATTTGGATGCTGGCCTTGTGTCAGAAGCGATAGGAGAGGTATCTAGCATCTCCGTGAATACCGTTATACTGGATCAATTTGAGTCAGCGAGTACAGAGGACATGGACAAGCTCCTTGGTAGTATGAAAAAGATGACTCGCTCTCTCGATCCCTGTCCGTCTTCGCTGGACGTCCAAGGGGGAAATACGATCAAGGTGCTGTTGAAGTACGTAGTCAATGAATCTTTCAGAGAAGGCCAACTTCCATCTTGCCTAAAAGAGGCAGTGGTTAAACCACTCCTTAAAAAGCCCTCCCTTGACCCCCTGGACAAAAACAATTATAGGCCAGTCTCACTTTTACCATTCTTAAGCAAGGTGATTGAGAGAGCAGTTGACATTCAACTCCAAGCAGTCTCAGAAGAAACTGATTTTCTAGATCAATTTCAAACTGGATTTAGGACAGGATACGGAATCAAGATTGCCATGGTCACCTCAGCCGATGATCTTCATCTGGGCATTGACAAGGGAAGTGTGACCTTGCTGGTGCTCTTGGACCTCCCAGCAGCTTTTGATACCATTGACCACAGTATCCTTCTCTATCGCCTAAGAGAATTGGGAATTGGGGGTACCACTTTGCAGTGGTTCCGTTCCTATCTCTCAGGCAGATTCCAGATGGTGATGCTGGGAGAGTTTCTCTTCTAAAAGAGAATTAAAATCTGGCATCCCCCAGGGCGCCATTCTGTCTCCTATGCTTTTCAACATTTACATGAAGCCGCTGGGAGAGAACATCCGGAGACATGGGGCGAGGTCTTATCAGTATGCTGATGACATCCAAATATGTTTCTCTATGTCTTGGACTGCTGCTGTGACTTAAGGATGGCATCTCTCCTCTGAATAACTGTCTTAAGACGGTAATGGATTAGATGAGAGAAAACAGACTCAGGCTGAATCCAGATAAGACGGAAGTACTTGCTACTGGGACCCCTAACCCAGGAATGGAAATATGTCCACCAGTTCTAGATGGGGTCACACTTCCCCTGAAGGACTATGATCGCAGCTTTGGGTGCTCCTGGACTCGTCTCTCCAGTTGATAGCTCAGATAAATATGATGGTCAGGAGTGCCTGTTATCAACTTCAGCTGTGACCTTTTCTAGAGCAGGATGACCTAGAAACAGTGGTACATGCACTAGTAACCTCTTGGCTTGACTTCTGCAATGTGCTCTACATGGGGCTACCCTCATGCCAAGTTTGAAAACTTCAATTGGTACAAAACATGGCAGCCAGGTTGGTCGCGGGTATGTCTAAAGTCAACCACATAACACCTGTCTTAAAATCTCTTCATTGGCAGCCAATTAGTTTCTGGCAAGGTACAAGGTGTTGGTTATAACCTTTAAAGCCCTACGTGGCCTGGGTCCAGGCTACTTGTGGGAGCGCCTTCTTCCATATAATCCACTCCGCACACTTAGGTCCTCTGGGAAGAACCTGTTGCAGCCAAAGAAGACCTGATTGGCTGCGGTGACCCAGAGGACCTTTTCATCTGCCGCTCCCAGGCTATGGAATGACCTGCCGGACAAGATCCATCATATTACCTCCCTAGAAGCCGTTAATATGGATCTCTTCTGGCAGGCCTTCCAGATTAGCCTCCCAGATTAGATCAAAAAACAAAAACATCTACCCATAATTTTATGAAATTTATGTTTGTAAATTTTAATATATTCTTCTGTTTAATTTCTATTTTATTGTTCTTTGCTGTTTTTACAGTTGGGGGAAGGGACGGGATATGGGATTGTTTTTTAACTTTGGGCTTTTATTGTTATAATATTTTATTGTTATAATTATGTTGTGTTCCACCTTGATTCCCTAGGGAAAAGGCGGACTATAAATAAATAAATTATTATTATTATTTTTAAAAGCCTGGACCTGAGACTGAGCACTTTATTACCATTAGGTTAATAAAGGCTCAGGTAATAAGATGCATGTTCAATCAATGATCCTGATCCAATCCCAAGCTTTAGCCAAAGCACTAAAAGCAATGTCCTGATCCGAGCTAAGGCAGGATGGAACTGGGAAGGGGGGACTGGCCTTTCCTCTTAGGGTGGTAAGAATAATTGGCAGATTGGAAGCCCTGCCTGTGATGCACGAGGGAGGACCCAGACCCAGCATGAAGGAGTGCCTCCCCACACTGCAGGAAAACAGGGGCTCTGCACAGCTGTTCATAGCACTATGACAATCAGAATAGGCTATGTGCAGGAATTATTATTATTATTATTATTATTATTTTGCAGAATCACCCTCTGAACAAGCTGTATATACTCTGGAATGGTAATTGTCATTGAGGCAAGAACGAGATGTCAGAGAGCTATAATATAAGCAATATATGAAAGCTAAAATTATAACATAAGCAATATAAAGCCATGACTCACTCTACTTGTGATAATAACTATTCTCACACTTGACAATATGAGCTTGGAGAGGTTGACAACCTGGGCAAGAACTCTAAATATTGACCTGTTCTGTAATATGAACATTAGAACACTTGGAAATGAAGGAACAGTTCCCTCTTTTTCATGAAGCTATGGAGAAAATCTAAAACAAGTTCCAGAACACTATCATAAACTTATCTGTAACAGAATGTTTCAATGTTACTTCAGTGTTGGGGTAAGAAAAGAAAAGGTGACTTCTCAGATTGTTTACATGTTTTTCTTCAAAAACATTATTTTATTGTTGTTGCAAATAACAACATACGTACACGTGTGTGCATGTGTGTGTTATATAATGCAAGTTTAGCAAAGATTCAAAAATCTTTACTGCTTTGGACTGATGCACTGGAACTTGATCTTTTTGTAGTTATGTTTAACTGGATTGGCTATGTAACTATATTTGTATTAGTGCCTGATTTATGATATACAAAATTAATAAGAAAAAGAAAAATATTTACTGTCACTGCCAGTTTTATTAGCACAAGAGACTCTAGAGTTTCCCATACATAGTCTTATGGAGATAAATTTAAATACCAAAAGTAGGAGACTCAAGGGAACTATGATCTACTTTTGCAAATAAGACTATTTTCACAAACAGCTTCTGGATAGTTGGCAGACGGAGGCTTAAAAGGCACTTTACTGCGTATGACATCTAAGTAGTAAATGAACATGAAAACCAATGAGGAAATCCCTCTTTTTCCATTTCTTCATTATAACTTTCTAATATACCTAAGCACTTCCCAAGAGGCCAAGAAAAACAATGATTTCACTGATTCCATGTATACCACTCAAAGAATCAGAGTCTGCCACTCCCCTGAGGGAAGTGAAGAATTTCCACAGTACCAAAACTGAATGAAATCAAGGAAAAAACATAGAACTGTACATTTACATAAAGTTTGTGCAGAACACGATTTAAAACTGAAGCTCCACCAAACTCCATTAATCTTCAGTGACTCTAGAAAATGAGATAGGCCTTCTGATCTACCAAAAAAAGGTTTAAATTTAATTTTACCCCCAAAGCTGACTGCAACAGTGTTTCACCTGCTTGTTAGCAATATATAATGGTGAACTTTGTAGAAAGCCTTAATGAAATCAAGTTCTACTGCATCCACAACATTCCCCTGATATACCAAGCTTGTAACTCTATCAAAAAAGAGGTAATATTAGTCTGCATGATTTGTTTTTGAAATACCCATGCTCACTCTTAATAATCACGTTATTGTACAGGTATAAGTACTCCCAAATCAACTGTTCAACAATCTGTTCTAGAACATTCTTCTGGTAACCATGTCCAATTGGACCAATGTCTAGCAGACCAAATAGTAGTTCCCCTAGTCCTGATAGAGATAACATTTGTCTGCCTCCAATCTACTGGGACCTCACATGTTCTCCAAGAATTCTCAGATTATAGACAGAGGCTCTTGAAATTACATCTGCAAACTCCTTTAGCACGCTTGTATTCAGTTCTTCTGGCCTAGAGAAGTGAATTCATTACCAATATCAAGCACCAACTCCCTTATTGCATCATTTATTGTACTGCTTTCTTTCTGGGAGAAGACAGAAGCACAGTAGGGCAGTTCTGCCCTCTCTCTGTTACTTATTAATATATCTTCTCTATGCTGCAAATCTCTCTCACTCACTTTCTCTCTCTCTCTCTCTCTCTCTCTCTCTCTCTCTCTCTGGCTTTTCTTCGCAAACAAAGATTCAGGAAGGACTCATCCCGTGCTTTCTGCAAGCGCGCTGATAACTAAAAAGGCCAATTCAAGATAAACAAGTCCGGCTGCAGAAAGCACAGCAGAAGGTCTCCTTGGGTGATGTTTCCGGGTTGTGATTCTTTCTGGTTATCGTTTCTCTTCAAGACTTGTTCGGCATGAGTTCTCAAATAAGGCTGCAGCATTGTGGATACTGTGTCTCCATGCCTCCCAATGTGAGACCATGATGGACCATTGTTGGTGATTGTAGGAGGTAATGAGTCTAAAAATAAAATTGTATTTAAAAAATTCCAGGATCTGGTACTTTTAAAAAACAACAAGAATTATCTTCTTTAAAAAGATAGGTAAAAATTCATTTACTTTTAAATTCATGCAGAGTGCAACTTAGGAATGCAGACAAAAGCTCAATTAACTGGGTCTAAGATCACCCAGTTAAATTAGACTCATTACAAAAACAAAGGAGTCAGTTTAAAATGCAAATCAAAGTTTACTGAAGGTATATCAATCTCAATCTACATACTAAAACAAACTTTAAAAAGAGGTTCCTAAGTGACTAAGAGTATTTAGGGTAGGAAAACTCACCGAGCCTATAGCGGTAAGAGGCTACATGGTGAACATCATGGCATGGTTTCAGGAAAGATGGATAAACAAAGATAAGATGGCTTGAGATGGCTACAGCCTCATGGAGACTCTAACTTAAAAGAGAACTTGCAAAGAGCAATAAAATTTAAATTAGGTCATGTGTTGAATGACCCAGCACTCCAGTTGGCTGGAAGTGCCCAGTGAAATAAGAGAAAGGGAACTTGGGAGAACAAAAGCATGCAGGGAAAAACCCTAGGCTTATCTTAGGATGTGAATGAGGTACACAAGATTGCTTTTACATTACAATGATTATTTCCCCACATACAAAAGTGATCAGGAATTTGGGGGGACATCCCAGTCTTTCCAGGTTCTGCCACAGACCTTTCCTACTCACAGTGTCGAAGGCTTTGGTGAGGTCAACAAATGTTACATAGAGACCCTTGTTCTGCTCTCTACATTTCTCTTGCAGTTGTCTAAGGGCAAATACCTTTTTTCTTGTACAGGGTGATGATGACTGCATCTCGGAGATCTGATGGCAGTTCCCCCTTTTCCCAGCAATTCACAAGGAGTTCATGGAATATATCATGGAGTACATGACCTCCGTGTTTCCAAACTTCAGGTGGGATTCCATCAATCCCAGCTGCCTTGTCGTTTTTCAACTGCTGTATGGCCTTAAGGGTCTCTTCCAAAGTGGGAGCTATCTCCAATTCATTTTTCATCGGCAGGATGTTAGGCGCTGCAGAGCTGCTTCTGTGTGGGCAACAAGGGCAGCATCGTCAGCAAAGAGCAGCTCACGGACTAGATAGTTTTAGCAAAGAGCAGCTCACGGACTAGATAGTTTAGAGTCTTAGGGCGAGCCCTCAGACGGCTTAAGTTAAACAAGCTACCATCAGTACGGTAACGTATATAGATGCCGTCATCCTCTTCGAGCTCTGCTGTAGCCCTTTGGAGTATCATGCTGAAGAAGATTGTAAATAAAGTTGGCGCAAGACCACAACCTTGCTTCTCTCTATTAGTTATTAGACAGGGCTCTGAAAGAGCATCGCCATATCTGACTTGACCATGCTGGCCCTTGTGTAGCAAGATAATCATTTGCTGGGTGATTCTAGAGGATTCTATGAAGCTCTTAAGGCAGTGTTTGGACCTACTTATCAGGTCCAAAGCTCCTTATACAGTACAGATGGTCAAACATTAGTTACTGATAAAGCCTCCATCCTGAATTGATGGGCTGAACACTTTCAAAGTCTCTTTAGTGCCAACCGAGTAGTCCAAGACTCAGCTATCCAACATATGATACAAAAACCGATGAAAAATGAATTAGACATAACTCCCACTTTGGAAAAGACCCTTAAGGCCATACAGCAGTTGAAAAACGGCAAGGCAGCTGGGATTGATGGAATCCCACCTGACGTTTGGAAACACGGAGGTCATGTACTCCATGTTAAATTCCACAAACTCCTTGTGAATTGCTGGGAAAAAGGGGAACTGCCATCAGATCTCCGAGATGCAGTCATCATTACCCTGTACAAGAAAACAGGAGCAAAATCCGATTGCTCAAACTATCGAGGCATAACACTGCTCTCTATTGCTGGAAAAATCCTTGCAAGGATACTCCTGAACAGATTAGTTCCTGCCATTGCCGAAGAACTTCTTCCTGAAAGCCAATGTGGCTTCAGAGCCAATAGGAGTACTACAGATATGGTATTTGCCCTTAGACAACTGCAAAAGAAATGTAGAGAGCAGAATAAGGGTCTCTCTGTAACATTTGTTGACCTCACCAAAGCCTTCGGCACTGTGAGTAGGAAAGGTCTGTGGCAGATCCTGGAAAGACTGGGATGTCCCCCCAAATTCCTTAAAATGATTATCTTGCTACACGAGGGCCAACGTGGTCAAATCAGATATGGCAATGCTCTTTCAGAGCCCTTTCTAATAACTAATGGAGTGAAACAAGGTTGTGTTCTTGCTCCAACTTATTTACAATCTTCTTCAGCATGATGCTCCAAATGGCTATGGCAGAGCTTGAAGAAGACGGCATCTATATACGTTACCATACTGATGGTACCTTGTTTAACTTAAGCCATCTGAGGGCTCACACTAAGAATCTAAACTATCTAGTCCGTGAGCTGCTCTTTGCTGACGATGCTGCCCTTGCTGCCCACACAGAAGCAGCTCTGCAGCGCCTAACATCCTGCTTCGCAACAGCTGCAGAGCTGTTTGGGCTGGAAGTCAATCTGAAGAAAACGGAAGTTCTTTACCAGCCTGCACCGCAGGACGAACACCGCCATCCCCACATTGCCGCCGGCAATTCTGTGCTTAAGTCCGTTCAGCAGTTCACCTACCTGGGAAGCATCATCTCCACAGATGCCAAGATTGACAAAGAGATCAATCACATTTGGAAGACTTTACAAAAGAGTCTGGAGTGATAAACACCTGAGGTGAAACACAAAAATCAGTGTGTATAGAGCCATTGTACTGTCTATTCTCTTTTATGGGTCTGAAACATGGGTCACCTATCGCCACCACTTACGACTCCTCGAACGCTTCCACCAGCGCTGTTTACACACAATCCTAAATATACACTGGACTGACTATGTGACGAATGTTGCTGTCCTTGAGCAAGCAGGGATCACCAGCATTGAGGCCATGATATTGAGAACACTGCTGTGCTGGGCAGGGCATGTGTCTAGGATGGAGGACGATCGCCTCCCCAAAATAGTACTCTACGGTGAACTCGCCACGGGTCAGCGTAAGAGGGGCACTCCAAAAAAGCTATACAAGGACTCCCTGAAACAACATCTCAGGCTCAGCCAAATTGATCAACAACAATGGTCCACCCTGGCCTCACATCGGGAGGCATGGAGACACACTATCCACAATGCTGCAGCCTTGAGAACTCACACCGAACAAGTCTTGAAGAGAAACGGCAACGCAGAAAGAATCACAACCCGGTAACATCACCCAAGGAAACCTTCTGCTGTGCTTTCTGCAACCGGACTTGTCTATCTCGGATTGGCCTTTTTAGTCATCAGCGCGCTTGCAGAAAGCGCGGGATGAGTCCTTCCTGAATCTTCGTTTGTGAAGAAAAGCCAGAGAGAGAGAGAGAGAGAGAGAGAGATCAATTTGGCAGAGCCTGAGATGTTGCTTCAGGGAGTCCTTGTATCGCTTTTTTAGAGCGCCCCTCTGCAAATCTACAACTTTTATTAATACATCTTCTTCATGCTGCAGATCTACAACTTTCTTGTTCCTCTTCTTGCTTCAAACACAACCAAAAATACCCACCCTAATCTAAAACTTTTACATTATTTTTAACTTCTCTTACAAGGCTGAGTTCATTTTCAGCTTTACTTCTCTTTACAAATGTCGGCTTCTCATTTGTACACTCCCTTGGTAGTCTTCTCCTTTTCCCATTTGTAAAACCTGCCCCCAGATTAAGGGAAGTGATAGTACTATTCTCTTCTGCTTTGGTCAGACTACTGTGCAATACAAGTTAAAATACATGTTAAAAATAATATTGACAAGATGAAATCTGTCCAACTTGGAGGCTGCAAACAAGCCCTGTGTGAAACAGCTGAGTGAGCTAGGCACATTTAACCTGAAGAGAAGATTGATTGACTTGATAACCATGAATTCAAACAACAAGCAAAGAGATGCTGACTAAACTTCCAGGATGGTAAGTAAGAGCTGTTCTGGAATTGATCAATTCAAAAGATGGTAGAATCATGCTCACTGGAGATTTTTAAACAGAGGATTGGACGGGCTTCTGACAGGAATTCTTTACTGTGGATTCCTTCATTGGCAAGGGTTGGACCAGATTACCCACGGGACCCCTTCCAACTTTACAATTCTACGTTTTGCCCTCCTTTCACAAGAGTCAGCATCCCTAACATACTCTACAGATTAAACACAAGCTCATGTAACAGAACAACATAATCACAGCATAATTAGAGCTGTAGTCCAAAAAGTAACTTTACCAAGTTCCGCTAACTTCTTTTGTTTTACCTAAGAAAAAATATTTTTTCAAGGCAATTTTGAACAGAGAAACATTTGGGACAGGGTAGATGCTTAAGACCACAATTCTCTACTCCAAATCACTCCATCCCAAGAAGAAATCCCCATTTCCACCATATTCAAAGTGTGCACTGTTGATCCAGGTTTTTTAAATTGTACTGATTGCTTTTGCATTAACGATTCATAACATAACATATATGGTCAATAACAATGCACATCAAACAACATTTAAACAATAAATGATAGTGTTCTTAATTGCTTTGAAAGCATAGGTTCAAGGGTTCAAGATAAGGAAAAGGAGGTATTTATCCTGCGGCTTGTCTATTCAAGGGGAAAAAGCATGGATTAATGCACACTAATGCCAGTTCAAAGCAGCTTCTATTTCTTTTAATGATTTTTTGGCAAGATCACAGGCATGCAAAACTATCCACATCTGTTGTTCAATTGTTCAAACAAGCATGCCTGCAAATCAAGATGGTGGGCACAAGTGAATTAGTCATGTTTTTATTGTCACCAGTTGCCACCACTGCACAGTATTTTTTTTCAAAGCATATCTAAGGTGCGAAAGTGCGATATTCTGCCTAAATAAAGAAAAAAGAAAAAAGCCTGTTTCGTCGCCTGAGCACACAATCACTATGGCAAAAATCCAACATGGTGGTTCCAGGCGCTTGCCTTGTTAGCAAGCTCCACCCCCTGTGCAGTCCAACCAATCAGCTTTCCGCTTCTGCTCTTATCGGGAACGCACACCAATTCAAATTGATTGTCCCAACGAGTAAGAATATGCATTCCCTGTGGAGCTTTTTTAAAAACTTCAGGAAAAGCTGTGAAGGCTTTTCCTGTGGAGTAGATGGAGTATTTGGGAGGCCCTTTCTGAATACAGTGAATTTATGCAGGATGCCATTTAGACAAATTGTATTCTCCTCAAATTCTATAAGGAGTATTTTCACTATATAGACAACCCCCTGGTGTGTCTTTCTATAGTTATAATGAGCTGTGAGATCCAGTGTGGTGTAGTGGTTTAAGTATTGAACTAAGAGTCTGAGAGACCAGGGTTTAAATCCCTGCTCAGCTGTGGTGGATGACCTCGGGCAGGTCACACTCTCTCAGCCTCAGATGGAGGCAATGGCAACCCCCTCTGAACAAATCTTGCCAAGACAGCCTCATGATAGGGTTGCCTTAGGATCATCATAAATAAAAAATGACTTGAAGACACACAACAATAAATGAGGTGTTACTGTCTTTTAACTGGGAAGAAGAGTTGTGGGGTGGGGGGATGATTTGGAATAGGAAATATAGCAGACAGGCAAAGAACTGAGTAGCTCTCCACTAAGAATTCTCTCACCCTGAAACTTTTTTTTTTAAAGCAAACAACACTGGTGCACCATTACACTATAGTCATTTGCAGATTTCCTAAAATGATAGTTTGGGGAAAATACTTGAATCTCCTGAGCATCAGATACATACAGTCCTAGTGAGAACTATATTAATTCAGGATTCAAAATAATAATGATTTTCAAAATAGCTGTTCCAAAACAGCTTAAATGCATTAACTACTGTGATAACAACAATGCAGAAGGGTATCTTGGTAAGAAAAGGATTTTAAAAATAGAGGCCTGAATCCAACATTGCTACAGTACTAAGAAAAGGTCTGTTTTGTTAAGTGGGGTTTTTTTAAAAAAAAATAGTGCAACGGAGGCATCCAGTGTGTTTTTCCATTGTGCAACTGGTTGCACAATGCAGACTGCATGTTATGCTGTCTCTTGCGCTACAACTTACAGAACGTTAGATCCAGTACAACTGTTCTAGCCAAGATTTTGGTCTGATGCTGTCTTATTGAATCTATGCCAGAGTCCCCAAATGCACATTCAGACTCTACTCCTATGCCTTTGTATGCACTTGAGACTCCAAGCCCGCCTTTTAGTGAATGCATGGAGGCTGGGGACTGAGTCAGCAAGTATGATTTCCAACTCCTAGCTCCATCTGTTCAGCAAAAGCATTTTCATAGTGTGAACAGGTCTAGAGTCATCATCTTAGAAAGGGCTGTTCTCATTTTCAAAATAAATTGAAATGATAAAGACTGTCCTGGCATAACATACAGAGGTGCTGAGCATGAAACAACAGAATCTTCCTTGTGCTGCCTCAGCAGCTAAAAAAAGGCACTGTAGGATCAGGTTGCCTGACACATTAGACGTTAACAGAGTTTGTTTGCATAAATTATAGATGGCAAAGGTCATGTAACCCATGCCACCGACACTGAAAAACTATTCCCTCTGGTTTATTTTCAGTTACAATTAAGTTCCCCCCAATTAATACCTACACCATTGCAAGTGTGGACTCCCTCCCCCGCCCCCATATTAACTGCAGCCGCTGATTCTGTCTTCTTCTTACATTTCACGCTGTTACAAAATTACCACTGACTGAGGAGTTCTCAATAATTATAATTCTCCTCTAGTTACTTCAGCTGCTTTCTGGGAGAGAACAAAATAAAGTCTTGCTCCTCTTGCCTCAGAACCTCCCAGTCAAACGCTTGTTCTTCTATACTTTTAGGAAGTGGGGAACCCCGTGGAGTTTAGGCATGGGGTATTTGTTACATCCTTCAGACTCTGTAAGCAGCATTTCTAACATGGAACGGATTAACTTTATTCTGTCAAGTGAGCTCTCTGGATTAGTGTCTGAATTGTAACATTTTAGTCAATAACTTTTGTTAACAATTTTAAAGCCAATTCCCTATAGCACACCAAAGAACTGCAAAGTTTGTATAGAGCAATACAACTATCTCTAACCTCATATATTAACATACATTAAGGACACTCCACGTCAGAGAGGAACAGACTAAATTAAATCAGTAAATGAATTTTTCAAACTCGACAGCAAGTGTTCACAGAGAATCCTTCTCCAAAGTATTGGGGGGCGGGGAGAGGTTGCATAATAAGGCCTAAGTAAACCATTTCTTTGAGACGTTCTCGTTTTGAAAAATGCTTTATGGTGTATATAAAGTAGCACAGTATGAAAATAATTTATTGAAATGTAGACTTATGTCCATTTAATACCAAATCAGCTTTATGTTCTCAAAATAAAGACAAATAAAGCGAAGCAACTTATCAAGTGGTGGCTTTGCACTAGGGCAAGGTGAGGCATCTAGTTTTAACCAAGCTCTCCACCAACTGCAAGTTTAACCAAGTTTGGCTACCAGTCCTGAAAAACACCAAAATAAAAACTCAACACATGCAAATGAACTTCACCTAGGGACAGGGGGCTTCCCAGCCAACAATGGTGCATTAGGTAAATAGACACTAATCCCCCTCGCATATCCTCCCACCCTGGAACTGAACATCCAACAACTGAATACACATATTTACATACTAATCCTCTTCAACAGGGACTCACAGTATATAAACCCTACATACCCACACATCACCATTCTCTGAAGATGCCAGCAACAGATGCAGGCGAAACATCAGGAATAAACTCTTCTAGAACACAGCCTCACAGCCCAGAAAACCTCCACAAAATACCTATTTTGCACAAGCTTCCTGAGCCCTGCAGGCCACACAGTGTTCACCCCTCCAACATGGGCAATAACACTTGGCTAAAGGGTTTTCATGACTGGCCAGTCAAGCAGCTACATCTTCTGTAGCTTTGGTGCTAAAGTTAAGTTTGCAGAGTTGCCTCCATTCTGGGGCTTATTTATTTATTTATTTATTTGCCACATTTCTCCAAGGTGGCTCCCAGAGAGAGTCAATTAAAAACCTTCACAATAAAATTTAAAAACAATTAAAATTTAAAATATGCAAACGTTTTAAAAGATAAATAAAACATCCCAATAAGAAATTCACCTGCTAACACATCAATAGCCTGCTTAAACAAGGAAGTCTTTGGCTGCTGAAAAAGGAAAGCAGGAAGGGGGCCAGCTTAGCCTCCCACAGAAGCGGGTTCAAGCGGGTGGGGGCAGCCACAGAGAAGGCATTCTCTCATTTTGTCATTTTGGTAATGGTCAGGTACTATAATCAAAGTGTAAGCAGTGCCAGATCTCTATATGTCACTAGCAAGGACCTTTAAGAACCTTTGAGGTTAACAGGTTTACATCAGTGGTTCTCAATCTTAGAACCCTAAATATTGTTCAGAAGCTGCAGCCAGTATGGCCAAAGGCGATGGACCTCTGGGGACCCAGAGTTTGGGAGCCACTGTTCTACATTATCTGCTGTCTTATCTCATCCAGATGGGTTGGGGTTCTTCTGCCAGGAGGAAGACTATCAAATTCAGTGCCTCCCTGCCATCATTCATCCAAATTCCTGAAAGCCGTGAGTAACAAAATCCTTTGTAACTCAATAAGGCTGAGTCCTCTAGCAGTCCTATAAAATGACTACTCCAGATTAAGCACAATCCAGCTAACTTTATAAGCTTTCAAATGTTCTTAATTTCAACTGAATACAGTCTGGTGGTGTATGCTTAACGTATTCTAATGAAATAAACTGTACTTAAAGAGAATGTAATTTTGGCTGCATTGTGCCATAGGTGATGTCGGGAAGTCATGATAGGTGGCTTGAGGGTTAAAATTTACAAAATAAATGAAGCATATGTCAGTAAAACTTTCTACAGGCCAAATGAGTTCTGGGGGAAAAAATATTTTTGAAACAGAATAAAAGTTGTAAGATAAGAGATCATATATAGAATTCAGGATAAAAATGAAGGATAGATTTTTATAATAGCATAAATGTTCAATGTTCCAAAAACATTTATACAGATATAATATGTATGCATGTATGTATGTACGTATATGTGTACAGCTAGACAGACTCTATATGGAATTAAGAAAAATTGGTATTATTTTAGATAAAATTCCTTTCTTATAATGTATTGGGAAGTTAGTATAAATAATACAGAACTTTAGGGCTATCCTTTCTCTCCTGCCCTTTTAAAAATAAATGCCAGTCCACAAGAGGGCAAAAATTATAAATATTTATTTAGCAAATCTGTTTCCATCCAAAAGATGGCAGTGGCAGATCAATCATCAGCGTGTACAGCATTACAAAAACAAGTGAGGGGGGAAGGAAAGTGCTATCATGAAGACAACCTCCCCTTGTACAAAAAATACATTTCTGTTGTTTACTGAACAATAATATCCTGGCTTTCTCTAGAAGAACAGTAATGGAAGTGACTAATGGAAGCATCTAAATCCAAGTAAAAAGTTAAGACTGAAAAGGTCATTATTCACACAACCTCTGGGAAATTATTCTGTCCTTCAAGCATAAATATAAAGACAGCAATACATTAAAATTAATCAATAGATTAAAAGTTAACAGACTAAATCAAACCTTGAATTTTTCATCTGCCACAGATATGATTCTTAAGATCAAAAAACATACATGATTCAGCCCAACAAGCAAACATGCTCAATTTGTGTATCTAGGCCTCTTATTCTGCATCTGTAGATCATTAAAATATACAAAGCATCACTAATGTTAACCAATAACCATTTTTATGAATTCTCAAATACAATTGTTGCTGTTTGTGGCCTTTTTACTGTACACTTAACAGCAACATAACCCACAAGTATTTAGCACGCAAAGTTTTTTCCACTATTTATCTGCACCAGGACAATATTCCCCTACTAAATATCTCTTATGAAATTATTTTTTTAAAGCACAAAAGCAAATCCCTGTTTCCTGTTTCAGACTGGAAACACAAAAGATTCTTAAGCGCACACCATCACTTTCTTTCACAATAGCAGTAAGGGCTGCTATTCTCTTCCATGGAATGAAATATAAAGTGCCCTACTTCAGATATAAACCATTTTTCTATTCATTCCATTTTTTAATTCCAAAGGGCTTAGAGCAGCAGCCTTCTCCTCTGAGTCTCACATTCCATTGAGATAGATTGTAAGATAGTAACAGGTCCCAAATCCTCCAACAATCTCAACAGCTGAGGTGATGTTTGAACCCAGACCTCCCTGGATGCAGTCCAACAATTTAACTCCTATAAGCTGGCCACACCTTGCCAGTACCCTTCCATGGTGGTGAGACTGTGTCCTCCTGTGAAATAAGAGGCTATATTGATGGTAGCATCGCTACAGATAGGGACTCCTAAGCTACACAGGCTTTTGCTGAGGAGCCAGGCTAAGTGTGACAAACTACTGGGCAGCAGAAGCAGCAGGGGATCGGCACTGGCAAAGCATCTCACAGAGACAACAGGAGTTTTGTTAGTACTGCAGAGAAGGCGGCAATGGTAAACTACTCTTAAATATCTTTTACCTCAAAAACCCTATGATGAGACCATCAAAAATAAAGCAAGAGATAGCACTGGACTTTTAGCTGCGATATGCTCAGATGTGAAAGTCTGAGGCTTCACAACACATCTGATGGAGACATGGAATGCAAGAAGCATGAATCAGAGAAACCTAGAAATTGTAAAATGATAAATAGAATGCATAAACTTAGCAATACTGTGTGACACAAATGGGATGTTCTCAATCAAATAATAACATAACAACATTATTTTTAAATGGAGAATCAGGTAAGACCTTAGGCCATTTTTTCCCTTTCAACAACTGATTTATGCCCTATGGGCCTTCTTCCATACTGTTATACATAGTGTGGACTATGTAGTGTTAATTTGAATAATTTATTATTTTAGTGATTTATATTTGTTATATATCTTGACACACACATAAATTGTACATTCATATCCTAACTCCTTCTGTTTATCTTTCAATACAAAAGGAGGAAACAGAACAAAACCAAATGATGCAGGCAAATTTTACCTATGTTTGAAAAAGAAAGCAAGAAAATCAACCGCTTACTCATGGAAATATATTCTTCAGGCAGCCCACAGGTGACTCTGTAAATGGATATCACTGTATGGCCAATACAAATGAGAATACATAATTGGAAGATGATGTAGAAGTTCAATTCTCTCTGCACAGACCATGAACTGCTAATATCAAAATCTGGAGTAAATCTTAAAAAAGACACTACCTCCACCATTGTGCCAAGATGCAATCTCAACAACATGCCTGTAGAATTTAAAGACCAAATAAAGAACAGATTTGCACTACCAAGCCTAACTAAGAGGAAGCCAGAAAACCAGGGGTGCTGTCAGGAAAAACCAGTGACGTAGACTCAAGTCGCTTGACTCAGACTCAAGTTGGATTCAAGTCACTTCAATGACTCAACTTGGACTCGACTCTGCAATAAATGACACACTGACTGTCAGGAAATGACATGGATGTGACCACAAGATGGAGCTGTAAGCTTAGTAATGAAAGTAGTTAAGCTCCAATGGCAGGTGTGTGTGTGAGTTAGCACTTGAGAGTATGCACACCTGAGATGCTGATGTAATAGGCATTGTTTAACTGCCTATAAAAAGGAGATGGGAATTATCTCCAGTGTGGGTTTATTGTGGTTGGTGAAGCAATTTGTTGGTTTGTGAGAGATTTATCAGTATTAGAGATGGCTATCCTATACTCTCTCTCTCTCTCTCTCTCTATATATATATATATATATATATATATATATTAAATATACTACAAAGATTAAAGCCCTCAAGTTGAGTGAAGGCTGGCCTTGTTGCTATCTTTATTTGGCAAGCCAGAGCTCAAGGCAGTGTGCTGGGGTGAAGGAATTTTTCCTTCTCAGCCTGAAGTCTTTTGCAGAAGTCTCTCCAGAAAACCTTCTCCTTGGCGTCCTGTCGACGTGGAACAACTCTGCAGGTGGTCGTGGTGGACACAGCGCATCTTTCTACGCCCCAACACTGACTGGACTTGTATATTTTTAGCAACCAACTTGCTGGCCTTGGTTTTTTTGCTCCAAATGCATCCAAACACCCTCTCGGGAGGGGGCATTTCCGTCATGTTTTAGGACCTTCCTGGGACATTTTAGGCCGAGGACAGGCTTTTTTGACAACAGGAAGTGAAGAAGTCAGAAGGCTAAAACCTAGAAAAGCCGCTATAAAGGAACTAGATAACCTCAAAAGTAAACACATAACATTAAATATCAAAGTAAGAATCATCCATGCTATCACAGTCCCAATGTCTGTGTATGACTGTAAAGCTGGAGAAGACAGCTGCATGAAGAGAACCAAATTATTTGAAATATGGTGCTGGAGGAGACTACTCTGGACACCATGGGCTTCCAAAAGAAAAAACATATGGATCCTAGAGCAAATCAAGCCCGAAGGCTCAGATGATGATGATATAACTAACCTGAGGCTATTGTACTTTGCCATACCATGTGATGACATAACACACTGGAAAACACAATAATGCTTGTTAATGTGGAAGGCAGTAGGAAAAGAGAAAGACCACATTACAGACAGATTGATTAAATCAAGGAACCATGAGTTTGTAAGACTTGAGTGGTGCTGTTGACAACTGGGGCTCTTGTAGGCCTCTCATTCATAGGGTCATCATAAGTCAAAAGCAACTTAGTAGCAAATAATCACAAATATGCTGGCTCCAGAGTTACAGTACAACCCCTTATCCATAGGACTAGCCCCCGTGGTTTCACTTACCCGCATCCAAAAAAATATGTTTTCTCTAAGCATTTTCTAGATCCTCTAGCATGATTCTATAGTACGCTTCTGCTGGAAGTTGACCATAGGGTCGCGCTAGAGGACCTAGAGATTCCTAGAGGTGTTCTCTCTAGGAATCTCTAGGTCCTCCAGTGCAACTCTATGGTATGCTTGGGCTGGAAGTCATTAATTTCAACAGTTTGTTATTCTGTGGTTTCACATGTTCACGCTAAGTCCAGGAATGTATGCCCCGCAGTATTGTACTGTATAGTTAAATTAGAACTCACCTTCTATCCCTGACTCTGGGCAGTATGTCCTTTGCTAAAAGAAATCCTGAAGAAAAGGACAGCACTGTATAGTGTGGCTATTAGTTAACAACTTACAGTATTAAAGATCTGTTTTTGCTAGTATGCTAGAGAACAATAAGAAAGAATCTGCCCCAAATGTTGCAATATATTCCCAGCATTTCCCCCTTCAGTGATCATCAGTAAGGGAGGGAACTTTAAATGTACACACACATACACATACACAAGACAGAAAAAATATTTTATTTATATTTTATTTATAAAAATGTTCAGCCATGAGATCAACAGAGAGGGGGTAGTGAGCAAGTGAGCGAGCAAGAACTGACTTAGCCAGCGAGCACACAACATCCCTCTTCCTTCCTTCCTTCCCACTCCAGTCTCTCTCCATCAAGCGAGCAAGTGAATGAGGCAGCAAGCGTGGGAAGGGAATCGGATTGGGGAATGAAGAAGGGCGTATGCACTTGCTCATTCACTCACCCGCTCACTCACTTGTACAGATATCTGCACACATACATTCTCTGCAATTTAAAAAATGCTGACACAAGGCTGATGCAGGAATTGGAGGGGGGAGGAAGGAAGAGGGACAGGGCACGCTTGCTGGCTCAGTTACTCCTCGCTTGTTCACTAGTGCAGCGATCTTCATACATGCATGCATGCATGCATGCATACACTGAAGTAAAACAAACCATGGCAACACCACACTTGCAGGAACCAACCAGTCCCACCCACTAAAAACTTCTCCCGCCGGCTCCACACCAAAGCCACCAAAGTGCACCAGCCACACACAGGATTATCTGGATTTTTCAGAAAAGTTTGAGGTAAAAGGCAAGGTTTTTAATGTGGATTACAGCCCTCAGAAACTCATTCCCTGTGAATCATCAAGAACATTGTGTGTCCTGATCTCAGGGACTATGAGGTGTGTATGGGTTTATTTTTCCCATGTAGACAAACCATTATTCTTTCAAGGCAAACCCTCCAAGAAACTGGCCAGAGTAACAGCATTTCTCTTTCTGCCCATTACCTTGGGAAGGACAAGTGGAAAGGAGTAAACTCTCCCACTGAAAAATAATGCCACTTTCTAGCCACTTAATAATGCCACTCAACTAGAAAACATTTAAATAGAATCACAGACTCATCTCTGACCCCATCAAGGACAATTTTGCCATTGAAGCACTAGCCTAATATACAGATGCAACCTAATATGCAGAGGAATTACATGCAGGCCCTAAATTTGAAAGACTTGACTGGGCCCTTGGCAGTATCTTGTTCATAGGGTCACCACAAGTTGAAGTCAATGACAAATAATAAGGAACAAGGTTTGTCAGGCTAAATACAGGATGGGACTTCTGTAGTTTTAATTGTTAACAGATCCTGGATCAGGAAGAAGTATTATAAAGTTCTGTCAGGCATGTCTTCTCCCTCACCATACAAAACCCACCTTTTAGCTGATGAAATCTCACCCACCCCCATGGCTACAGGAACCTGGATACTTGTTCCTGTTCTCCACCAGCCAATAAATAGTCATGGAGGAGGGGGCTGTATCAGCTAAAACATGAGTTGGAGTGGAGCTAAGAGATGTGCAGTAGTTCCACTTGACTGAACTTTATCGTAGCTCTTCCTGATCCAGAATCTGTTATCAATTAAAGTTACAGGTGTCCCATCCCTGCATGCAACCTGGCAACCATATGTGCAGGTGAGCAAGCAGGGTGGCCAAGGAAATAGAACACACCATCCCTCTACCTCATCCAGCATAGATTCCAGACTGTTCAGGAAGAATGAAAACAGATCCAGATCCAACGAGTGATCCATTATAGGCCCCTTCCTCTGTGAATGAACCTTGTTGACAAGAAGTAGTAGCAGAAACAGAGCAAAGTGATGACATTTTGAGTTTCCCAAGTGGTATGGTGTCATTACAGGAAATTCAAAGGACAGCTAGACCTAGACAGCCAGTGAGTCACAAAATGTCACAAGGATAAGGGACAGGAGGGGAAGGACATCAGCTATTCAAGTATGTCAGCTGGTGACACAAACCCTGGGTCTCCAGCCCAATTCCACCAGTTTGCAACATTCATAAAATCATATAGAGTTGGAAGAGATCACAAGGGCCGTCTAGTCCAACCCCCCACCGTACTTTGACTGGGTATTCCTGCATGGCAGGGGGTTGGACTAGACGGTCCATATGGTCTCTTCCAACTCTATTATTTTATGTGGGCTCACTTTTTCAGCTTTCCTACAACCCTATCCTTGCCCCAAACCATATGAAACCCTATAGTTTCTCTTGAGTTCTTGCCCAAAAGCTACATTTCTGGTCCTACTCTTCAATGTCACTTATGTCTTGTTATATTTAGTTATTTAGTTATTTATACCCCGCTCTTCAGCCACAAGGCTATCAGAGCGGCTTACAAATTGTTTTAAGCAATAGCTATTTACGCATCTACACTGCATTAAACAGTTTCCAATGTGTGTTAGCTAACTGGTATAGAATGGCAGGGAGGGAGTTTAAAGCACAAAACCTCCTTTATTTTTCAATTGAGAAAAAAAATCCCTTGAGGTTGAAAAAAGACCAAGCAGGCTCTTTCACACCACCCAGTTACAGAACTATGGTTGCACTTTTAACTCCTATGACAAGTTCCTATGGGAATTCTGGGGTTTGTAGTTTGGTGAGATGCCCACGCTCTCCCTCAACAACAGAGTCTAGGATGCCATAGGATATCGCGGTGGAACCAAGAGCGCTATAATTACAGTTGTCTTCCATATCCACGGATTTGGTATCCATGGATTTAAGTATTCACGGCTTGAAAATAGTCTTTAAAAAATAATAATCCCAAAAGCAAACCTTGATTTTGCCATTGTATATAAGGGACACCATTTTGCTATGCCATTGCATATAATGGGACTTGAGTATACGCGGATTTGGGTATCCACAGGGGGGGTCCTGGAACCAAACCCCAGCGAATATGAAGGGACAACTGTATGTAGTGTGGAAGAGTTTGGGTGGCCTATAAGGCAGGAGACTGCCCCGCTTTCTTTCCTTTTTGCCCCCACCCACCCACCCAAACCGGGCAAAGCCCATCTTCCAACCATGCCTCCCTCTCAAGCGTGGAGCCTTTCATTCGTTTTCGACTTCAGCTCCCAGAATGCCTCACCATGGGCGATGCTGGCTGGGGCTTCTGGGAGGTGAAGTCCAAAAAAAATAATATCTGACGGCTGGCGGAAGGTTGAGCAGAGGTGTACAAAGGGGAACTGTTTAGCTCTAGTGTGAAAGAAAGCGCGGGAACCTCGGGAGCCACCCAAGCTCGTGGGAGGAAAGGGTCGGGGTGGGGTGGGGGGTGTTGATAGTCCACAAAAGTAACTTTTCCAAGCTCTGCCCTTTCCGAAGTCTAGCCACCCTCTCCCGCCCGCCTCGTGCTGCAAACACACGCCTGGCTTTAAGCGTCCGCTCCCGGGTTTAGTCAGACTTACCACCACCGCCGCCTTCTCCCGCCCAGCTTTTCAAACCTCAGGTAATGGATTCCTCTCTCGCCAAGGCGCTTCTGAGGAGCTGACGAAGGGCAGCTCGGGTAGCCAATGGACGGCGGGAGGGGCGACTGTTCTCCCGCCCCCTCGGCCCGCGGCATCCAATCCAAGACGCGGGAGGTGGGAGTCCCTCGCGGGGGGGGGGCTTTAACCCTCTGCAGTCCTTGAATCTGAGGCAGTGGAGGAGAGGCAGGGGTCTTGGCTGTGCGTCCACGGCACTTTGAGGGGAATAATGCTGTTTGACATTGAAAACAATTATTATTATTTTTGCCTTATTGTTACGGCCTTTTGTGGTCGGGTGTATTTTTCAGTAGAATGATTTTATTCCAATTAAAAATGCCTAATCCCCAAAAATTCCAGCCTGTGGCATTTTGGGATTTGTAGTTTGTTGTGGTACCAGGGATCTCTGACAGAGAGGAATTTTGGGGGGATTAGGAATTTTTTTATGGAAATAAAACCATTCTACAGAATAATACACCCAACCGCAAAAGGCCATAACAATAACTGCACAAATTTTTTTTTCCTATTCTCTTTTCTTACTAATACAAAAATAAAACTATTTTTAGGAATTTTGAGGGATTCAGGATTTTTTTTTAAAATAAGACCATTCTACTGAAAAATACACCCCACCACAAAAGGCCCTAACAATAATGCAAAAATCTTTTTTTTTTTTTTAGGAATTTTGAGGGATTTGGGATTTTTTTATTGAAATAAGACCATTCTACTGAAAAATACACCCCACCACAAAAGGCCATAACAATAACGCAAAAAAATTGTTTTCCTCTTTTCTTACTAATACAAAAATAAAACTATCTATCCTAACACTAATACATTTTTCCTCTTACTAAACACACTATAATCACTCTTTTTTCTTTTCCAATTAACATTATTATTTACACCTTTATACTAAAATTAGAAGTTACACATTACAATTATACATATTTAGAAAAGAAAAAAATAATAAAAATAATAATACAAAAATACAACAACAATAATAAAATATTTATTTAAAGATATCCCTTAAGTTATTGTGGGGTTGTCTCATTAAACCATGGTTTGACACTGGCTACATCCTCTGGAATCCTGGGATTTGTAGGTTGTTGTGGCACAAGGGCTCTCAGACAGAGGGGTTATCCACACGGTTAAAATACACCTCACAGAATTCACCCAGAAAACAAACTGTCTTAATGGGATCCCACATTGTCTGGTCATATTGTGAAGGGGGGGGGGCAAAAAAAGGAAAAATTAGGTGAGAAAAGCATTCACAGCTTTTTCTTAATTTTTAAAAAAGCTCTGGTAATATATGCATTTTCGCTTGTTAAGCAATCCAACATGAATTGCTTCCCTATCCAGGACAAAGTGCAAATCTGATTGTCTCGACAAGCACAGGGGGTGGGGCTGGGTTACAGGACAAGCGCCCACTGCTGCAATGTTGGATTTTCGCCTTAATGAGTGATCGCTAAGATGACAAAAATGAGGTTTCTGCTATCTTTTTGTCTCCCCCCCCCCGAAACGTGGAATATTGCTTGTGCACACCATAGAAATAGTTGGGGGTTTTTAAGTTCAGCGGCAGCAGATTTAAAACCACGAGTAATCCACTCATGGCTGCCGTCTCAGCTACAGACATGCGAAGGTTATGGGGTCTGTAAAACCATTTAGACAGGTCGCAGCTGCTGTGACTTGCTGTTACTGTGGAGCAGTCCAGGTTTTTTCCCCTTCATGTAGACAAGCCCAGAGAAGGCTAAATATCTCACAAAACTACAAATCCAAGAATTCCCATAGCATTGAACGATGTCAGTTAAAGTGGTGTCAAACTGGATTATTTCTCCTGAAATCCTGGGCTCGGCTAGACAGGAGAATTAATAGCGAAAAATAGCGCCTTACCTCCCTATCGCAGTAGTGTTCATTTGTGCCCATGAGTCATTCGCAAGATCGCTAGCATGGAAACTTGGCTGAGTTTGCAGTTTACATGGATATGCCCCTGAAGAAAGATGGTGGCCGCAAGTGAATTGCCTGCTGAAATCTCCCTCCATTCTCCCCCACCCCATTTTTTCCTTAAATGACAGATGCAGAAAAGCTATTTTCTGCTTTTAAATTTTTATTTTTTTTATTTTTTTGCTCTGCCACTTGAATGATCATGCATATGATCATTCAGCCGGCAAAAAAACAAAAACAATGGTGGCTCCAGCCGCTTCGTCCCTTGTAAGCCTGCCCCCGCCAAGGTCCAACCGATCACATTTTAGTTCTATGTGCCCCTTTCGAATTGATTGTTCAGACGGCCTGTTATGCACATTTTCCCACAATTTTAAAAAGTTTGCGAGAAACAGTGAAAACTGTTATCACAATCTATTTGGAGTTTTCAGGGGGGGGCCCTTCCCAATATGGAGAATCCTGGCTGGAGCTCATCTAAACAAAAGGTATTCTGCTGGCATTCTTTGTGGATGTTGTTGTCTAAACAACCCCACTGATAACTTTATCATCCAAAAAAGGAAAGAATGTGATTGGCTGCATCACACTATTGGGGGGGGGGGTTTGCCATAAACAAACAAACAGAATCTTGTGTCAAACTGCTTGAATCTGTTTACATTATCTATGAGTCCTGTGTAAACTGTGAACAAATTTAAGAAAATCATTTACTGCTACATAATGCTGGATTCCAGACAGCCAGCTTGACTTGGATCTGGATGAACTGTCTAGTGGGGGAAATATAGTACATCAGATAATTTATGTTTGCTGGATGACTTCCAATTACTAGAACCCTTTCCTCAAGATTTGTAATGCATTATACTGACTTTTCTTTCCTTGTAGCAGGTACTCGGATATGGTCTTTTTGTCTCTGCTACTCCCAGACTGCCTAAGGGCTGCTAGTGAGCAAACACTGGGATTTCTCTAGTGAGCTGCTGTCTGCACAGCTAACTTTAGAATCCTTAAATTAGAGTACACGACTTCCTTGCTACCCCAAGTCTCTCTGCCAACTTCAGAGGGTTATCTTTCCTCATGCAGTTTGAATCGCCAATGCTGAAGTATTCACAGGGTTCCATCTTTTAATAAGAGATGCACAAGAACTATAGAAATTTAAAGGTTATGAACTGTAGCAAAATGTGCTGGCCAATTTGGATTGACTGATATTAAACGAATTGGAACTGGCAGGTTTCCTGACATGTCCTTTCTACAATTAAGATATGTATTTGTTTCAACATACACTTGTTTAAAGGAGCAAAAACTTGTGTCAGAGCCATACAGCTTGAGCCTTCCCTTCTCTGATGAGAAATGCATGGAATCAATATTATTCTCCACCAAAAAAAATAGTAACATTGTTCATGTTTTTATACTCTTTTTTGATCAAGGTTAAATGTCCAGGAAGAAATGAACATAAGATGGTATTCCCCCAGTACTAATCGCTTGGTAGCTTTGAGCTGGATTATCTCTTGATATAGATGAGAAACTGTTTGTGGATGTGTGCCTTCAAATCTTTTCTAATCTATGTCGATCCTAAGGTGCACCTATCACAGAGTTTTCTTGGCCAGATTTGTTCAGAGTGAGTTTACCATTCCCTTCCTCTGAGGATGAGAGAATGTGACTTGCCCAAGGTCATCCAATGGGTTTCCATGGTTGAGCGGAGATTTGAATCCTGGTTTCCAGAGTCATAGTCCAATGCTCAAACCGTTACACCATGCTGACCCTACAGAAACTGTTACCCGGAACCCCTTCACACTACAGAATTTAAGTTCTTATCTATACTAGCCAGGATATGCTGGTTCCCCATCAGCATATCCTTGCTACGGGGGTGGCCTATTTCCCCCCCCCCCCCGTTACCTGCAGAAGATGGGCTGGAGTCCAACCAAGATGTCAATCCATCACTGAAGCTGCTGCTGCCACCACCACCACTGCCACCATTTTCTCACTAGCATGGAAACCAGGCAGGGGGCCCACAACATGTGACTGCAGGCTCCCTGCATGTGACCAACCTTGGTCACATGCTGCAGAACCCCTGTCTGGCTTCTGGAAGAGCCAGGGAGCTGGCAGTAGTAGGGAGTAGCGACATGTCAGACGGTCTCCCACAGACATGGTGGAAACAGAGTAAATAAAGTATTATATTGCTGTAAAGGGCCCTATCCTGGCTTGCCCCTATTCCACCCCTGTATCTACCCCTGGGGGTCGTTTGGACTGCCCAGAGGTAGATCAGAGTAAATGCCCTGCGTCATTTGTTCTTCCACTTTAACTGCTTTGGTTTCATCCTATGGGATCCTGGGATTGGCAGTTTAGGGAAGGACATTTAGAATTCTCAAGTGTTTCACCAAACTACAAAGCCCAGGATTCCACAGAACTGAACTATGGTAGTTAAAGTGGAATAATGGTGCTCTAATTCTGTAATGTGAATGTCCCTTTGATTTTATAATATTACTGTAATTTAATCTTCTTAACTCGGACATGTTACAAATCACATTACAAATCACTAGAAAAACAATGTTTCACTGAGGCTTATGCAGGTGAATTTCTGGATGAAGTGTGCTCATAAACTAGTTTCTGGCTTACTTCTTTGTCAGATAGTCAAGCAACCAACAAATGGAACCCAGGAGAAGGCTAAACAGATAGACGTGGCTTAGTTCTCCCTCTAAGGGACATAGAAAACAGGTTGTGATTAATAAGACTGGTGAAGTGCAAACTCTCTTTTATAGCAGGAGCGGGTAATGGTGTCCCTCCCTATGTTGTTGGAATACAGTTCTCAGCAACCGTAGCCATTATAGTTGGTGGTGAAAAATTGTGGGAGCTGCAGCATATGAAGGGATGTATTTGCTCACCCCTGTTCTGGACTATACAGTGGAAATGTGGAACATAAATTAAAATCATAACATTAAATAAAATACGCTCCATCCAGGAGGGTCAATTAGAGTATTGGTGGGGAATCTGCAACCCTACAGAGGTCATTGGAAGGTCATATATTCCCTGTTCCTGCCTTTGGGCAAAGAATGGAATTAACCCCACTCCAAGAGACCTCTACTTACTCCTGTCATTCATGGGTAGAAGAAAATGAAAGATATTGTGAGGGTCAGGGCAAAACTTGCCTCCAACCTCTGGGACTCACTGGGATAAATGGGAAGGAGCATGCATTCTGTCTCTGTGAGGTACATCATTCCATGGCCACCATGGGACTCCATGCTATAGAAAACCTTTGTCTGCCCACTCCTGCTGATGGGAGCTTGCTAGTTATGTTCATTTTAATAACACTATCAGCAACTGGAAGGTGTTATTGTCCCTTTGCTCCCTGAGAAACTGAAGTCCAATTGTTTTTCAGATAATATTGGCCTGGGATAGTTTTTAAAAAATAAGATGCTATTATTATTTAAAGAAAGCTGATGAAATGCCAAATAAAGGTTGACGTTTCAAGAATTTTGAAAGAGGCTATAAAAAGGCTGTAAATTTTCTTCAGCTTTGGAAACACCATGGCACAAAGACAAATGAATGAATAATATACCTATATATTTGTATTCTCTGTGTGCCTTGATTCTCTAAGTGGGGAGAAGTTAAAGTGTGCCAGCAGGCTTTTACTCAGGCTTGTGGCATTTTTATGGTGTTTAGTTTATTTACGCATATATACAAGCTGAATGTAAGTGGAAGTTTGCAGCATTAACATTCCATCAACTTTCTATCCCCGTTTCTGTGGGAAGAGGACATCAGTGCTGTTGGATCACTTCTCACAGAAACCAACTCAGGTTTAGGTTTCTGTGATTAAAACTAACCTTACCTTACCTAGAACAGACCCATTGAAATAAATGATATTTAAGTTAGTTGTGAACCTGCAATGATGTCCTGTTAATTTCAATGGGTATTCTTAGCCCTGTATCTCTTCCAGTCTTCCATCCAAAATTGCCAAGTCATTAATGGACATACAGTCAGAGGATCTAATCTCCTGACAATTGAGTAGCGTGAATGTGGGGCAATTCACATATGTCCAGTTTCTTTAGTTTACTAAAGGGAATAGGGTGAATAATCTCAGCTATGCCTTTTTGGCTCATATTAACCAAGGACCCTGGAACTATTTTTAAGGGGAAGGGGCTCAAAATTGGCAGACAGTTCATTAGCAATTTTGACTGCTTACAAGTATGTTTTCACAAAACAGCAAAACAATCGCCACCTGAAGCTGGTAACAATCTGAGTATAATAAGGGCAACAGCAAAATAATGATCATATAGCACACTTCTAATTGATAATTCCGGGGGGGGTGTGGGTATCAAATACATAGGAGTTGTGATGGTCCAATTTTCTCAGAACATTTGGAGGGATGGACTCAATCCCCCACCCTAGTCTTAGAGGGGAGTTGTGATTTTCATCTTTCCCCTCCCCCCATTCCGAGGTCCACAGTCTTACCTGCTACTAAGATGTAACAGCTGAGTGCATAACTAGGGGTAATGGTTATTCTGGATTAATTCCACAGCCATTCCACTGCACTAAGAGGGAGAGGAGGAAGGCAGGGCCAGTCCATGCACCCTCCTGTGAAGCCAGGTCTCTCAGGCTTTACTTCTCCACAACATCAACATTAAAAATCCCAAAAGCAAATGTTGATTTTGTCATTTTATATAAGGGACATCATTTTACTACACCTTTGTGTATAATAGGACTTGAGCATCCATGGATTTTAGTCTCCACAAGGGGTCCTGGAACCAAGCCCCAACAGATACCAAAGACCCACTGTAGCTGCTGAGGTTTTTCTAGCTCTGCCCCAAGAACTAAAATTAGTGGAACATGATATCCGTGATATGTAAGGTTTGCAGGTGCTTAAATAAAACATCAATGTAAAGGTATACAATTTCTTTTCCAGTTTCCCCTACAAAAATATTTATATAGGTTTTTAGCTCAATAAAGTATACATAGCTTATTTTCATAACTTCCTCCATGGTTGCTAATCATGTGTCTACTCATTTGGATTCTTTTCACCATGCTGCACCAAGTCTATCAAGTTTCTAATTCTAAATGCCATTGTCTATTTAGACTATAATGATGGGGGCAGGGGGATTTAGGATCATAGAATTTTCAGAATTTTAAAACAACCACTTTGTCTTCTTTCCAATATTCTACAGCTCTTTCCACTGAATAATATATTTTGTATTCATAGTGCTCTGTGAATATCGGTTCCTGTTCTGAGACTGGTAGACTTCATACTTCTGACCGCAAGCATCCACAGGTACAGAGGAAAATGCAAAAACTATTAGCAAAATTTGTATAATTGCCTTAAATTTGCTTCCATTGCTCCCACAGATGAGCATTTAGGGAATAATCAATAGACTTTTTCAAATGTCCATTTCACCATATGTAAATTCAAAACAAATTAGAAAAACTTATGTGTCCAAAAAATAGATACTAATTGTTTTGTAACTCTTTTCCTAATATATTTGTGTTTAAACTTCTTGCAAAGCTAAATCTAATAGTACACAATTTCATATCAAGCAAGATCCCATCATGTGCTTTGTATTTTCACAAGGGAAAAGTAATCCCAAATTTAGAATAATATGAAGATGACAAAATGCCTGCCTCTTCACTCTCACCAAAAACTCAGAGGATTTCTCAGAGGGTCTATGAAGTGAGCCTCTCCACTATGTTTTTTAGTATAATATAATCTACCAACTGCATAGATGGAGGCTTTTGCTATTATCTTAGCAAGGCATTCATTAGCTAAATACAAATGGTAAGGAAAGAAAAAAGTGTTAAGATGGATCCCAAGAGTACCTCTCCCTAAGTAAATTTTGGAACACCAGGTGCAACATCCTGCATTTTAGGAGATTTTAAAAACATTTCCAAATGAAAAGTATGCATGCAAAAAAAAAAAGGGGGGGCCTACCTGGTATTTATCTTGGATTCTGTACTATAAAAACTTGCCAGTAGCAAATTCCAAACACCAAAACCACAGTTTCTTATACGCTCTCATGTGGTCCCATCATACACATACATACACGTACACTATGGAAAAACATTCAAAAAGCCAGCATCAACATTATAAAAAGAACCCCCAAAGCAGATTAGCACCTCTCTTATAAGTATGAACACTAGCCTCTTATGCCCACCATCCATTTATTTATAGCCAAGTGGTCCAGCCTCAAATGGCCTTCAGAATCATAGCCTGGTCTGGCACTAGTTTCAAACCTTTAACTGCTTGGGCTGGTTTAGAGTGTGTTGGCTCTGAAGGGCATTGGCTCTCCCTTCTGTTTAAAAGACATTGAACCCATTAAGTTTCTCTGTTTATTGGAGCAACCAGTTGCAAAAGTTAATGTTGTGCTGAACTCTCCACTGGGCGATGTATTCAGAAAACAAAAGACAGAAGCATAGTTTCTTAATTTAAGGGACATTCAGAGTCTATACCATGATTGCTTGGTGAAGAGGGCAGTGGAGCTGGAGAGCATACAGTATCTTCTAAGTAATTGTGTAGTCCAATTAAAGCTGGCATCATTTCTAAGTGCCCATTTCCAATGTATCTCCCTAACTCAGCAATACTTTTGTTTTCTCTGATATAATTCTATTGTTTTATATATCTTGCATAAATGAGGGCTTGTCTACACAGGGTTTGTGTGTGTAAAAATCCAATTGAAATTTGGACTACTGTTAAGAGTTAAGCACCACACCTTGCCTGGCCAAATCCAAATCTGCACCACTCATTGCTGGGCCTTGTCTATACAATAATTCATTCAGATTTTTACCACCCAGGCACCTCCACGGTAGAGCCTTTGTTCAGACTCCAGTTTTCTCTAGAGTTTCAAGCAAACTCTTCAGAAAACTGCAAGTTTTCTAAAACGTGAATTAAGGTGTTGTACCCCAGTTTGGTGCAGATAGGGCTGCCTTATTGGGCCACATTTGGGGGGTTGTTGTTTCTTTTTCACTTGTGTAGACACGGCCTCCTACAAGACATTTGGCAGAAAAACAAGCTGACACTGCGAAGATTACATGGTATAGGTCGTTCTTTAAGAGGCCAAAAGACTGGGGAATGGGTTATATAGCAAAGATTACGGAATTATTGTTCACCTTAAAAGAGGCTGTACATGTTTGTGATGCCTAGAAGTCAAAATTTCTATAGAATGTATTATTTTCATGGAATTTTCCCAGCACATGAGTTTTGCAGTAATGACTTCTAATTTCTCCTAGAGCTAGGAGGGAAAGAAAGTCCCCTTCAGGCTCCCCTTGGAACAGCTTAATTTCCATCTGTGTCTGAGGGAAGTGTGTGTATATACATTGCCCCCCTCCAATAAGAATTATGCCCCCCAATTAATTTTCCTTTCAGTCCTCAGTTTTCTAGCATTGCAATAACTTAAAACATCCGTTTAGCATTTAGAAATACAGTTTAGGAATCCGAAGGAAAGGGGCAGGCAGAGTTACCGAGAATAAGTGAACATGGCAAATATACAAGTCTAGGTGTGAATAAGTTTCAGCGTCTCCCTCTCTGCAAGGTTAGAAATTTTAGGACTGAAGGAAAGTTTAATGGAGGGGGGCAGAATTCTTAAGGAGTGCAAAGCCCTCATTCCCCTTATCCTCCCCAATAGCTACAGCCCTGATCCTGTTCACTGATGGCATGCATTTCCCAGAAGGCTATATAACTATGAAAACCTCCCATGCAGACCTCAGAGACTGGCAGCCAGTTAGAATAGATGATGCCTAGACTGGATTGTCTTATTCAGCATTAAGGTAGGTTTGGGTTTTTTAATGGTGTTATGGAGTCTACGCACGATCCTAAATATACACTGGGCTGACTATGTGACGGATGTTGCTGTCCTTGAGCAAGCAGGGATCACCAGCATTGAGGCCATGATATTGAGAACACAGCTGTGCTGGGCAGGGCACATTTCTAGGATGGAGGACCATAGCCTCCCAAAAATAGTACTCTATGGTGAACTTGCCACAGGTCAGCGTAAGAGGGGCGCTCCAAAAAAGCGATACAAGGAGTCCCTGAAACAACATCTCAGGCTCGGCCAAATTGATCACCAACAATGGTCCGCCCTGGCCTCGCATCGGGAGGCATGGAGACATACTATCCACAATGCTGCAGCCTTATTTGAGAACTCACGCCAAACAAGTCTTGAAGAGAAACAACAACACAGAAAGAATCACAACCCGGAAACATCACCCAAGGAGACCTTCTGCTGTGCTCTCTGCAACCAGACTTGTTTATCTCAGACTGACCTTTTCAGTCATCAGTGCGCTTGCAGAAAACATGGGATGAGACCTTCCTGAATCTTCGTTTGCAAAGAAAAGCCAGAGAGATGGAGTCTGAGACTGGGATATCATCATTTTTGTTAGCTGAATGATTTTCTAGTAGGCAAAGGAGACGGGGACAGTGTGAGGTCACGATGGGACAAATGTACCTGAAAACTGTATTCAGTACTTGCAATATCACATTTGGAAAAAGTACCTCTTTCAGAGAGCTTCCAGCTTGGAGCTGGTTTAGTGAGTTTAAATTAGGGATACAAGAGAGTTTGCAGCTCTGAGTTTTCTGTAGTGCACTGCAACGGAAGACATCTCTCTAGGAATCTGATTCAAGTCTGATTAATTTACTGTCTGCAATAATAGTGTGCAGTAGCTTCCAATATGCTCTGATAAAATTAGAAACATCTTGCAGGATATACCTTACTTCTTCATTGTTCCTTATTCAAAGGAAATTAAAAGCCATTGTGCTAGGTGGACTCCAGACTGCTCAGTTAAGTGGTGATGAGTGCTTAGTAGAGTAATATTATATGCTCATAAAATAATGAAAAACAGGTAATTATTTGATCTGCCTGGTAAGTACTGTTTGATGGAAATAACGAATGGAATGGGACCAGGCATGTGCGCCTATTGATGTACTGAAGCTGCCAAACTATTTTGCCAGCCTAGGGATGATGGGTGGTGATAGGGAAGCATGAATTTTCTCAACTAGTTTGTACAGATCTTGGGGATACTCCTTGTAGTTTCAGTTCAGCAACCAAGGGTTTAAAAACATTTAACAGTTCCCAAGGAACCATAACTGATGAACGTGTAAATCCTTCGTATTTCATGGACTACTGAATCAATGGTGTGTAACAGTTACCATGGAGCACTGCAGCCTGTTAATGAATATCCATGCATGGAGAAAAATACACATGTTAAACCTCTGGATCATTTCTTATAAATCCTTCCCACCCGCCCCCCAGAGCAGCTAGCTTCTGCATAGAGGTACTAGGAGTTACTAGGCAAGGCACTATCCCCCACCCCCACTCCAAAACATGCATAGCAACTCTATCTCCACAGTTTATTTCTATGCCACTTTTTAGCCCAACCTCTCAAAGGGCTTTCCATGAAAGTCTAAAAATAACCATCTACAATAAAACAATGGACAGCAGCAAGAAGTAATAAAAACAATTTATAAAGGTCCATGATGCTGCAATTTCCCAAAGTGAGGCTGCTTGCTATGGTCACCAGGTCACCAAGTAACTCCTCTTATACCACATTTACCCCTTACTTAATAGTAGTGTGTACACATGGAGCACTCTTTTGGAGCTTGGGAGTAACTGGTTATATACAACTAGTTACTTTTCATTAATTCAGATTTTTGAATGTAACTAAGATATTTTAAGTTACTTTGGGAAATGAAAAAGGCACGGAGTTTCTTTTAAAAATTATAATTGAAAGTAACTGCTTTGCTGGGGGTGCCTCAGAACTACAAGAATAATTACTTTTAAAGTAACTTTCCTAATAGTCAAGAGAAGTAGTTGTATATGTGCAAATAGTTTCAAATGTCAAACAACTTTATTACCACCATCATAGGCTGGGTCTAGCCACTGGGATTGCACAAGGGATGTTCTTAAACCACGTACACACTGGCTAACCTACAGATTCGGTCCTGTTCCTGCTATTTTTGTTCCTCCCCTGATCTCAGGCCTCAAAACAAAGGCACTTTATAATTTTCCTTTGCACTGATGAATTTGGCGGGGAAACAATGTTAGAGACAAAGAAGAAAGCGGAGAAGCCCTCAAGCCCCTGGCATATCGAACAAGCAATTGCATCTACAGTCGGACCCCGCTGGGAGCAGAACCAATATCCATGATTTCAGTTATCCATGGGACACAAAATAGGGACACATACCATAGAGTTGTACATCTTCTAAGTCCTCTGATGCAACTCTATGGTATGACTTTACCAGAAGTCCTTTATTTTAATAGGGTTTACTGTTATCCATGGTTTCTGGTATCCACGGTAAGTCTGGGAACCAACCCCTGCAGATGTGGGGGTCCAACTGTATATACTAGTGGATTCCAAAGGATATCATGGGCTAGACCAGTTTAGATCAAGGTCAACAGCAGGACTGAGATCACCTGCAGCAAAAGGCCACCTAATGCTCCCTGCTACCTTTCCTAGTCCTAATCTTTAAAATTAAATGCACTTTTTTTAAAAGGGGCCATTTTAGGGCTAAGCAATTAATGTCACCATCTTGGATTTCTTCCCTCTGCCTTGGACTTTGAGAACATCATGGGGTGAACATATCTGTTTGTGATGCTGCTGTGCTTCAGAATTATTTTCCATGGTATCAAGGGGACAAATAAGATGGTTGACAGCTGTTATTCAGCAGCATACTGCTCCCTTAAATTGAAATGTATACATTTTACATTTTATTTTAAATGGGGCCCAGGTCAGCCTCAAGGGTGGCCTGGGCAGCTGTCCAATTCAAATATGCCTTGTAGAGGGACTGACCCTGCTTTAGAAAATAATATGTACTATAGATCAGGTTTGAGGAACATGTGGTCCTCCAGATGTTTTTGGACTGCTATTTCTATCATCCCTCAACATTTATTATTTCTGCATCTTCTCCCTCCCCTTCCATCCCTTAATTTGCTCATGAAAGGAAAAAGGTAAGCATTTCAATTCTCAGTTTTGACTAAACTATATTATTCAATTACACACGAATTTGAGGAACCGTAGTTTATTCTAACTCTAATTCTTAAAACAAACCAGGATGAAGGACCAAGCCACGCTGGGATAGACCTTTATTTATATGTAAGCAGAGGATAGCTCTATATCTATGCAGTAGATGTTTGTGTGAGCTTTAGTAGATGAACAAGCATTCCATTCTCACAATAGATGAACAATAGATGCAACAAAATGACTCTTACACTAAAATTAAGAAAGGATAATGAGAGGTTTTTGTTTGTGTGTGTGGAAGAATCGTGAATTCTGCTCACCTCTACTTCTCAAAATAAATTCCTGGCTCAGCATTTGATAGTTTTAAGGGTTTTGCTCCAGGCTCCAACAGGTGGATCTCAGGATCAAAATAAAATAGAATAGAATAGATTAAATCCTGCAAGGCTGTAGTCTACTGAGCCCTAACTAGCAATATTCAACAGAATTTGGGGAAGGTGCTATTGTGATTTTTCCATTAAAGCAGTTGGTGGGTTTGGGACTAGGGGTGAGGATGGATGGAGTTCTAGATTAAGAAGAGGTAAAAGATACAATATCTCTTATTTTGGAAGTTACTATGTCTCTCCCTCGTTTTCTCTTCCCTTTTATTCATATTATAAGTAATACTGAACTCATCTACCAAAAACAAAACAAAAAACAAAAAAAACTCAAAACACCTTAGCTTGACATTTATTTGTTTGCCTAAACTTGGTCTGTCTCCCACAGAATTAAAGGTTTGGTAACTCACACCAAAGCAAAGGATTAACTACAAGCCTGTTACATTGGGTTCCCTCCTCCACTAAACTTTTTTATTTACAGTAATTCCAGTACAGAAAAGGGCAAGAAAAAGACATCAGAATAAATGAGATGGATACTTGTTAATTAATAACCCCCATCTTCTCCTGCTTTTGTGTAACTTTGTCACAAAGCTGAACATTTTTATCTCACTTTTACCATGCTTGAGGATATCCCCTTTGAAGCTTTCGGGTTTCAAAAACTGAGCGCACACACGACTTCCCCAGAGCTTTTATTAGCTAAAATCAACTGTGTAAAGTTAGAATGGGAAAGTATTTTTAAGCCATTTATGCCACATTTCCTGGCATGCATCCTGTTCACTAATGGGGTCCACTGTGACTGCAACAAATAGAGCAAGAATGTATTCTATAAATTATGGGGCTAGGAATTGTTCTCATTATTTGTGCTAGTCATTAAAAGCAATTAAAGTTTGGCACAAATGTGATTATTCAGATATAAACAGCCTCTGTTTCAGATTCTCTTCAGAGGTGTAAGTTACCTGAATTGCTCAAAAGAGAACACCTGTTTATACATCAATGCCACTGCAGTTTCTCAATGAGCAGCATTCCCGGAGCTGTTACATATATTATGCCAAAAAATTTTGGCCACATGTTTACTTAAGCCCTGAATAAATATTTCTGGTCTCTGACAAAAATATATTTTTTAAAAAAACCCTAAAGTTAATTAGACTGTAAGTAAGAAAATATGTTCTTAAGAAACATAGGTAGGTTTAATGGAAAGCAAAGAATTATATTTGTTAACATTAAAAGGGATATTAAAGAATCTGAGGGGAAGGAACTGTCTCCAAATTAATATTTTTTCCAGTCTGATGATGCTAGAAGGAATTATTTTGGTCATAATTGTGACTAGAATGCCCATATTGCTATTTTCAGCTAATCAGGCCTGGTAGTTTTATTTTCCATTGCATCATTCTCATTATGAACCAGTTTATGCCCCAAGGTTTCAAGCTATAGATTGCTTACTTAATCTCATTTTGTCTCGCTGAAGTTCTTAGGGCCCTTTCAAGGCTACTCCAGAACAGAATTGCTTGGTCTTGAAACAGATTTCTTGAACTGTATTAGATTCATCTGGAGGTTACTATGAACTAAGGTCCCATCTATACAAAGGGGAAAAAATATGATGTCCTCCAAAGAAGCAGCCATTCACAGTGCTGCAACCTGTCTTAATAGTCAAAAGAGCCCCCCTAAACTTCACATTCCTCCTAGCCAAGATGGCGGCTGTGAGTGATTTACTTGTGCTTTTAAATTTGCCACAATTTTTTTTTAGTTTACCATAGTGCGCACATGCAATATTTCATATTTACAAAAAGAAAAGAAAAAAAGAGAGTAAAAGATTGCCATTTTGTCTCCTTACTGATCTCTCACTTAGCCAAAAATCCAATATGGCAGCAGCAGATGCTTTACCTGTTTGCTAGCCCTGCCCCCATGCTTGTCCAGCCAATCAGAATACACTGCCTGGTTGCAGCAACATGAATGCGACTGTCTTAACAATTAATGAGCTTTTAAAGAATTCCAATAAAAGCTCCAAAGGCTTCCCTGAAGGAGTTTAAGGTGGATTTGGCTGCCTCCCTTCTGAATGAGATGTATTGATGTGAATGTCCATTTGGACACATCGCCTTCCATGTGATTGCCATTTGGATTATTTTCATCATTTGGACAGGCCCTAAGTTTCTTCTGTGATCATCAGTAATTCTTTTACATTATGGGGTTACCACTAGATGTACTTTATCAAAAAAATATTGTGTCTCCCAAACTGTTAATGCTTGAGGTACAGAGTCTATTTTTCCTGAGTTAAACTTCAAAAATCAATACCTCATTCAAAAATGAGCATACCTATTCTGCCTGCTCTACTCTGTTACAGTACTTTGATACCACTGTAATTGTCATGACTCCATCCTATGGAATCCATGGATTTGCAGTTGGATGAGGTATTTGTAGTATGTGGGGAAATAATCATTGTAATGTAAAAGCAACCTTGTGTACCTCATTCACATCCTAATATAAGTCTAGTTTTTTTCCCTGCATGCTTCTGTTCTCCCAAATTCCCTTTCTCTTATTTCACTGGGCACTTCCAGCCAACTGGAGTGCTGGGACATTCAACACATGACCTAATTTAAATTTTATTGCTCTGTGTAAGTTCAATTTTAAGTTAGAGTCTCCATGAGGCTGTAGCCATCTCATGCCATATTATATTTGTTTAGCCATCTTTCCTGCAACCATGCCATGATATTCACCATGCAGCCTCTTACCGCTATAGGCTGGGTGGGTCTTTCTACCCTAAATCCTCTTAGTTAGTTAGGAACCTTTTTAAAGTTTGTTTTAGAATGTAGATTGAGATTGATATACCTTCAGTAAACATTTGATTTGCATTTTTAAACTGACTCCTTTGTTTTTGTAATGAGTCTAATTTAACTGGGTGATCTCAGAGACCACAGACCTCTGAATACACTTTTAAATGTTAATTGAGCTTTGTCAGTCTGCATTCCTAAGTTGCACTCTGCATGAATTTAAAAGTAAATGATTTTTAACTCTCCTTTTTAAAAGAAGATCATTTTTGTTGCTTTTTAAAAGTACTAGATCCTGGAATTTTTAATACAATTTTATTTTTAGACTCATTACCTCCTACATGTAAGGGTTATGGGCCCAGATTGCAGACTTAAAAGCTCAATTTAATTTTTGTTTTTGCAAAAGTTTTGTTTTTCCTTTTATCAGATCACCTCAGAGTTGCTGTTTTTTGGTCTCTCTCGGCTTGAAGACAAAGGCAATAAAGCAATAAAAGCAATTATGGCTGAAGCTAGCCTGCCTGCCTTTTTAAGCATGGAGAAACTGTATGGTCCAAATTATAAAAGATGGTCTTTTTCTTTTGAAACATACCTGAAGGCCATGGGACTTATTGATGTTTTACATAAATAGAGGCCAAATCAGGGAAGAGAAAGAGATGATTTTGATAGGAATTATCAAAAAGTATTAGCATTCATAATTCTAACAACTGATGAAGGATTAGTCTCTGAAATGAAAGATAAGAGAACAGCAAAAGCTGCTTGGGACACTTTGAAAGATCTATGTGATGTTCCATCCATGGGAAATAAAATTGCATTGATGATAAAATTTGTAAACATGAAATTAGCAAATCCAAAATGTCTAGATGAACACATTAATGATTTCAGAGCTACATTAGCAGAATTACAATCTCCTGGAGAAGAGATTCCAAAGTCTATGCAAGTTGGGATTTTCTTAGCGAGCTTACCAAAGTTTTACAATCCCATCATAAACACTTTGCAATTAAAGAATGATTTAACCCTACCAGAAGCCTATATTCAAATAAGAGAATTTCAACATAGGCAAAACTTGATGCAAAATGACAAGTTTGAATCCAAAAATTCTAACTTTAACCAGCAAGTTAATTTGGCTGGAAAAGAAAAGGAGCATTTTAAAAATAATGCTACCCACTCCAAGCCCCCCTCCTCTTCTGAGCCAAATGGGGTGCAATTAAAGGCTTCAAAGGGAAAGAGATTGTCATTCTCACAGCAAGAGATGACTGGCCAGAGGCAAGAGAATGCAAAAGGCCATAGAGATAGAGAAACTGATGCTAAACAGAAATTTCACATTGGATTGGCTTATGAAAAAGTAATGCAAGCTTCTGGAAATGAATATAAAGATTCCTTCATCATAGATTCTGGAGCTAGCAACACATTTGTTAATAAAAGGGAATAGTTCCAAGATTTTAATGAAGAAGTAAAATTCCCTGTGTTTCTTGCCAATGGAGATTATGTTACAGTGCAAGGAATTGGGACTGTGTATATTCCTATGAGATTGGGAGCTAGGACAGAAATATTGAAAATTAAGGACGCTGTTTATACCCCGAGCTCAAGAGCTCCCTCTACTCAGTCAAAATGAGCACATCTAGAGGCAACAGAGTAGTTTCAAAAAGAATGCATGTTATGGTCTTCATGACAAACATTTGATTTTTAAAGGCACTCTAAAGGATGATGGCCTTGATCACATGGAGATCAGTGACTGAAATGCCAATGTTGCTACTCAGTGTAAACACAAAGACTGCATAAATTTATGGCATAGAAGGTTTGTTCATCAAAATGTTGAATGCATAAAGAAATTGGCTAATCAAGAGCTAGCAAAAGACTTTCATTTCAAGAACTGTTGTGTGAATGAAAGGTGTGTGGAATGCATTAAAGTTAAGGCTATTGCGCCTTCACACAAGCCTCTCACAGAAAGACAATCTACTAAACCTCTTGAGTTGATACACTCTGATCTCTGTGGGCCATTTAGACAGAAATCAGTGGGTGGAAACCTCTATTTCATGACCCTCACAGATGATTTCAGCAGGTACACCCATTGCTATCTCCTAAGGGAGAAAAGTCAAGCTTTTGAAAAGTTCAAAGAGTACTTTAATTATGTCACTAATAAATTTAATTATAAAATTCAAAATTTGAGGACGGATAATGGGACTGAATTTGTCCATAATCAATTTTATGAGTTCTTAAAGGAACATGGCATCAGACGCCAGACTTCTGGGATTTATAGTCCTCAACAAAATGGTTTATCGGAGAGAATGAACCGAACCTTAAAGGAAATGGCAGTTGCAATGCTTTTACAGGCTAACATGTCTAAAGCTTATTGGTCTGAGGCAATTCTCACAGCCACATACTTATACAATAGACTTCCAACCAGATCCAGAAGTGTTACTCCATTTGAATTGTGGCATGGTGTGAAACCCAGACTCAACCATCTAAGGGTTTTTGGATCAAAAGCTTATACATACATTCCCAAACAGAAAAGAGACAAACTGGACTGTAGAAGTGAAGAGGGAATTTTTATTGGCTATGCCAAAGGTGCTTACAAAATCCTAAACCCTGATGGATGCTCAATGAGAATAACAAGTGCTGTTTATGTTGATGAAAGACCTCAATTTAATTCTAATCCAAACAAAGATTTCTATTCAGATGTGTTTGCAGTGGAAGAAGACCCTGACCCTGATTCTCAGCGGCAGCCAAAGCGTGTGCAGCTCTTTCACCCTTCTGCTAGTGCTTCGCATCCAGAAGGGGCTCCCTTAGCCCACGACTTACCAGAGGATGGAGGACCAGACGGCGAGCCAGGAATTCAAGTCCAGGTGAGACAATCTGCGAGGGGTAACAGGGGAGTGCCTCCTTTGAGATTCTCCTACCTAGCCACAGGGGAAAGCCTTCTGGAACCCTCTGATTGGCAGAAGATCAAAGGAATGCCAAAGTCTGATTCTGAGAAATGGGTGAAAGCAGCAATGGAGGAAATGGAATCCTTATATAAAAATAAAACTTGGACTTTGACAGAATTGCCAAAAGGCAAGAAGGCAATTGGCTGCAGATGGGTCTTTACAACAAAGCAAAATGCAAACGGGGAGATTGAAAGATATAAAGCCAGACTTGTAGCTAAAGGTTACAATCAGCAATTTGGAGAAGATTTTCATGAAACTTTCTCCCCAGTAGTTACACACACAGCTAATAGAACCTTATTGGCTGTTGCAGCTTCCAAGGAAATACATGTACAACATCTAGATGTGAAAACAGCATTTCTTTATGGAGATCTAGATGAGGAACTGTACATGGAACAGCCTTTGGGATTTGTAGTACCTGGAAAGGAGCATCTAGTATGTAAACTTGAGAAAAGCTTGTATGGATTAAAACAAGCAGCCAAGAAATGGCACAAAAAGTTAAATCAGATCCTTATAAAAGAAGGATTTACTCCAGGCACTGTTGACCAATGTGTTTACAAAATATTCAGAAACAATAGATGGAATCCATATGATGGAGTCATAGCAGTTGTGTGTGTGTGTGTGTGTGTTAAAGTCTACTGTTAACTTATGGTGACCCCATGAATTTCATAGGGTTTTCTTGGGCAAGGTATACTCAGGGGTGGTCTTGCCAGTTCCATCTTCTGAAATATAGCCTACAGCACTTGGTATCCAATGGTGGTCTGCCATCCAAGGACCAACCAGGGCTGGCCCTGTTTAGCTTCCAAGATCAGACAGGATCTGCTGCCTTTACATACACAGTTATACAGTAATTGTGTAGTGGAGATGAACTCAGAAATACAGTCATGTGAAAAAGAAAGTACACCCTCTTTGAATTCTATAGTTTTAAATATCAGTTCATAATAACAATCATTTGTTCCTTAGCAGGTCTTAAAATTAGGTAAATACAACCTCAGATGAACAACAACACATGACACATTACACCGTGTCATGATTTATTCAACAAAAATAAAGCCAAAATGGAGAATCCATGAGTGAAAAACTAAGTACACTTTGTGATTCAATAGCTTGTAGAACCACCTTTAGCAGCAATAACTTGAAGTAATCGTTTTCTGTATGACTTTATCAGTCTCTCACATTGTTGTGGAGGAATTTTGGCTGACTCTTCTTTACAATGTTGTTTCAGTTCGGTTTGCAGGCATTTGTTTATGCACATCTCTCTTAAGGTCCTGCCACAGCATTTCAATCAGGTAGAGGTCTGGACTTTGACTGGGACATTGCAACACCTTGTTTCTTTTCTTTTTCAGACATTGTGTTGTAGATTTGCTGGCATGCTTGGGATCATTGTCCTGTTGCATGACCCAAATTTGGCCAAGCTTTAGCTGTTGGACAGATGGCCTCTCATTTGACTCTAGAATACTTTGGTATACAGAGGAGTTCATAGTTGATTCAATGACTGCAAGGTTCGCAGGTCCTGTGGCTGCAAAACAATCCCAAATCATTACCGCTCTGCCACTGTGTTTGACACTTGGCATGAGGTGTTTGTGCTGATATGCTGTGTTTGGTTTTCACCAAACATGTTGCTGTGCATTATGGCTAAACATCTCCACTTTGGTCTCGTCTGTCCAAAGGACATTGTTCCAGAAGTCTTGTGGCTCGTTCAGATGCAACTTTGCAAACCTAAGCCATGCTGCCATGTTCTTTTTAGAGAGAAGAGGCCTTCTCCTGGCAACCTTTCCAAACAAACCATACATGTTCAGTCTTTTTCTAATTGTACTGTCATGAACTTTAACATTTAACATGCTAACTGAGGCCTATAGAGTCTGAGATATACCTCTCGGGTTTTTTTGCAATTTCTCTGAGCATTGCACAGTCTGACCTTGGGGTGAATTTGCTGGGATGTCCACTCCTAGGAAGACTGGCAATTGTCTTGAATGTTTTCCACTTTTGAATAATAACTTTCTCACTGACGAATTATGGATTTTAAATTGTTTGGAAATGGCCTTATTGAACTGAATACAGGTTCAGGGAATTTTTTAAAATGATTTTTTTTGTGTGTTCTCTAAGGTCATTGCTAATGTCTTTTCTTCTTGGCATTGTATTAACACACACCTAAATGCTCCAGACCAGCAAACTACTAAAACTTTGGCTTTTGTAGAGGTGGTCACATTTGCTGATGATCAATTAATCAAAGGCATTTGATTATCAGCAACTATCTGCTACTTAGCATCTTAATTCCTATCGAAGCAGTAAGGGTGTACAGTACTTAGTTTTTCACACATGGCTTCTATTTTTGTTGACTAAATCAAGACATGGTGTAATATGTCTTGTGCTGTTGTTCAACTGAGGTTGTAATTACCTAATTTTAAGACCCACTAAGGAACAGAAGATTGTTATTATTGTCAGGATATTGGAACATACAGTAAGCAGATTTATTCTGTAAAGATCTGGAATGTAACAAACAGTCTGCAGAGTACAGCAGAGAGAGAGCTAGTGGCAGTTGCATATGTATCCATATTGATGAGCTCTCTGCTCTGGTGCAGAGCTGACTGGGGGCGGTGCTAGGAACGCTGCAGAGCTGGGTATTTAGTTTGTCCTATAGAGTTGAACTGAGCAGTTCCATGTTGGATTTCACAGAGTGAAGATGTTTTCTCTTGAATGCTGTATATATCCGTAAATACTCTTCATTATGCCCAAGTAAAGAGAGGCAGTTTATTTTAGACACAAAGCTATGTGTCTGTGCCTTTATTCTAATGCCTGAAGGAACAATACTCTGCTATTTTATGCTGCCTGGGACCTGTTTAGGTTCCCAGTGCATGCTATAACACCTGACAATTATGTCCTGATATGTAGAATCATAGAATTCAAAGAGGATATACTTTCTTTTTCTCGTGACTGTATATTTCAGTCAGCTTTTAACACAATGGCTAAGCCTTTCTCTTGAGAGCATTGCTTCATTCATTCTGTGTCACACCTTTCCACTTGCCTCATCAGTTGAGAATCAGGACATTGGTTTCTGGGTGATGGGATTGGTTCTGGGATTCCCCTCATGCCTGTAAGATGTCATACAGGGCGGGGTGTCAGGGAATCCCAGTGCATCCCTGCTCCCACTCTCAGAGGACTTTATCACACAAAGGTGGTAAATGGTTGCAATTGTGTTGTTTAAGCAACCAGGAACATAACAGTATTGAAACACCAACTTTCATACTGTCTGTACAATAGCACTGTTGTGCTGCCATAGTGATTCAAAATCCTGCCATCGGTTTTCTGTAGCACCTTGCTAACCTCGCCTTTCTACTTGTCTAGCAGATGCACTTAGATATTTTTTCTTTGCTGTAACTGCACAAAAGTCTCATGCAATTCTGCTTGCTCCTACTGGGTAGTCGCACAGTATCAATGACCTATTGCGCCACAGTGAGTCCTGGAACAACTGTGATATTAGCAGCCATTCATGGGGTTTTAAGAGTGGAATGCAAAGCAACAAGTGGAATGCAAAGCAGCAACAGAAGAATCCCGACATTTTGCTATTATACTGCTGTTATTGTGATTTCCCCCATTGTGTGATAAAGTCCAGAATGTCACTGCCCATATATTGATATGAATGGGGTGCAGATGATAATCATTGCTGTAAATTGCCTAGTTCATGACAAGTCTCTTCAATATAGTGGTGTGTTGTTTTTCAATGTCAAAGTGCAACCCCTCTTGCATTATTTGGGTATCACTGGTTTGTAGGAATAACTATGGGCACACACCAACAGTTCCAGGTTCTATGGGGGATACTGTCTGTCTGTGTGTCTGTCTGTCTGCCTCTCTCTCTCACACACACACACAAGATAAAGGACATTATCAGACTAGTGTCTAAAAACACTGTAATTCTGTGAATGAAGATAACGGGAACATTATGGCATTATAACACTTATTATTACACACACCTGTAATCATGTGAAAGAAAAGCCACAGAATTACCGCACGAAGATCACTGGCACTTCAAGAACGAGAGTTTACTTCTACAATTTGGGATGAGTGAGATTTTAGCGGTTCTTGTGAGAAGACGTGAGTGCACTTAAAACTCCAAAAAGCCCTTAATTAACAAATTAAGTGAACATGCAAGCACTGAAACAAACTTTAAAATGTGCAAACTAAAGGGGACAGTTCATAAAAAGAACATCCTCTGCTTCATTTTCATGTTCTCACACAGAGGTTTTCGTGCTGAGGAACGCCTATTCATGCTGTAATCTCGTGATTACAATGGGATGTGTTTTCGCATGCAGTCAATAGTGCAAAAAGAGTGCTATTGACAATTTATTTATGACTTGTCCCGTGAATGAGAAAGAACGCCTTTTTCGTGGCTGGAGCACTGAGTAATAACACAAGAACAACTACATTGTGCAATAGCGGGGCCAATTCGCACCACCCTGATATCGTAATCCCGTGATTTTTGTTGCATATGATAATGTCCAAAGTGATTCAAAGGGAAATTTCACTACTTTCTATACATATGATGAGTCTTTAAATGGGCAGGGCTTCATATCTGAACTGATATGAAGAATTAAAGATCATATTGAACCATTCCAGAATAGAACCAGCAACATGTAGAACATGCAGTACAGTCTGTCCCATCATCAAACCCCTTCTTTAAACCAGTTCTACTCAAACTGGTGATTTGTGGACTAGTGCAGGTCTGTGAGCTATTGGTTGCCAGTCTGCAGCAAGCGTCTAGGAAAGAAACAGTTGTAGTCAATGGAAACAAATGGGGGGGGGAAACCTTTTCAGCCCCTCACCTCAGGTAGTTTGAGAAAAACAAACAAACAGAACACTTGGCTGTTGTGAAGCAAGGAGCAGAGTAAACCTGTGTACAAACAGCCATTCACAGCCTTTGGAATGCTGGGGAGGCCTATGGGGGAATGGATAACTGAGAGGTTTTTCTGTTAAGCAATTTGATTAGGACAATCAGAAACAGTGTCAGGCTCATCCCTGAAGTCTGGGTATTAACTAGACTCCATGGAGGATCCTGACATGAAGTTGGTAGAGGCTTGGGCCCACTTCCCTTGTGTGGGCCTCTCAGCTCTTGGGAATGGGCCAGCCCGCCCTTTTCGGCCAGGGAACGCTGTTCTCCAAGACAACTCAAGGTCAGTCACTTTGGGCTGGTTTACACAGCAGATTTATTGCGGCAACTTGCGTTTTAATTCTTTTCCACAGCTGTGCCAGTCAGGTTTTTTTTCTAATTATGTCGCTTTTAAGTTCAGACTTGAATAAGTGTGGGGGGCGTGGCCTCCCCAGCAGACAAAGACCAGAAATAGCAGGGGGGGGGGAGATCAAAGTAGTGTCTCTGTCTCTGTCTATCTGCCTGTAAATGAACTCACTCCGTAAAGCAGAGGGAGAGTAATCTCTCTGCTAAAAGACCTTGTTGCCATGCCATGGATCGCAAGTTTTTCCAGCCTCCCCTGTCTCTCTCGCTCTCTCTCCCTCCCCAAGCAGAGCGAGAGAGAGAGAGAGAAAGAGAGGGGGAAAATAGAAGTTCAGCTTGCTACAGCCCTTCGTGAAGTGGTTTCTCTCCTTCCCCCATGCACAGGATAAAAGGCGATAAACGAGCTTTTACATACTTTCAAAACAGCAGAGAGGATGAGAAGGAATGCTCCCTGAATGAAAATTGTTGGGAATCCTTTTTGTTTGCAAACTGGCTTGCAAAATAGCAGACAGGATTTTTGCAAATTTCTTCTCTAATCGCTACTGTCCTTGCCTCCCTCCCTGCCCCTCTTTTAAGCCCACCCCTGCATCATCAACCAATCACAATGCAGCTGTGCTTTAACCCTTAGCGGAATGCTAGTTTACACTGCCAATAATGCACTACATTGCAAATATACCGGCAAAAATAGCGACATCCCCTGGCACGCTATATTTGGGTGTTTTACCTTCCCCCCTTCTGAATGAAGTGATGCTGTGCTGCAATCCGTGGGAACTATGAGCTATCTTAGCGGTATATTTAGAGGAATATTTGCCCATGTAAACAACCCCCTGGAGCTGTCTGGCCGCTAGAAACCTCCCTATGTGCCATTCTCACGCTGTGAGGTTTTATCTGGGGTTGGGGGGGTGTTGCCTTCAGTTTCAGCTTTGGCCATGTTCATGACATACATATCCTTGCTGAATAAAGATTTTCTTACTGAGTAAATGAGAGCGTGTGTTTCTGGTACATCACAAACAGAGAGCTTGTCTATACGAGGCAAAAAAATGTGGATTGATGGGCACTAATGCCAATTCGCAGCAGCTTTCAATGTCTTAACTATTTTTTTGCAAGATTGCAGGCACGGGAAGCTATCCGCGTTCATTGTTCAAACGGTCATGCCTGCAAATCAAGATGGCGGGCACGAGTGAATTACCTGCATTTTTATTGTCACCAGCTGCTACCGCCAAACAATATTTTTTTAAAAAGCACATCCAAGGTACAAAAGTGTGATATTCTGCTTAAATAAATAGGAAAAAAAGAGGTGGAAAAGGTTGTTTCGTTACCTGAGCACACGATTACTACAGCAAAAATCCAACATGGTGGTTCCAGTCACTTGCCTTGTTAGCAAGCCCCGCCCCCTGCACACATCCAACCAATCAGCTTTCCACTTCTGCTCTTATCAGGAATGCGCACCAAAGCGAATTGATTGTCCCAACAAGCAGGAACATGCATTCCCTGTGGAGCTTTTTAAAAAACATGGGGAAAGCTGCAAAGGCTTTTCCTGTGCTTTTGGCGTTTTTGGCCCCCCTCCTTCCGAATACAGCAGATTGATGCGGGATTTAATTAAGGCATATCGAATTCTCAAATTCTATGAGGAGTATTTTCACCGTACAGACAACCCCAGAGATATGGCCAATTAAGAAGAGAATGGAGATCTGAACAGGGGTTTGGGGAACTGAGAATGTTGAAAGAGTTCAGGAAGAAGTGTTATTTTATTTGAAATTGAGGTGTTACTATGTAGCGTGTGTGGATAATGCATAATGCTAAATGTTTATCTGTTACAATACATCTTCACCATTTCCATTTTCTATTAAGCCTGGTCTGGATGTTTTTAATTTAATAAGGAAAATTGACCACACTTTACCACACGCAACCTATGGATCAACACAGCCACTTGTCTAGTCTAGTGATCACCTTGAGGCCTGAGAATCAGATCCAGGGAGGGACGGCAAAGCCAAAAAGGATAGCTGTTCTGTCGCACCCTTTTTTCCATCTTCTTTCCAGTTTAACAGTTATGAATAAAGATGGGAAGAAAGGATAAGAAATAATTAACGCAAATGCATTTATTCGTTATGTTTTATTTATTAAAATTATTACCTCTCAGACTGATAGCCCCCCAATACATACTTAGCAGAGAGAAGTATGTATAGTTATATTTGCATGATTATTTTGTTGCTGCTGCTAATCTTCCCTTTGTTCAATCAGGACTATCAAACCTTACATTTAACTTCCTTGAGACTAGAACCTGCTTGTGTTGTTTTTCAGTGTGTTTATATTTTGCTTATGCAGTATATTGATAGTGCCTTATAAGATACAATTCATCCTAAAACATTGATGTGTTCCTTGCATTAATCTGGGGACACAGTATTCGTTGGCATTCACATATATTAATGCATGTCCAGAGATATATATCTAAAGAAAGAATGGTTTACATACCATTGTTATATAGAAAAGGCTAAGAATAAAAAGCAGGTCTATTAAAAAATCCTATGTACCTGGCACAATGGTCTAGCTGCTCTATTACATAGTAATTTAACTGTCATCGTTCAAGCATCCTCCTTGCACACCTGATACAATCCCTCATTTCATGGTTCTGTGTACCCCCACCTTCCAGCTGAAATGTGTCAATTATCCATTTATCTGTACGTTATCCATTTATCTGTATCTGCTTGGAGAATCCCCATCAACCCCCTCAGCCCTTAAAGATGGAAATTGTTGTTGATGATGTTGTTGTGTGCCTTCAAGTATTTCTGACTTAAGGTGACCCTAAGACAAACCTATCATGGGGTTTTCTTGGCAGAAATTATTCAGAAAGGGTTTGTCCTTGCCTTCCTCTGAGGCTGAGAGAATGTGAATGTGTTAAAATGTCTTAATATCTTCTAAGGACAAGCTCAACATCACACCCCTTCTTTTCCAGTGATTCTTGGGTGGTTTGTAATTAGGGAGTGGGGATTGTGTAGGGACAGAGAGGGGGGCATTCCTTTCCGCTCTGTTCACTGCTGGACTCCTCACTTCTTCAGGGATTATAGCAGGGTTTCAAGAGGTCTTGGGATCTTGGCTGGGTGTTTCAGTGGTTCTGTAGGCCCCTAGGTTCCTGTGCTGTATAGACCTCATTGGCCTGTAGGGTGGGTGGCATGCCTGCCCCATGACAGGGAGTGGGATTTGCTAGGTCTTTTTGGGTTTAGGAGGTGGCCTGAATAGGCATGTTTAGACCACGTGACAGGGAGGAGGGGATTTGTTGGGCATTTTTGGGTATAGAAGGCTGCCCAACCAGGCTACTTTAGGCCACGTGATAGGCAGGGATGGTTTAAGGCACCTATGGCATCAGCATCCACAGGGGGCCCCATCATTGTGGGGGTCCCTGTAGTAACCCTCCTCCTGCAAAAACATTAGCAATAATCTGAATATCCTGTACTGTGAATAGCTTAGGTTGAGTTAGGTTATATTGACCTGAGATAAACATATGGGACCCCAAAATAAAACATTGCAGGGGGTCCCAAAATTCCTTAAGCCGGTCCTGGTGATAGGGCATGGGTGATTCTCTGGGCATTTTGAGGTGTAGGAGGCTGCCCCACCTGGCTGCAATGGGCTCAAACTGCAGGAAAAGACATTTCCTGTAAAACCTCCTGATGATAAGAGCTGTTCAGAGGCTGCTGCCTGGGAGTGTGGCCTTCTTCTTTGGAGATCTTTCAACAGAGGCTGGATGATCATCTGTGTCTGTGTGTGGGTGCTTTGATTGTGTATTCCTGCATGACAAAAGGAGATTGCACTGGATGGCCTTTGGGGTCCCTTCCAATTCTAGAATTCTACGGTTCTATGATTCTGGGGTGGGGGATCTCTTTACTGATACAATTCTGGCAGAAATTGTATCAAGGCTATGAAAATAGATTTAAGAGAGAGGACACAGAAAGAGGGTTGTCGTCAGAAATCAGCTGGAAATTTACAGCACAATCAACAAAGCTGCCAAGAGCAAATAAAGTCAATGCAGAGGCATCCATCTTTGACAACAGGACTCTTCTTTGGTTTCTGGGTTGGGGGCCAAGGGGTGCTGCTGAATGGGGGAACCCCTCAAAATGGGAAATGGAAGGGTGGAAACAAAAGACTTGCAGGGTCTGTTGAGGAAGAAGTGGGGACAGGTTTTGGACCCAGAGGAGGGGGGGGGGGTTAGAGCACCTCCCACTCACAGCCAGAAGCCCATCGAGGATGAAAACAGAGTTGCTGGGGCGGAGGTGTTAGCATACCCTACCATGCTTCCCATGAGATTTCATAACTGTACATACTAGAAACTTTTCAGGGTCATGCTGACCAAAGGACAGTTGAGGTCACAATGATCTGAGACATGTCCAGGATGTAGGAGCAATGGGTTCAAACTACAGGAAAAGAGATGCCACCGAAACATTGGGAAGAACTTCCTGACAGTAAGAGCTGTTGGGAAGTCGAATCCGCTGCTGCCTGGGAGAGTGCTGGAGTCTCCTTCTTTGGAGATTTTTAAACAGAAGCTGGATGGCCATCTGTCAGGAGTGCTTGGATTGGGTGTTCCTGCATTGCAGGGGGTTGGACTGGATGGCTCTTGAGGTCTCTTCCAACTCTATGGTTCTATGATTCTATATCTCTTATCTCTCATTCCCTAACCTCAACAACAGTTAAATTGGAAACTGGGTTTTGATTGTATACCTTTGACAACTATGTGCCATACTGTACTGCAAGACTGAACATATTGACCAAGGAGAAATACAGTAACTGAGTCAGTCGTCAATCAAGCAATCAAATCAGTGAATCAGTCAGTCCCTCTGTAGATGCTTATTTCTAGTTTGGGGCAGACAAAGGGTAGTCTTGCGGCTGCATGCAGCTCCCAAGTTTGTTTTTGTGGCCTCTGACAGTGATAGTCATTATCCGAAAATGCTGCTAATAGTATTGTTGCTGCTAGATTGCCTGGTTCAAATTTAAAAAATGCAGGACACGATGTTTTAATTACTTTTTAAATAAACATTCCACAAACAACCAAATACGTAAGCAATAAGTTATAATATTTTTTATTCATGTTAGAATTTCTATCAGTGTTTGAACATTAAAGTTTAGAGAGTTTGTACAAATTTCCGCTTATGATTTAAAATTGAGAACCACACTAGATTAAAAAAATGGTAAATCTAAAACAGTTCAGAATGACATGAAATATCCCCACTCTCTTTAACACTGTTAACCATTTCTTTGTTTGCAAATGGGACTTACAATGAAAAGTGTGCATTGTATTTATGTCTCAGCAATGTTCCAAAACATAATGGTATCATCATTACATATAAACTCTTTAAAAATATAATTCTGTCAAAAGAATTGAGGACTACTATGTACACTACAAAAATAAATTTTCATATAAATAAATTATATGGCATACTTTTATCTTTGAACTGAAACACAAACCCATTCCTGCTAAAAGCAGGCAGACAGTGAGACTCAGTCTGAATATTTTTTTTCCTTTTAACTCCTTTCTCTAAAAAGCTACAAAATGAGTCCTTAGTGTAAATGTTATATACTCTCTTCCTATTTAACATTAGTAAGCATTCTATACAAATAAAAATTCCATTAAAAAGTAAAAACATAGCTGTAATAGTGTTTCCAATAGAAATAAAATCCCTGCATTGTGTTTGTTATAAACTGGCATGACAAATACTGTAAGAAAACATTCTTATGATACAAAATTATAAATATCAACAATAAACATTTAAAAAGAACAAAAACAAAGAAAAACCAACCAGCTACTGAGATCTCCTTTTGCCAATGTGACAAGAAGAGAAAATGGTCTATGCTATACACCTGGGGACAGCACCCCACTAAAGGAGGGAATCCCCCCCCCCTCACACACAAAGACATGGGAGACTAAGGTGAAGGATCTATTGACCATCAAAGCTCTGACTTCTCCTCTTCCTGTTTAAAAAATAATAATAATGGGGAAATGACTAATAGTCCCCAAAGAAATATCAATAGGAAACCAGCACATGAGTAATGGTCCTACATGTGACAGTGAAAGGTAGCTTGCAGTTAGTATCACATAGTTCTGCTCCAGAATTTAGTGTCATTTTCTTTGGGCAACAGAGTAGAAGTAACATGTCACAACATTGCTTCCTATAATGTGTTACTTCTGGGGCAAATGAGGGCATTAAGAACGGCCCTTTTGAAAGTAACATAACATTTGATAGTGTTACTTTACCCCCATGAGGAGGGACATTTTCCACTACTTCTATGCATCATGGAGGGGAGGAATGTGTCTGGGGACCTTGTAAGGGGCTCCCCCACCCAATTTTAAAATGTTATTACTGTTTTAGATGGATTGTGTAACACAAATCAACAGGGAGGCAACACAAAAAGTAATGTATTGAATGTCTTAAAAAAAACTTGTAACAAGCAACACCACAGTTACTTGTTTTTTTAAAAAACCTCAAGTAATGGTAATGATCCTTTTAAAAAGTAAGTTTCCAAGTTCTGTTTTGCCACAAAACGTTTTCATGTTAGACAGGAAACTGGACCAGTAGCTTGAGCTTTGTTGCTTTACTAAACAGTAGCTTATGTACCACTGAAATAATGACACACCTCTTTCAAATGCAAATTTTAGACAAGATGTAAACAACACATCAAAGAATTTTAAAGCCAGAGTCAGAAAGGGGTATAGTGCTTCACATATTACAGTGACAGGCATCTAACAGGCCTGAATGAATATCTATGGGCAAAAGCTGGCCCTGTGAGAGGCATAACTCAATTCAAATAATCTCTGAACTGGAAGGACTAATTGTTAACACAGAGCCGTACCCACAGTCCAAGGAAAAGTGACAAAGCAGCAGGAACTCTCCATCTTTCCTGCTGCCTTCCCACATGACGTTGCTGTCTCTCCTGCATCCTTTCATTCCGGTCCCCGTGAAGGACCAAGTTAAAACCACAAATGGGTTTTTTGCAAATGGGTTTTTCTGGTTAGCAAAAAGGCACGGTTTTACCTTGGTCCCTTATGGGAGTGGAATGAAAAAACGGCACCATGCGGGAAGGCAGCAGGAAATAGGGAATGCTCCTGCTGCTTTGCTGCTTCTTCTCGGAATGTGGAAATAGGGAATGCTCCTGCTGCTTTGCCGCTTCTCCTCAGAGTGTGGTAATGCTCATAGTCACTTTAGGTCAACCCAATATGGGCCCCTAGAATATGACTATCTGACATTGATATTCACCAAAGCTAAACTGGCCCTCCTTCCTGCTTAGCCATGACACGTGATGATCACACTGGACTAATGCGGAACCACCTATCCGCAGAAGAGTGTCAGTGGGGTGAATTCCATACACAGGGCTACCACTCACTTGAGTATGGCTTTATGGATCAGCTGCCTGGAGCTAACTGGCCAGCATATTGATAAACAGAGTTCACAAGCAAATCCACTTGGGAACTTCTGATAAAAGCTCAGTGGATGTAATGGGACTTGTATAAAAAAAATGTTATTTCAGTGAGAGTCCTGACAGGCTACACTTCCACAAAAAACTACCTTTAAATATCACAAGATCATTTCACACTTCCATCCCTGTGGATGTTCTCACATTAAAGCTGAAGTGAATTGAGAAGACCTGTAAGTGATTTGCATGTTTTCTATATATGCCTCTAAGTCTTCTATAGGCAACAAATATCCTAAGTCCTCCTTGAAGTAACTCCAGTGCTCTTGTTATGAGGACAGGTCATGCAACAACTGCCCCAGGAGTCTACCCCAGAAGACTGTCAGTAGCAGCTGTAAACCCTCGCAATACCTTCACTGGTTCCCTACAAGAACTACTGTGACCCTGCAGATGATTGCATGCATGGAAGTTCCACTGTTTTCAGTGATGGTAAAAACAAAAATAAAAGGGTGCAGGGCTATAGGCTTCACTGAGTTGGTGAACTGTTAAGGCGAAGAAGTATGAGGCACAATCTTCTTGTGCATGAGCCACTGACTATGTACTGGAGTGGCACATGAGTGATTACTTACAGATTGGCATTCATTTCAGTGGCACGTGTGTTCAAACTTCACAATAGTCTATGCTCCACAAAGTCATTAGAGTAACAAGCTCGCACACCACACCCTCCCCCAAATCCACACACAGCTACACCTGATTCATTCACCAAGGTTAACACACTCCTCTTCATGAACGCTTATTAAAAAAAAAAATCAGAAAGAGAAAAAAATTATCACGCATAGCGTGTTTGAAAATTAACAGAAACATTTCATACTACCACAGGGTTGTGATATGAAAATTTTAAAATACTTTACATATATCATCTCACTCACTCTCTCTCTCTCACACACACACAGCTTTACAAAAACATTCTAATACATTAGCAATATTTGCATAGAATTATACATGTAAATTATACAATATTTAAGCAGCGCAACATATGCTGAAATTTACGACTAGGATTAAGCTTAGTTGTGGCACAGAGGTCAATGTACAATAAGTACAGAGCACAAACAATAGTCCCCTCTCTGTTAAACAGGAGTTAAAACAACTCCAGATTATACTACATTACATGGTTTCTCTGGTATATTACACATGTGTACATCTTTTAAATATTTATAGAATTATCTCACAAAATAATACAATAGATTACAGTAATGGGGAACTGTTGTTCTGATGCAGCATTGTCCTTTTCCATAACTTCAAGCAGTTTCTCTTCAAGCAGTTCTGGAAAGAGGTTTCCCATCTTTGGCCTCTTCTTTGCTTCAGTTATTTCCCTGTACAAATAGAGACAAAAAAAATAAAAAAATAAAAAAATGGAGCCCCACTGTTCACCTAAAGTTCAGCAAAGATAAATAAATCACCTCAGCCCCAAGCCATCTGACAAGTCCTGCAATTAAAAGCCATGCAGCCTAGGTTGTTTTTCCCCCCAATAATGTCAGTGGCTTCCTGTGACCACTGGTTTAAATAGGCTTTTAAAAAAAAAGTCTTGTACCTTTTAGTATTTCAGTTTTTAGAGATCTAACATTATGTCCAAAGTCCCAGTCACAAATGACAGATGGAGATAATCCTTTTCTCATATTAGTACCAACAAAAAGGAAAATAGCACCATTAATATCTGAAACCTGAATTTACCTGAGTTCATTACTCAGAAAAGTAATTACAGGGAGTTGAGTCCATACATCAGTTCTAAGGCAGGTAATGTTAAGCTATGTCTATCCAGGTTTTTTATGGATGCCTCCAAGCAAAACAAGCCGAGTGTCTTATTTTATTTAGTTCTGCCATCAATAAATTGATCTAACAGCAAAGAAGTTATAGAATCTTATCCTACAAGTTCGGTGTACAGACGATCTTCCTCGGCTGTGTTTGCACAGAGAGTTGAGTTTCATGAGCCTCAGGCTCAAAGCCTCTCTCCTCTCCAGGAGAACTCAAAGAAAATGGAAACATTTGCTTCTGTTTTCTAGGTCCTCCAGTGGCTAGAGAAGTGTTCTCTCATGGGGAGGGAAAGTGAGTCTAGTGTTTTTTCCACTTTTGTGGGGGTCCTCCTCCCCAATCCCTGTGAAAGGTGAGGGCCAACTGTTTGTGCTTTCTGTCTCCTTAAAACTACACAGGAATAAGAGAGCAGAAGGCCAGATGCTTGAGTCTGAAGCTTGTTTGCTTAATACTAAACTAAGCTTCAGCATTACATGACTTGTGAACCAGGCCCTAGGCTTGCTGGCAAAATCCAAACCTAGGAGTTTCCACACCAGATTGGAGGTCTCATAAAAGATCCGGTCTGGGCTGACACTGGTACATCTGAGTGTAGTCTTAAATTCTTGATACAATCTATTGTACATGTACAGGACATTCAGTGCTAGTCTGAGAGTTTATATGCCAGTGGATGTCATCTTTAAGTAGCAACTGGAGTGAGGGGAGGACACAACACACTTATCAGTCGAACACTGCCAGGTGAAACAGAGGCATGGGGGTTGCTAGGCTATCACCAGTAAGGAAAAGGGGGCTCTAACTTCCCAGCACGCTGATCTCTACTCCAGGAGCCTGGGAAAAGTGAGATAGTGCCACATACCAGGGGCTCAATTAAATAGGGATGGCCAGCTCCACCAACTCTATTTGTTTTTGTTCATTTGGCTGTCCAAAATCTTGCAATAAGCTATAACAGAGATTGGGGAATAAAATCAAAGCTTGGAAAAACAGTGTTTGGAAAAAACCTGAAATGATTTATATTTGGGAGCAACAAGAGGAAGCAGCATTGGGCTTTATGAAAAACACAAAAAAGTTGAATGGGGAATTGTAATGAGCAAGGTAACCGTTTGTGCTCATGATGTGTTCTTGGGCAGGAAGGGGTGCTGCCTCTTACCTTCCTGATATATGAAGTGATCAAAGCGGGGGTTGGGGGGGTATCTTCAAGTGGGTATCTTGAAACTTTTAAATGGGTCCCACACTGTAGAACAGTATAGGACCTTGCTGGCTGCAGCCCAAACTGACTAGCAACAAAGAAACAAATGCAAGATGTAGTGATGATCTAGACACTCTCCAGCAAGTGCAGTTGCCAGCTCACCACAGCTTTCTACTTCATTTCTAATTCTGCTAATGATTAGTTTGCAGTACAAGCAGCAGAGGTCTGTGCTACTCTGCAGTGCAGGGCCCATTTGAAAGTTTAAAACTAAACAAAACACTCTCCAGCCACCTTGTATATCATGGAGGCAAGAGGCAACATTCCTCTGTAGCTCCATTCCAGAAATGCCCAACCGCAATTCATTACTGTCTCCACAATGAGTAATGCAACAACCTGAAGGTGGAGGGGAGCAATTAGTGATGAAACAGATTACTTTTCCAAAGCAATCTTTCCAGCTGCAAGGTATAGCTATTCAGGCTGGAAGCTACAGAAGGCTCCCAGGACAACAACACTTTAGGAAATGAAAATCATTTTTATGTTTCTGCATGCAAGCTGCTGGAATGGACAAAAGTGGCCTAGTGGAAAGCCTTACCTTAATCTGAGTTGTTGCCACGAGTCCTTTCTTCACATTCAACATCTTGCAGTTCTATTACTTCTACTTTAGAGTTCCTCCTCTCACACCGGACATTAAAAGGCACATGAGGGTCCTCAAACTGTCCATGGTCGGTTTCATGGTATCCCTCATAGGATGGAAAACCTCCTCCACGAGTACTGTGGCTGTGCACAGCAGGATGTACAGCAACAGTAACTGAAGCTGAGGCAGTCACAGTAGTGATAGGCTGGCAGCAAGTTGGTACTGAAGCACCCATGGCAGTGAAGGCTGGGTTCCTGATATTCTGAGAACGAGCTCTCTGGCCAGAACAGTCCCTATTACTAGGACAGGAACACCCTTCAGTAGAAGTTTCAAAAGCATCCCTACGCGGCCGATAGGGGGGTGGCCGGAGTCCTTCCCTTGGTTCTCTTTTGGGTTTCTTATTTTGATGCCACGTTTGTTGTGATCCAGGCTCTTGGCTGATCTGTAATCCTGGATTTGGCTGATGATGCCGCATCTCTGGCTGAACCACCTAGAAAGAAAAGGGGCAGCAAAATCTTTCACTGAGATGATAAAAACAAATTGTTAAAGCGGCTTCATGAGCCACCATCTAGCAAGAAAACAAGCTTTCTAAACATTTTCACAATGTTATTTGAGACATTCATTTTAGCCCTGTTCAGGGGTTTGTTTTCATAAATGAGCAAATGGTGATGCATGCTCCAGATTTAGCCTCTCCACTGCTTTCCTTCCCATGTTGTCAGGAAAAGTGTGAAACGGAGATATGATCACATTTTGCTGAATCTAGTTACAGAACTACATGCAAATGGAAGCCCTGATCTTGTGGAGCTCCATAATCGCATTCAGGTGAATGTGGATAAAGGGCCTTTTCAGACCTTCCCTGGCCACATGGGAAGTAGAGTGGAGGGGACAAGGCTTGAGCTCACACCCATAGCTCGCTCTACATGCTTAAAATAAATAATGCTTGAATAGGACTACTTGTGATTTCTGAAATTGTTAATAAGCACAAAAGGGTATCATGATATCATCACACTAGAACACTAGTGTGTGCATGTGCACACACGTGCATGCACACATTTCCTCCTTGCAAATCTCTCACCATGTGAACACGCTACACATTCATCCATGCTTTTCAAGAGGGTGAAATGGAAAATAGATTTGTAATCATGCTATACCTTCTAAATACTGTTAGGCAAAAAGCTGTAGCTGAGCAACATTATGTACCCAGAAAGTTCATAGGTTACTCTGAACAACTTGTAAGAATCTGGATTTTTGGAGTTTTATAAAGAGCATGGTGCAGAGCAGCCACATAAATCAAATAACCATAACTAACTTAAAATATGACTCTGCTTATATCCATATTTAAGCCCTTACTTAATTTTTTTGCATCAGAAAAAATTCTTGGGTGCTTTGGTTATTTCGTAATAGGATATTATTTAGATTTACTGTATAGCTTAGATAGTGCTTAAGCTATCCTGTAACCAGTTACAATTTCTTTTCTTTCTAAAAGCAGCCTTATTTGCATTTATTTATTTATTTAACCAATGCTGTGAGGGAAAACCTGCCAAGTCCCAATCCTAGTCTTTCTAGCAAGAGACATGTCATCATAGCAAATATGACCCTTGACATGAGTATACGCACCAAGGTCAGTGCAAGTGGGGGAGGCAGCAGCCAGACAGCAACACACTTCCTTTTCCTCAGAAGCAGACAAGGAGAGAACCAAGGATATTGGGGCTCTTCTCTCCCTTGCCCAAAAGGTGGACTGAGGCTACAAATTTGTATGCAACTCCCTGGGAGTAAATGTACCTCTAAATCCATTGGAAACACAGGACTGTGCTGTCAAAAGGTCTTTTAAATTCAGACCCAAAACTTCTGCCTGCCCTTTTTCTCGAGGGTTCCTACACCTTTGTTAGCTTTTGTAGGTTGGTAAAATGAGTACCCAGCTTGTTGGGGGCAATCAACTAAAAAACATTGTAAACCACTTAGGGAGTGCTTTGGCACTGATAAGATGTATATAAATATCAGTGCTATTGCTTTCCTCCTCACACTGTGAGGGGCTGGGATGTGACTACCATGAGGGACGCTGCATTTCAGAATTTGCAATTACACTGCTAGACAGTAAATTTCCCAGGAACTGTCAAGATACTTTTCAGATCTATCAGTCTTTTAGGGTGGACCATCTTAATCCTTTCCCTACTCCTGATGAGTTCCAGAGAGTTTAAATCCACCAGGGAGCGATCTGTCAATGGTAATGGAATGACAGATTTCCTTCCCATCATCATTCTGCCCTGCACAGAAAACTAGATCCAAGGCTACCTGTAGCATGAATGGAGCCACATACCACTTGGGACAGACCAATTATTGCCATGGAGGGCATGAAGTCCTGAGCCACTCCTGTCAGGATAGATTCAGCATCAATGCTGAAGCCCTAAATTACCACTCAGAAGTATTGAATCAGACCACAGAAAAACGTAAAACGGGGATAAGCAACTGCAGGATGTTGGGAGGGTGCCTTGGCTTCCCACGGGATCTTGCAGAGATTCCTCCCTGCTGGTACCCTGAATTTTTAATTTTTTTTTTAATCCTATAGAAGTCCCATACAGGGCAATTTTTGCCATGTTTTTAAGCCTTTCTGGGCTGTTTTAGACCCAGGTGAGGCTTCCCGCCGCCACCATGAAGTAAACTACCAGCAAACCTGTTGACTTCACTCTCCCTACCCCTTCTGTTTGATATATAGGTCTTTATCAGATGCGGCAAATATGGTGTCATAACGACGCCTAACGATTGCGAAAGGGCACACATACTGGACAATGTCGTCCTTTTGCCAATAGATCTCCCCTGGTGCTTTCTTGCCGGCACTGCCAGCGTTTGAATCCTTGTGCCATTGTGCTCAGTGAATATAGAGTCAATTTTTTATGTCTTTGTCTTGCTTAATTTTTTTGAATTTGCTATGCTTGCATCTTCTTGCGAGAATCGGTGAGATCTCAACCCCGGAAGTAAATGGTGCTCCATTCGTGCTCTGTTTATGCCAAGGATACCTCATTGTCGCTGCTAAAGATAGGTTTTGTGGGGGGTTCTTTTGCCGACATAAAAATACCACAAAATGTGGCAGCAAAAAAACATTTAAGGAGGGTAATCTGATAAAGTCCATATACAGTTCCATAGATGTGTTGCAGCCACAATAAAATCAGGTAAGCACCTGAACATTATATATACAGAAGGAATGGGGGACTTGTGTACTTTAGTTGTTAATGAATTACAATCCCCATAAGGCCTGACCAGTGGCCACGTGGGCTGGGGCTGAAGGGAGTCTGAGCCCAACAGCATCTTGAGGACCACTGATTCCCCACCTCTGGTATACAGGGTAACAAGAGGGGAAGACAGATAGGATTTGGGTTACTTACAGAAGATCTGGCAAATACTGGATTTTCAGTTGCTTCAACAATTACTTGACGGACTGGAGCACCTGTTCTTTGCGTGGCCTCATACTGATGGAGTTCTTCACTGATTCCTGATACTGTGGTCTGAGAACTGTACTCAGAATCAGATGAATCTGACCCATTCTGAGTATGAGTTGGTGGTATGGCAAATCTCACAATGCTTGGGGGAGGCTCAGAAGGGGTTGGCAATGTGCTCCTTCCATTGACTGGAGAAACCTAAGAATGACAGTTTAAAAACCTTTAGTGGAAATCAGTAAAATAATCCCAATGTTGCTTCTTAGGTTTTGGAACAACAGATAATCCACTGAATAAAACTGCTCCAGCAAAATTGCTTCCATTGTTTAAAAACTCATCTCTACCATTCCCTGCTGTAGAGTGCAGCAGCATGAAACATGTCTTGATTTGATACCCTTAATTAAACTATACTTGGTATCCTCTTAATAATATCATCCTGTTGAACTGTTGTACCTTGGATATTTTAAGCTATACTTTTGGCTAGCACTATAAACCAGGGGTGGGAATTCTGTGCCCCTCCAGATATTTTGAATAGCACCTCCCAGCAACCCCAGCCAATGGTAAAGAATGATGGGAGATGCAACCCAACAACATCTGGAGGACCACATAATTCACATCCCTGTTATATACATGGAATATGCATGCCTTTGAAGAGTTTTCAGAAGCCTCAGTTGTTCTAAAATGCAGTTGCCAAACATTTGACTGGAGTCAGGTGGACAGAGTCTCTAGTTCCAGTTCCATTCCTTCTACACTGTCAATTCATTTCTGACTCCAGTTGTATATGCTAGTTTTTACCTTCAAAGCCCAAAGTATCTCGGGATCAGGAATGAATAAAATATGAAAATCTCTTTAACTTATATTAAGAGTCCCAATAATATTATTTAGGTTTTCTGGGATCTTACCACTGAAAGGGCATGATCCAAAGTCTTACACACTAGGGATTTATAAATATCCCTATGGTCACCCTGAAAGGGGCTGAGCTGTTGTCAGCATTCAGATAAATGGCTTCACAAACATTCAGTGTAATTCTCCACAAACTGCCTGTCACTTGCTCTTCCTTCCTTCATCCCAAAGACACTTCTTGTTTGGGATGGGGAAAGGCAAAGGGTGAAACTTTGGCTACTTCTAGCCAAACGTCCTTTTCTACCAGAGACCAACCACATTCTGGCAATTTTTTCTCCTGAGAAGCAAGCCTCAGGATCATTCTTATCAGTGAGAATTGCATACACAATCACTGTTCTCCCACTGAGCATACTGGGATTCTGCTGGGCCCTACGTTTGAACTGGAAGCATCCAAAACTGCCTCTGCTGTGCACTCCCTCTGCTTTCTTCTGATCTAGTGATAAGTTTTTAGGGTGTCTTGGAACAGGAGAAGCAGCCCAAGCTTCCCTGCCTAACACCTTCTAGATGTGTTGAGAGTGCTACTCACATCTCCAATGCACAGTGGCTATGCTGGCTGGAGCTGATGGGAGTTGTAAGCCAAACATATCTATGGCAGATGCCAGATTTGAGAAGACTGCAGCATGCACTGTAACCCAAAGCATCAAAATGAGCAGAGCCCTACTTGCATCAGGTAGGGATCCTCTTCACATGCATTCAAGCAAGCCCTGAGCCTCCTCACAGGCATTCATCATTGAGAGCCCCTTGACTGAATGTCCATGCCAGGCAAACAACATTTCCCTTTTTTTTTCTTTTATAAGATAAACACTTAAGAGTCTTACAGCACTCCAAAGAAAAGCAGCAAAGCAGCATGAATGTTTTGTCTTTCCTGATGCCTTACCACATGAAGTCGGTGTTCTTCTGTTCCAGTCCTGTGAGGGGATGAGGTAAAACTGCATCTTTTTGCAAACAGATTTTTTCTGGTTAGCAAAAAGATTCACTTTTACTTCATCCCCCATGGGACTGGAACAAAAGGATGCTGGCATCATGATACAAGGCAGTAAGAAAGACAGAACATTGCTGCTGCTTTGCTTCCGAGTGCGTTAAGGCTCTTAGTATCCATCTCTCTCACTACATGAGCGGAGCGTTACTGTGCCTGAGGGGAGAATAGCAAAGTGTCTGTGGCAAGAAGCTTCGTAACACTTAATGGATCGTGGCATCCTCTAACACAGGGGTCCTCCACCTTTTTGGCTCCAGGGACCAGTTTTGTGGGAGACAATTTTTCCACAGACTGGGAAGGGGGATCCAAAAATGTGGGCCCTTCAAAAGGAGCTCCTTTATATGAAAAACCCTTTTATCCCAATTTTTCTCCATTTAAAGTTTACCCACCATATACTGAATAGATTCTAGAATTATTTATTTACTTATTGCATTTATATGCCACCTTTCTTCTGTTGTTGGACCCAAGGTGGCTCACAAACAATAAAACATTTTTAAAGCATAGCAATAACATTAAAATACAATTAAAACATTTCCATTTTCAAAATCATACAATAAACAATATAAAATCATTTAAAAATATAGAAAAGTTAAAACCCATTTTGGTACCAAAATGGCATATAATTGAGAAGGATGTCATGTGAGTTTATAGTACTTGAAATAATTACAGCTGCTAAGAAAAAAAAAACTTTAATTTCCAAGGAACACAATACTGACCTCAGGATATGGTCCAAATAAGGAAAGGAGAACAGGAAGAAGCACCAGTCCATTCAAAGCACCCAAGATGGTTAAAATTGCCAAAACAGCAAAGAAGTATCTGAAATATTTTAATATATTAAAAGTTAAAAGCAGAATGTGTAATAAATATTAAAATCAGAAAACAAAAATTTAACGTATTGTATCACACCTGCAAAACACCTCACTAACACAGCATTAAAACTGTTTTTGTTTAGCATGCGATTTTGGTTCAGCATGCAGGTTTTTTTTTCTTTTTACCTTTTCGATTAGAGAAGCTACATTCACAAGCCAAAGTGTTAGTTCAAAAAAAAAAAAAAAAGGGGGGGGGAGCTTGTTAATTTATCAAAATCTTGCAGCATGTAATGTTATTTATGCATGTGTTACACAAACACAAAAATATGGAATGTGAACTGAATGACTGAACAGATTGAAAGCACAAATACAATGAAAAGGGGCCCCCATTAGTGAAAACCCAGCAGAAGCAAACAAATGAAGTGAAGGGTGTAGAATTTAAACAATTTAGTCTAGAAGGAAAAAGAAGTCCACTTCTCCCAGCAGCTAATCCACTGTGAAATGCTTCTGCGTTTAACAGCAGAATCTCTAATTAAATCTCTAGTGTATCAGGTAAGGCTTTCCCTTGCCATTCATTAATCACAACTTTCCGCCTTGAATTCTGTGAGTTCCAGTTTTAGCAAATAGCTCAAATTGCAACCTTTTTAGACACAGGAACCAGCTTTTTGCAAAGAAAATGCAGGCATTCTGTCATAAGCCTAAGCATTGTGCTGAGTAAGAGCACTCTACAATGGCAGAGCTGCATTGCAAGCTAATCTTTTGTTGAACAATTTAGCATCTTTGAATGCTCTTGTTTTGTGTCAGCCAATTCAAACATAAAGGCTGAAGGACTATGGAAGAAGAGGAGAGTGCACAAGTGGTTGTCCTTTCCCACCATTGAGGGCTAAGGTCTGGTATCCCTCATGAATAAGATGGTAAACCTGCCAGCGAGAGGAAAGCCTTACTAGATAGTATGGGTGGGGAGGAGAATTCTGGAGGATAGAGGCTACGTTCCAAGATGCATTTTACAGTTAATGGATTTGGAGACTCAGATCTTAGGCAACAGTTTGAAGGTGAAAGGGGCAGAAGGGGGCAATCCTTTGGCCAATGTCTCTGCTGGCTACATGGTTTAAACAGGAAACACTCATCTGATCAGATCTATCAACATGGAAAGCTAAATGATCATCCTGCTACAGTAGGATTACATCTGGGAATTTCTGGTCTGCATTAGCAGAAAAGCAAGGGGAAAATCAACAAACTAATCTCCTACGCTAATGTAAACGAACCAGAGCTTTATACTGGAAAACACCATCAACAAGAGGCGCTGGAGACATTTGCATCTCATCAGTCTAGCTCTAGAATAAACAGGCTGATTATAGATCAGACCACTCTGAGTATAAAAAAAACTTCTATCTAGACATGATGCTAGGCTAAAAACCTATCCCTTGCCGGAAGTTTGGGGCCTGCCTCAACCTTGAAACAAAGCCCAAGCTTTGCTCATTAACTTTAGATCCTTATTTAAAAGAAAAGAAAACAAAAGAAAAACTAAACTAAACCCAGATTCTGACAATGAGATGGCCAAGCAAAACAGAAGCTTTGAAATGCTAAAATGGCCAGTTTTTATTTTATAGCAAATAGCCAATTGTTAACGAAGGGGATATTAGCTGTAATACACTAAGACACTAGTAATGTGAAGTGTCCAGTTTTTCGTGTAGAATGTGAGCACAATACCCAGTTCTGAAATGACATTTTGTTCCCTGAAGTGAAAGGAAAGGACAGCAACCTGTATTCCACATTCAGAAGGTGATGACAGGGTGCCAGTTGAAATTTACTTCAGCCCTGCTGAAAGGACATCTTCCCCTTCATCTGAAACTGGCTCAGGAGGTAAAGGATAAACTATGTGGGACACAAAGCTCTCTCCCAACAGCTTACACCTGATCTGCCCCACCATCTCTCCATCCTACATGTGTTGAAGACAGCTGTCTCCTGCCTAATGGTGGGGGCAGCCCTGCCAGTACACACTGTCTGTCACTGACTGTAGCCCTGATGCAGATGTTCTCTTAAGTAAACATGTGAAGGAAGAGTGTAGTAACTCTGTTCCCTCTGTCTTTGCTTTCCTCACATGAAAAGTGACATATGCATGCAGGCCCCCCATTTGATTCCAAACTGATTTTCCCAACTTGCATGGAGAGTCTCCTGGCAAACAAGGGGTTCTCTGCTGATGACAGAAAGGCATAGAGTTAGCATGGCCCTCCTTCTCACATGTTTAGTTAGGGGTTCTCTTTCCTATTTTCACTATAAACACAGAGGCCTAGGTCCAACTTTGTATCCACTGGAAGTTTCTGTTCAGTATAGCCATCCCTTCACATACGTGGGGGTTAGGGGCAGCCAACTCCCGTGAATGTGAAAAAAACGCAAATAAGAAATGAGCAGGCGGGTGGGAGGCTTTTCACCCCTCTTCCCAAGGCAGCGATCTGCCTTGGGAAGGGAAGGGACGGGTGGGAGGAGGCTTTTCACCCCCCTTCCCAAGGCACGAGAAGCCCACTGCTGCTTTGGGAAGGGCTTGGTGGTGGCGGCTGAAAAGCGCCTTTGCCCTGAACTTCCAGCTCTCTCGGGCTTGGCTCTCTACCCCAAATGGAGCCAAGCCCCACCCAGGAGAGTGGGGAGTTAGGTGGCACGGTTTCATCAGGGAGCACTCCATTTAAATCGGCTCCTCTCCCTTGTGTGCAAGGGAGAGAAGCTGGTTTAAATGAGGTGCTCCCTGAGCAAGCCGCGAATAGTCGAAATCGCAAATGTGAAAGCCGCGAAAGTGGAGGGGTAACTGTAGTCAATTCCCCTTTCTCCTATGGACCTCTGCTCTACCTATTCTGCTGTTACAGAAGGTTCCCAGGAGCAAATTTTCAGAGAATGCAGGTGGCTGCTGGGAAGATGAGACTGGTATGTCTCATCATATGAAGATGAGACAAATTCAGCATGTCTTTCTGGAACAGCCCTATAAACACAGCTATGGTTCAAAGATTTCCAAATGCTAGATTTGAGTCCCTGATTGCTGTGTTCCAAGTTACATCATCCAGCACTATACTGGGGACAGTTTTGCAAGGGGAAAAGTGTATGTAAAAGCTTACAGGAGGTATGGAATACCGTCTCCCTTATACCTAATCAGACCATTGGTCCATGTAGCTAAATATTGTTCAAATTGACTGCCAGAAGCCCTCTAGGGTTTCCAACCAGATCCCTTTTCCCAGTTGTATCTGGAGGCATCAGTACTTGGGACATTTTAATACAAAGCATATACCAAGTCATTGTACTGACAGCATATTTATAAATTAGGTGGGTGAGAGAAGAGTCAGAGGAAAGCTGCTGTGGAACCAGTTATCAATTGGCTTCTAGAGTGGAGTGAATGTAGAAGGAGAGCATGATTTCATAAAGTCTTGAGAGACACTATAATATATGCTTTGCTGTCATCCTCTGTACTACCATTTACAGGCTTTGGTTTTTGTGTTGAGAGATGCTAGTTTTCATGTGTCAATCTAGCTTTTGTCAGCTGGTAGAGCCCAAAATTACCTGTGCTCCTTACCACTCTCTCTCTCTCACACACCTAGGTTTTATTTATTGGCCATGCAATGCCACAAAGAGTCGGTGTTGCCATTCTATCCAGCATCTTTGCAGAGATTGTCAGAAGCAAAACAGGATCTATTTCATCACTCCCCTTAAATTCACCCCACAGCAACCAGGGGGAGGACTTCTTTTATACTTCTATCTGCCAAACTCATATTCTTAATTAAATCTACAAGAAAACAGGCTCCCTTTTGCTCCATACAGAAAAACCTTCAGGCTCTGCTTTATGGATTTTATGTTACTCTCTGTGATGTTGTAACTGCCTACGTTCTCATATTTTACACTGGAGGTTTTATTTTGGTCAAAATTTGCCATAAACTTCAATCAGTAAAAAAAGAAGGAAAAAAGAGGTGGGGAGGGCTGAGTTCCAGGATGTTTATACATTTCTAGGCTTCTCCACTCAAAACATTCCTGCATGTAAATAGTTTCAAAGAGTGGTTAGGTTAAAGGTCACATCCAGCTAGCCACTGGACAATGCTGGCTCTCTAGGAGTAAATTGTGTTGCTACTGAGCAAACGAGAGGGTTCAGAAGGGCCTTTCTGACTTGGAATCAAAATTTTCAGGAACAAAATCCAGGGTTTGCAAGGAAAAGAGCTCATGAAATGTAACTAGCAGTTAATAAAGCAGAATGAAAGTAGAACCATGAGCTATGCAGACACAGCATATTATGCACGACATTATGTCAGCAAGTAGACGCAAATGCGCAACAGCATCCCATGAAAGGAATCTCACTTATCTGATATTTTGACTAGCCAAATTCACTAGGGTGCCCCAACACAGCTCTATGCTCAAGTGTAATCCAAATGAAATAGCATCTTAACCACGTATCTGATTATCCAACTGCAGGAGCCTTTGACCAATCAGATAAATGAGATTCCACTGAGTTCATATGTTTTCAATCAAGCAGAGTGGGGGAGGCAGAATGCACACATGATTTACCTGACAATAAAATCAAACTCAGATCCTGCAAGCATTAAGACTCCAAGTAAGGTAGACACAGCTCCATCCAACACAGGTGCAAACATGTGCTCTAATGCAAGGACAGCCCTGTGATTCTTGTCTCCCATTGCAGTCAGAAATGCCTAGAAAAGAATGAGGTTCATGCCATCAGATTAGTGCGTACAACTCACAGCAATACCTTTGTTTCCCCTAGCAAAGAAGACAAGTGGCACAATGTAAATCACTCAGCTGGAAGTTTCTTACTATAGATATATTGCCAACAGGCCAATTAACCATGAAGAATGACTGTGGTTTTGTTGTAATCTGCCCCCAAATGTTAACTTGTAAAATCAAAGGTGCTAGGATCCATCCCCAGTTACAGATGTTTCAAGGCTATCTGTGGATACACACATATGAGCAGAAGTATGGCTGGGAAATACATGGTCCACCGGATACTAGACTTCCAGCTTCCATCACCCCTCATCACTAGTTCTACTGGCAATGATGGGAGTTTCAGTCCAATAGCACCTGGAGAGGCATATTTTTTCCACCCCTTAATTAAAGGAATGAATCCTAACTAATGTAGATTAATAAACATGACCATGGTTCTTGCACAGAGTTTTTTCATTCGGACCATGCTTTCTTCCTTTTAGAGTTACTTCTAGAAGGCATAGAATTATTTTTTAAAAAGATACTACAAAGATTGCTACTCTATCTGTAGCCATCGGGGCCACTGAGGCTCCAAATTAAAGCTTATTTATAAATCCATTCTAAAAAATGTGGGTCTTCATTCATTCTTTCAAATATTTTAATATAGTCAAGCCCCAGTCATACAAAGAAATCAGAATCTGACAAAACCCAGTAGAATATAGTAGAATGCTCATTAAAAATACTGATAATGTTCTCTCCCCACCCCCATTTGTGTTCCACTGAAAATCAATTTGTATTTAATCCAACAAAAAGGTGTTCAGAAATGCATGCAACTCTGCAAGTATGCATGTCTGGAACACATCAAGCTTACTTTATACCAATAAGGCTGTTTCCTTACTTCCTCTCTATTCTACTCTTTTCACATTACCTGCTTTTTGTCTTACTATTTTTAACCTCTTCTATTTCATCACCTTAAGGGCACTGTAGATGACATAATGTGTGACACACATGGGGATTGGGGTCTGTAACAGATTGAAAATGTGACAAGGATCATTTTCAGTAAGAATATCCATGTCCAACTGTTAATATTTCAGTGCCAACCTTCTTGGGGTCACTGACCCTTCTGAAAAACTGATGAAACCTATAGATCCTGCCCTGCCCCCAATGCACTTAAGTACAACTGAAAATAATTTTTCTTGCACCTGGTTTAAAGACTCTGAAGCCCATTCCACGTGCTTAATAACACTTTCTCTAAATCAAACAATTATCTACATGTTTTTGTTTACAATTAATAAACTCTAGGACTGAAATCATGACATGACATGGAGACGCTACCTGAAAACCTATAGATTTGGTTTTGTTGAAAGAAAAGTGAAACAGCTAAAACCTGTAAGTTGTATATGATGCTTTAATATACATATAGAGGCTTGTCACATGCTGAAGTAAATTGCCAGGGCAGCCGGAAGGTTCTGCTTTCTGTGCTGCCTTACTGCATGATGTCGTTGTTCTTCTTGTGTCTTGCTGTTCTGGTCCTGTGGTAAAACCATATATTTTTGCTAACTTATTTTTCTGGTTAGCAAAAAGAGATGGTTTTACTTTAGTCTCTCTGGGGACTGGAATGGAAGAATGACAATGGAGATTATCAGATGTGGTGGACTGTGACAAAAACGCGTTCCATGGCAGAACAGGAGCAGAACTGGAAGGGCAACATTATCAGATGCCGTATCCTTCTGCTGTCCCGGGGGGCATACCACTGCTGTGGATGATGCTTCCCTTTCTTATTGACGGGGGCAAACCGTGAATATAAAGGGACACCTTACTGCATTATGCCCCCGGGATGCTGGAGGATGTCGTCATCTGATAATCTTACCTGTTACGGTTCTCGTTGCAATCTTCTGATGTGGCATTTGCCGCGTCTGATAATCTCCAATGTCATGCAGTGAGGCAGCATGGAAAATGGAACCTTCATGCTGCACTGCTGCTTTACTTCAACGTGCAGTAAGCTACATAGTCACTGACATTATATGCACATCACTGAGTTTATTGTAGTGTGCCTTCAAGTTGTTTCTGACTTATGGTGATCCTAAGGCAAACCTATCACGGGTTTTTCTGAGGCTGAGAGTGTGTGACATGGCCAAGGTCACCCAGTAGGTTTTCATGGCTGAGTGGGAATTTGAACCCTGGTCTCCAGAGTCATAGTCCAACACTATGCCACACGTCATTGAGTATGCAAGTGTAAACTGTAATATCGTAATAAAATGAATGTCATGTGCAAGATATGGAAAATACAATGGACCAGAAGGTTGACATTGGCTGAATATTAACTATCAGTAATTTCTCTTAAAAGCTGGAGGTTACACAAAAATCACGGGTAGCAAACCCAAAGCTCAAGCATAGGTTCCTAGCGTTGTATATTTTGGTTAGTAATGTTTGATTCTTTTATTTTTCAGCCACTGGTATACATTCATTTAGGTAACTGTGTAGTAATCATCTCAGTTGCAGAGTTCCAGTTCTTACCCAAGAATTTAAAAATATGCTTTGGACTGAAATCTACATGAAGTAAACAAAGTAAAACTATGTTATGGCTTTATTTTGTCCAGTTAGCATGCTGACAGCCAAATGTTAGATAAGTAGGTGACCAACCCTGCGCTTATTCCACAGCAAGTAAGAAAGCAAGGAAGAAGTGATGGGGGACAAAGTGAGGGCTCCGATTTAAAATTTAAAAATATACTCTGCCCTTAAGCCTCGATACTTGCATGACTGCTGCCTGCAGTGCCTCAGCAGTAAAATATTAAATACACAAAGACAGAGGGGCCAGAGACAGAGGGGCCACAAAGACAGAGTAGTAAAATATTAAATACACAAAGACAGAGAGAAAAGGATGGTAAATGCAAAGGCTTAATCCTTCCATCCCTAGTCACACTTGCAACAAAAATCACCTCCCTTACATTGCTGTAAAAAAAAGAAGTCCCATTGGTGTCAACTTGTTAGTGGAATCTGCAGTAAGAAAGTAGCTGAGGTCATTTTAGCACTATCTTAGCTCATTTTCTTCAACTGTTTAAAAAGAAGATACTTGTGATAGCTTGGGAGCTTTGGACTTCCCAGACTCACTACTGTCACTACTATGAAACAAATGCTTAAAACAATCACGGTTCTCTTCAAAGCAACATCAGCTTAAAAATTCTTGGCTACACTGTCGAATCAAAGAGTTAAAAATTCTTCACATGCAGTACAGTCATCCCTTCACATTCGCAGGGGTTAGGTTCCCCAGACCCCCGTGAATGTGAAAAATCCGCAAATAACAATTGCCCTCCCCCTCCCCCGCCAAAGCAACCACAGGGCCTCCGGAGGCCCTATAGTCGCTTTCCCCCGCCTCCCCCTCCCTCCCCAGGCCTTCATGGGGCCTCCGGAGGCCCCATGATCACCTCCTCAGCCCTCCCCACCCCTTCCCCAGGCCTTCATGGGGCCTTCGGAGCGTCTCCGGGGGTCCCGTGAAGGCCTCCCCACCCCTTCCCCAGGCCTTCATGGGGCCTCCAGAGTGTCTCCGGGGCCCCCGTGAAGGCCTCCCCAGCCCTCCCCCTCCCTCCCAAGGCTTTTGTGGGGCCTCACAGGGCCCCCCGGAGGCCCCCCCGGTGCTCCCCAAGGCCTTCGCGGGGCCTCTGGAGGGTCTCTGAAGGCCCCGTGGAGGCCTCCCCGGCCCTCCCTGCTCCCTTCCAGGGCTTTCACGGGGCTCCGGAGGCCCCGTCGCAGTTGGGGGGGGCGGGGGGGGCCGGCGGGCCCCTCCCCAAACCGCAAATAATCAAAACCGCGAATGTCAAGTTCGCGCATGTGGAGGGGCAACTGTATTTAGTTGTAATCCTTCCAGTAATGATGCAAGGTAGGTCAGTAATGTTATCCCTAATATTTCAGATGAGGAAACTGTGACTGAAAAAAATGGCTTGCTCAAGACTGACTTGTGTTTCAGGTAAGATTCCAACCAGTCTCTTAGAGAGCTGGCGCAGTGCAGTAGCTATGTCACTTTCTGCCATAAATAAGCTATACAGGTGGGCAGGAGGACTGTATTGGCTAGTAGGTTTTATGGTCTCATTTGCAAAACTGCAGTTGCCCCAAGTTAACATGGTGGCATGTATGTAAATGTTTTCATTGTGTGGCATACACAAAAACAGTGCAACTAATATGAAACTATGGGGAGCATCTAAACATGTATGTTCTATAAAGTAAAGTGAATTAACCTCACTTCAGATGAAAGATAAGACATGTTACATTTTTGAATGCTTCTTCAGATGTGAAAATCTGCAATTCATGGGGATGCTAGCCATTCATGTGCAAAATGATTTTGGGCATAACAGAGGATTCAGACATGAGGATGAGCATATTCTGAAGTTATACAATTTGGAGAGAATTCAACCAAGTTGACACAAGAAGTGACTGATTTTTCAAAAATTTCTGTATTTAAAACATACACATTCCACTTACCAAGGCAATGTGAACAGTAAACTCTACTCCAATTCCAACAGAGGCAATCAAGATGACAACAGGCACTGCGCTTAACTTTATTCCAATAAGACCCATCATGCCAAAAAGTTCCACTGTCATCAGAGCCAGCACCACAACCTTAAAAGAATTCAAGTGGTGGTTAGCAAATTTAGCAGGGGAGAGGGGGAGAACAAACTGCTGTGTGTTTTTAAAAAAACTTTAATCTCACTTTACTGAATTAAGTGTTTACACCCTTTGGAAACTGCAGTTTAATCATTTCCTCTGAAGCCAAATAGTAACCATGTAATATATTTTCATTTTTATTTGAATTTGGCAATACAGTGTGAAATCATGTTGTCCGTTGTCTGCTTCTTTCTAACATTCCATCTTCACTTGCATAGTCTGAGTATAGTGATGAATAAAAAGTAAAGCTACAAGGCTTGGGATTCCCTCTTCCCTGCTATTTTGACCAAATTATAGAGTTAAGTGAAGATGACTCCTCGGTAATTAAATACATAGGAAACAGTGAATACTGCAATCAGACAAAAGTTATCAAGTTACAAAGGGCCTCTTAGCTTTGAAGAACTTGGAAGGATCAGCTTGGACAAAGCAAACAGTAAAAATTAAGGGGAGGGTCTTTATTTTTTAATTCTTTCATCTACTTGTTTGTTTGTTTTTTAAAAGACTGAGGTGGGGGGAAAATAAAAAAATGGGTACCAAAATAGAGAGATGTGCAAAAAACAAGGAGGCCTGAAGACTCCTGTTAAAAAGATAGACCCACTTTCTGTAAACAAAGTCCACCCCCTGTAGGCACTACAATAAATTATTTTATAAGCTAATGACTCATGAATGATAATATACACAGCACATGTCTTCTGAAAGCTATTCTAGACTAAACATTTACCTTTTAACATACCTGCTCTACAAGTCTACAGGACCTCAAACTGGTAATTGCTTTCTACCTCTACCATTTTATAAGCTATGGAGAAGTTCATAACGTTTAGATGTAATAACAGCAAAATTCCATTTGAAAAGAATGCTTACACACTGAAAGATGTCCAGAACGTATAAAAGTCTAGTCTATACAAATTAAGTTTATCATTTTATTTCTCCTACACACTGCAGCCCTGCATAGAACTCCCCCCCCCCGCATCAAACCCAGCACTCGTAACCATGTGGCCTGACTGGCAACTTTTCACAAGGATAATCTCTGAGGAGGTAATGCAGGATATATCATAACACAAAATAATGTCTGCCAGGAATGCCTATTAAAGCAATCAAATGCTGGAAGGGGTGCTCTGGTATTTTGTGTAGCTTGTTTGGGTTTGGACAACATGTACTTCCATGGACCTGCAGGGAGTACAGTCCCAGAGAAGTATTATTATCATTATCATTATTGTTTATTTATATAGTTCCATCTATGTACATGACACTTTACATTAAAACAAGCAAACAAAACAAAACAAAACACTTGGTACTGCCAAAGGTTTACAATCTAAAATAAGTGTATATGTACGCACACAACAGTATCAAAATGGACCTGACTTGGAGGACTCTTCACATAGGTACTTTGAAAACCAAAAGGTTTGGTTATTTAAAAAAGTTGCACAGGGCTGACCTATGGTTCACAAGCCACTTAAATGAAGGGCTGAGCTTCATTTCCTAACTAAAAAGAGACAGAGTTTGACAAAGTTACAGGTGTGGTTTTTTTTTTTGGACTACCGCTCCCAGAATCCCCCAACCAGCATGAGCAGTGGCCATGCTGGGTGGGGAATTCCAGGAGATATAGTTTGTTTGTTTTTTAAGAAAAGCAAATTTTCTAAGCTGTGGAAAAGTGGAAGGATAGTTTCCAGAATATAATAGACAACTATTTACGAAGAGCTTGAAATCATGTCATAGATATTACTTAGCTGCGTACAATTCTAAAGTGTTTTTACAGAAGACGTTTAAGAATTTTCTCTTTATTCTTCTTCTATGTATTCAAATTAGGGCAAAAGTTTAGATGTTTTTATTTTTATTTTTACATTTAAGCTAATAGAATACTCCAAAGGATTAAGGTTATTAAGGCTTATACCTTTACCATGAACCCTACCCCCCCTTAAGTTGAATAAATATATCATGAATGATGCAATATGCACACTCCATCAGTAGCCCAGACATAAACAAAACCTTTCCGACTGTAGCAAGAGCTATGCTGAAAGGAATTTGACTTCAACAGAGACTTACAATGATCCCAGCTGTCCAGGGGTTCAGAAGGAAGAGGGCACACACCAGAAACGTGCAGGCCAGAACCACACTAATAGACAAGAGGAGCCAATGCCGAAGGCCAATATATTGTTCCCAAAAGAGGAATGGATATCCATTTGGGTAACTGGGAATTCCAAGGCTGGTGTAGTTATTGCATATTGCTCTCACTTTCTCAATAGCTTCCACAAAGTCAGACGTATCACGCAGTCCATTGAGGTAGAAAGGAAACTGAGCATATTCAATAGGCTCTGCCTCTGGGACTGGGGAGAAAAATAATCATTATAATTCAATAACTATATTCTTGGAAATATGTATCTGAAGACACAGTGAAACAGAGATAAAAATCAAGATTTTAACTTTCCTATGCGAGAACCCCAAAATGTATTAATTTGCATTAAAAATGCAATTCAGGTTTACCAACAAAATACAACATAAACAGGCCTTGGCATTTTTGATGAAGTGTGGTGTCAGATTGCATATAGGCAAGCCTTCTCACTGTTGTAGCATTATGCTATACATAGAGAAGCTATGAAGAAAGCCCCTAAAATACTCTCATGGGAAATATCAGCATTCCTATAATCACAATCTTTTGTGGATGGAGTGCCTTACTTGCCCAGGATATGCCAGATCCTCCAGGATTGGTCTTCTATCACACACTATGCTTTGTTAGTCCACTATGCTAAAATCTTGAGCCTTGCATCACGTGGAAGACTAACAAATTTCATTTTGACAAAAGGTTTTATGGACTGATTCATTAACACTTATGCCACAACAGGGCCAGTGGGAATTAGGCAGAGTGAAGTGGCAATCTCAGATAACAGATGCCAAGGAGGAAAGGCATGGCAGGGTGGTGTTGAAGGACAGAGCCATGGTGTCCTCAGATCCAGTGCAAGATACTGTCTCATTACCAGTGTTGGTCTAAGATTCAATTGCTCATCGCTTTGGAAACTTCTACGCTGAATCAGATAAGGGCGGCCATTTTCTCCTTTGTCTCATGGAGAAAAATGATTTCAGTTAGCCCCAAGGCAATAAATCTTAGGGGTAATCCAGACTGACTAAATGTAATATGTGGGGGTATATTGCTTTAGATTTTCACTCACTTTAATGCACTGTTTTTTGTTTTTGTTTTAAATGGTCATGATGTTGTGGTGTGTAGCACAAATTCTAATCTGCACATAGGTCCCATGTGATTTGGAAATCATGCTGTGGGCAAAGCATGAACACAGCTATATGATTACATGCATCATCGGAAGGCACTGCCCAAAAGCAAAATGAAATGAAAAGCAACAATAGATACACACTTGCATTTGGAATTTGGAATGTCCTGGGACAGGAAAAAGGCCTCAAGCACATATGTTTGACTGTATTGTAGGTTGCAACTTATTAGACTTAGCACTACATTATAAAAAGCTTTTAACTATCCATCCCACTTACTGCTGCACTACTGTATCAGCATTTGCTAACAGCAATCCAAACTCAAAGAGAGCAATAATAACATGTAGTGATTAAATTGGATCTAAAAATTGGACAAGACAGAACACTGAAATCTCAAATACTTCCAACACTACCCTGATGAAAGGGTGTTACATTTTAAATATTTGAATAGCTGAAAGTGCTGGAATCCTAAGAACAAAAAATTAAGCAGTCAATCAGGTCCAAGCTTTTTGTAATCAATTAAACAATTAAACAATTTGAAAGGTAAATCTGGCCATTACATTTGTGACATTTTTCCTGGTTACCAAAAATGAGTCTTAAGAGCATGTTCCAGTCAATCAAAGAAAGATTAAATACTTCAAATGGTCAAATCAGGAAATCAATATATTTTATCCTTTAGTGACCTGGCACACTCAAATTTTCCATGCTCCCTTTCTTTGAAAGCAATGCTAAATCCACTGTACACCCTCCACTCCCTGCATGCCTTTCTACAACTAGCCTTGAGTTCCTGCTCTTGTTGCTGCTGTGTGTTCCAGTCTGCAGGGTCATTCAGCTGACTTACTTAACATGATTTTGCCCTATTACAATCTCAACTATAAATTTTCATTAAGACAAGACTTGGCTGACTGCCCAAGAACTTTAGGATTCGGATATAGGTAAAGCACAATTTGCTTGTTATCCCGTTGTATTTCTTAAAAATGCCACCCCTCTTCTTCCCTCTCTCCTGCCACCCAATAACCAACTAGCAGTCCACCTAATAAATTCAGTGTAAAAGCAAATAAAATCACATTGGCATTGCCCTTCAGAATGCAAATGGGTGACTTGATTAAGGATTGTAAGGAAAGAGGATACTTTTGTATACAGATCTCTTTCTCACCTAAACAATTTAGGCATGATGCAGGTGTTAGAGAATGACCTAATTTGCCAGAAACTCTTCGCATGCTGGGCTGACAGATGTAGAATAAACATGACATAATTCCTGATGATAAACACACTGCATTTGCAATGGCAGCATATCATGCAAACGGAGGGCTTCCCTTACACATAAAAGAGTGTGGCACATTAAAATGAAATGCCTAATGCAAGCTTTAGACCCCTCAGATAAACTATTAAAAACTTCATTTTTCAAAATGATGAACGACTACAAAGGTATGGCATTCTTCTACTACATTACACCACCACATCTGTCTCCTGAGTTTTTACAAAGGAACACAATATATTGTTCTGTTTATGGTCTGAGTCCTGTACAGTGTCAACCGACTGGAGAGCTGCTGTGCCTTGAGAGACGGCTGAGGTACTTATATAAACCATAAGACATTAAAGCGAAATGTTCCTTACTGGTTACTGGCATATAGTCGGCTTTGTCGTGGACCCATTCTGGACGGTGAGGCCGGATGTTGGCTTGAGAGGCAGCATAAGCCACGGGGTCGTTGCTAACCCAGGCTGTCAGGTAGATGTAGAAAGCCTTTGGGTTAATGATTCCATTTGCATCCACCAGGCGCTGTTTAGCCAACTGCAAAATGGAAAGAAGCATTTCAGTATGGACTCTGACTTCTAGGGCTCTTGTTCAAATATTTAACATAGAAAGCCTGGAATGCCTGCATGCCATACAACACAGTATGTAAACCAGAACCACTACTTTTGTGAGAAAAATTATATTTAGCAGGGATGCCACAGACAGCCTAGTGCTGACAATCTGGGGGAAACCTCCCAGAATTTTTATATATGCAGACTTTTCAAACTGTTTTGTATAGTATAACATGCTTTGCATACAATTTGTTAGAAACATTCAATCAGCACAAAGTTCCAGATGAAGATGGAGCCAATTAAACTTGAATCTTTTTAAAAAACATGTCTGCAGCCCAGAGGGGAAAATGACAAAGTTGGAGAAACATATTCAAAGGCAGTTTTGAGTGGGAGAGAAAAGAAAAAGAAAAAGAAAAGAATCTGGCAAGAGTCCTATGGACGTCTGTGTGCAGTTAACCTCTGTTGTTAACACTGAAGGAAATGCCACCCAGTAAATGGAGGAGAGCTATAAAAATAAAACAACATCTGTATAAATTTTGCTAACACTTGCCTCTTATGACCTATGTATTCAGAAAATGCCCAGCACCAAAAACCAGAGGAGTGCACTCTTGCTGAGGTCACATGGGAAAATGAATTTGGGGAGTATGAATCAGATATTCAAGGATTTTGGATTGGGGGCAACACATAGAAGGTGCACAGAAGAAACAACAAGGACTTCTGGTTTCTTTTGTTTATTTTTCATTTCAAACCCAACTCTCATTAAAAAAAAAATCTGAAAAACAACAGTGACAGCAGTCTTTCTTTCTTTTTCTAAAGCAGGAATCTAGAGATCTGGAATCAATTAATCCACAGGATATGCAACAACAGCAAGTCTTCCAATTGTCCTTGGAACTGCAGAGCACAGCTCATGGGCCTGTGGGTGCAACAGCTTGATTTTATTCTTCCGAGTCAGAGAAAAATGTAACAAGAGTCATAGACTAGTCACATTTTCTTTGTAAAGTACTCAATGTTTGCTGTGTGTGTGTGGGAAATTAAAATAAATCAACTGGGTAACCTGTGATAGTTTTCTCTCATCTGTCTAACTTTTCTTCCTACTGGATTTCTTGACAAGGCCACCATACTTGACAGCATATTGTATATTGTACAAATAGATGCTTTTCTTTCCCCAAGACCCAATATTATTTTGTTCAAAGTATTCTGAATTGGGATGCTAAGTGGAGGGCAGTTGGTATTGCAATGGTGTTGGACTGCAGTTGCCATCAGCGCTAGCCAGCAAAGCAAGTGAAGAGAGATGATGGGGGCTGCATTCTAACAGCATACGGAGGGTCACAAGTTCTTTGCCTTTGCTCTAAAAGCAAGCATGTGTGGACAGAGGCCCCCACAAAAAAGAGAAGGGTCAACAAACAGCTGTTAACAAGATAATTGTAGTGTTTTTTCCTACTTGAACAACAACCCTAACTAATTCTCATAGGAAAGGAGGTATGGCCCCTCAAGAATAGAATATGAGAGGTCTGTTCAATGGTCTGGCCATTTTGCAGCATTGAGTTTGCACTTGGACTTACTCACTGCAAGTATGCATGAGATGAGCCACAGCACATTCTTTCAACATGAAATGTTTACTAAAGTTAAGCTAGTGGTAAACAAAAGTAGTTGAAATTCAATGAAAATGTGTTCTACTTATTTTACCACAGATGTCTCACCACGTATTCCAAACAAACCTCAATGGCAGCCTACAAAAGTTACTGCAACAATAGCTATGGGCTAGATCCAAGGTATTCCTACCAATAAAGTAAGCCCAATGGTACTTGTAACATTTATTTCGTTGGGCATGCTCTAGATAGGACCAATATTAAATTTAGCCCAAAAAGATCCATTGAGAATAAAATTCTTCTCAATAATCAAACTGGCAAACGCAGAACAACAGAAACTGTAGTGAAATAATTAAAAACAAAGCCATCTCAAATGCCTTTAAGAGTGAAGAAGAAGAAGGAAGGAATGTGAACTTGTCTCCCCCGTAGGATCTTAATGTATGGGAAGACTGGTAAAAGAAGGGTTTCCTTTTAAGAAAGTATGATCTATTGGTTGCACGTGGTCCCCAGGTGCTTTTTTTTGGGGGGGGGGAAGGACCTGTAGGTTTCTCCAAGGTCCCCCAAAAGACCTTACATCTCTTCCAATTCAATTTTTTTGGGGGACTGCCCTCCAAATGGCAAACAAAATGCTCCTAGAGATGCAGTTTACTCTTATTGACACCTGCAACACCTTGCAAAATGACTCTTGATTATACCACAAAAAAAGTGGCTTTACCAGAAACTGGAAGTTGCAACCAGACATGACTTCTGATTGGGATTTTTGGATATGTGTGTAAACCATCAGGGGACAGCATAGGGATGAAAACTGATCTTTACCGCTACTGCTACTGTTTTCTCCCCTCAAACAATATACATTTGTCCCTTCATATTCGCTGGGGTTTGGTTCCAGGACCCACCATGGATATCAAAATCCATGAATTCTCAAGTCCCATTATATGCAATGGCATAGCAAAATGGTGTCCCTTATATTACTGTTCGGCAACAGCAACTGGTGACAATAAAAATGTGAGTAATTCACTTGTGCCTGCCATCTTGATTCGCAGACAAGACCATCTGAACAACAAATGAGTATGGCTTTGCATGCCTGCAATCTTGAAAAAAAACAACCATGGAGACAAATGAAAACCGCTGCTAATTGACATTACTGCACATCAATCCACATTTTATTGCCTCATATACACAAGCCAGCAGATGTGTCACAATTGCCTCCTTCAAGAGGGCAGGAAGTACCTGTTCCCTCCCACAAAGAAAGATCTCGATCGCCTCATTACTAACCAAATCAGCTTAAGCCAGCTTGATACAACCAGCTAGGAAAGGCACAGGTCAAGTGCACAGGCATCAACTAGACAATCTCAAGGATTCTGCCCACATCCTCAGCTGAAGTCAATGGAAGCTCATCCTAGCAACTGTGCATTAGTGTGGCCATATGCACAGATTCATACTTTAATGTGGCATTCACAAACAGAGGAAGATGCAAGTGTCTAAAAAAATGCTATCACAGCCAGCAAAAGTAGATAATAATGTATTCAAACTTGTGGCCAGGAGTTAATAATCAGCCTGAGGAATCGTCTCTCTGGATAACAGTGTGCACATGTGATGGTGGCAGAGAAGTAGGATTCTTCACTGCTACCACCACTATCATGGAGTATGTCTTCAAATGTGCTCTTCCTGGTGTACTGAAAGATTCATCCAGAGTTTTTTCTGCAAATATTGCTCACTCTACTATCACTTTTGCTTTACTGTTCACAGAACCCTGCAGTAGCAAGATGTCTGGACCCTATCATGCAAGAGTACACTTCAGAGCTGTTGCGTCATCCATCCACATTCATTTTCAGTTCACCAATTTTAAAAAAAATGTAATACTTGTTCTTCATTTGCATCATTCCACTTAAAACAGAATCACATAATATTGTTAAAATACCTGGCTAATATTAATGGGTTTATCTCGAATGCCTGAAATTGTTTGAACCAAGAGTTTATAAGCCAGAACACCATCTTCAGATCCATTTTTGTAACTGCTGAGTGTTATCTTTCCAGATTTCCAGTCACTGTCAAAAGCCTTCTGAAGTCCTGTTGAAATGTAAGGGTGCAGGTTAAAAAAACAACAACAAACATGTCATTTACCAAGCTTCTAGACAAAGAAAGAATACCATACAAACATGCCTTTTTACACTATTAATGAAGAGGCTGCAGGACTTTGCAATTTTCAGTCCTCAAGTAAGTGTTGACAGGCTATGTGGAACATCACAACCACTTTCCCAGAGCTCTTTTGACTCTCATTCTGTCCATTCCTCCCTCCTCTCTATAGCCCTGGAACAAGCCGAGCCTGGCTGGAGTACTGTCACCTGCCTCCCAAGCAGATGTTTGGGTGAGTGCCACAGGCCTGAGACACATGGGCCTCCCAGACTTACAGCCTTTACATAGACTGCCTTTCCCATCTTCCAGCCAATTTGTGGAAGACTGCCAGACTGGAGTTCCAGACAGACCTCCTGCTGCCTTAGAACTGGCCCCATCCTCCCACACCCACTTAGCTAAACTCCACCACACATTAAAACATTCTACTGTGTGTGTGGCTGAACACATGGCTTATATTCTGGTGTATGTGTCTGAGGAGCAGGAACCACATGTGTGTGTTGTGACTTGAAAGACTTATATGGTTGTATGTTCATGCACAATGCTTATATGTGGAAAAACACCCTCCTCCTTAATATATAAATATATAATATATAAATAACTCCTAAATCTGAATTGGTCCTTCTTTTAATGAAGAAAATGGCTCTGTGCTCTGTGCATTCTGAGAGCTGTCTGGTAAAGAGACATATGATTAAAACTTGGTTATACTAATCTAATAAGGCAAGGAGGACACACACGGGAAGGAACACTGCTCTGACTCCCACAAAGCATTTACCAGAAAAGCTTAGATGCAAGTATTTGCAAAACAACAACAAAAAACCCTCCAAGAAAAGAATGTACTCCCCCTGTTCCCCAGCAATAAGGAATGTATTTTGACTTAGAACACAGCACTGTGGGATAGTGCAATCATTATAAACACACTGCTACAACTGCAACAAGTTAAAGAAATTTAAGCACAAGAAACAGAGTGGTGTGAGGAGGAGCATTTTTCACAATATCTCAGTTCACAGTGGAGCAATTGCATACCAAATCCCAAGCCAAATGAACATTTCAGCAGCAGCCATCCCAAGATCTTTTTAAAAAAATTCTCCAGGTTCACTAGTATCAAACAGGAAATCCTCTGCTCATCCCTAAGTTCATTTTATCTGAACAATTTGATTTACACCCAAGTTACAATTTCTACCAATTTATCATTCACAGGCACCACTAAAATTAATAAGGCTAAATCCAGTTGTTAGTCCCCAGCTAGGACAGGCATACTGAATCAATGGAACTTAAATAAGTGTTGACTTACCAAATGCCTGCTGATTTATTCAGTTTGCTCTAGTTGAGGACTAATGATTGAATTCAGGCCACAGATTTGTGAGAAAATTGATCCTGGTGGATTTTTGACAGTAATAACAGAATCTGGGACAAATGGAGATTGTTGTCCAAAAGAAAGCTTTCCTCACTTGTGGCCCTCAAATGAATTACACAATGGGGAAGACACCTCCAGCACTTTGTTGTTTCAGCTACCGCTAGGTGCCGAAGCCATAGGTTATATGACAACATGACCAGAAATTCCACTGCAAAGCTGGAGGAAAAGGAAACCCACACTCTGACTTTCAAACTTCAAACAGCAACTCAGCTCCTTCTTGAGCACAGCATGAGTGAACACGATTTTGTCAATTTGTTCCATCTGTTCAACTTGTGTAGCTAATACAAGTTGTGGGATCTGCTGCCAGCACGTGTAAAGATCACAGCCAACACCTATTCACTCTCAACTGTTATTTTCCTCTTTGCCACCCCTTTCAAGGAGGCAGGGAGGGTGGGCAAAAATACCTCACAGCACAAATTTGGATCAGATTTAGAACAGGAAGCCACAGCCCAGCACAAGGAGGCTGTGTGAGAACAGATGAACGAACCACATGTCTAAGGAAGGAGAGGAAAGCAGGGGGGGAATGAGGGGGAGAATCCATCGACCCACCTCACAGCCACCTTGCAGCTGCACTGAGAAGCTGTAATCAAAACCATCATTACAGACCTGATAGGTTAGCTACAGCTATAAAGAGATAAGAGCAGTTGGAAGAGAAAAACATGGCCTAAATGACACAGCCTTAGGCTCTATATGCTGGCTCCCATTTAAAGGCTGTCTCTCTAAAGTTGCCTCCCATGTAGAGATACAATAAAAATTGGCTCAGAAAACCAAACAGGTTTCAGAATAAAAGTGGCAAATGAAGCAAGCCTGCCAAACCTGGCGTATACAGTCCTCCAACACCTGGCCACGAAGTGTGTGCGTATGTGCCTTCCAGTCGGCTGTTGACTTGTGGCAACCCCATGAATTTCATAGGGTTTTCTTAGGCAAGGAATACTCAGAGGTGGTTTTGCCAGTACAGAGCAACTATTGACATCTAGCTATTCCAGTTCCATCAACAAGCACTTCCAAACATCCATTAAGAAAACGTTGGTTTCTGTGGGCCCTTGGAACAAGACAAATTTAGGAAGGGGCAAAATATAAGCTTCTCTTCTCTGTCAAGGTTTTTCCTTTTCTTTCATATTAAATGATTGGGAAAATGGGTTCAGGTTGTTAGCATATGTATATCTAGTATAATAAGCCTTGAACCCTTGGGATAGGACAGACTATAAATCTGACTAAATAAACCAATAGTTAACTCTTATGGAACGAGTAGAGGACTGTCCCAAACTGAAATGCAGAGCTAGCCCCAAAAAGTAACTTTTCCAACCTCTGGAAACAGCTATACATTTTCCAACAGTGAAATCCTATGGAAAAGAATCAAAATAAATAAAACATAAGGAGATTCTGCAGGAGGAAAATAGAATACTACTATTATGATGAAAGCAGTAAAAAGAGAAAAAAGTACATAAGTAGAAAATTAGTAAGCATTGCTTAGGGTTCTGTCTGTACCTTGCAGCCAGTCTCTAAAGTAGTGCAACCACATTTTGGGAAGCTGCTTGTTTTCTTCCAACAAAACATATGTAACACTAGTGAAACTTTTGTGAAGTTCATAAAGCAAGTGCTGGATGTTGGGATAATCTGCTTTTTGCGTCACTATGTACATGTGGTAGAATGAGAAATACTTGAACTGGGCTGCAATGAAGTCGTATTCCCGCGTTTCCCGCGGCACAATGTCTGTAAGATCCAATCCATCTCTCACACAGGTGGTTCCATAAAGGCTGAGGCCAAGTAAGGCCAGAAAAAGAAATATGACCACGATCTGCAAAAGGAAAAAAAAAAATCTTCCATAAGCAAGCTAGTTTTAGCATTTGGAACAGAACTGTATTACAAAAGCTACCTTATATTAATTCATTTATTAAATTCATTTAATGTTTATCCCACAATCCAAGGTTGCATTCTCCTTGCAGTATTATTAAGGAATGCATGGAGCCTTTTAAATTTGAGTATTTTAATAACTGTGTGATTAATACAATTAACTCTTGATTTGGTTGCAATTAAAAACATATATGATATTTTAAAAATACAAAAAAAATTAAAAGCAATTTTAACATTTCATATATTTAACCATTTCTCCTAGAACATAAGTTGGAGACTTATGCAATTTCCATGTGATTTCCCATCTTTTGTAAGACACTGTGATTTCCCCTCTTTTGTAAATTACTCTCAGCAGGGCTAATGTACTCATTGCATAACATGCCAAGTCAATGTGGTTGGTTGTTTCAAAAGTCTGAGCTGAGCACCAAGACAACAAATCCATCTTTGGCAATGCTCCAGCCCAATTTGTTTGTGCTGGTTTCTACCCCACCATCCTCATCTCATGGTGGCCATTTTTGTTTTGATTGCTAGGACTAAGTTTGGGACACAGCTGCTTTAGCAGTTTAACATCATACAATTGACATGCATGCAGGCATGTAAGGGACTCATTACAGCTGATCATTTTCAAGTCTATGCAGATTATCCCAACATCCTTCGAAATTTATATTAGCAAGAGGAGAAACTGTATTAAATCTGACTGTTTTTAAAGGCCAGGCATTTCATGAAACTATGGCGAAGATCCTACATACTTTTAGTGTAGCGTATATATACGCCAGCATAATCATCCTAGGTCTCACAGTGGCTGAAGTGATTATGCAGCAAGTGCCAAGGCTTTGAGCTTATCTACTGCACAACTGCTGAATATCTTGCCACCCACCAAGTCAAAAGGAAGGGTGTGTGTGTAATTGCGGAATGACTGGCTGCACTAGGGAATGACACTTATACCACTTCTAATAAATCACAATCACCTGCACAACAATTTTTATGCTAGTATAGTACAACAACAGGATTCCAGTCATTTTTATTTCCTTAGAGAAGCTTACTAAGATTTCATTAAATAAACTAAATAAAAAGTACCGGTACATTTCTGTTTATCTCCAGATATGGCCTAAATACCGTAAAGGTATTTACTTACAAATGATCTTGTAAGCTAAGCAGATTAGTGCTTGGATGGGATATCACCAATGAGTACCAGGTACTGTAGGCTGTATTTCAGAGGAAGGAACTGGCAAAACCAACTCTGAAAATTCCTTAGCTATGAAAACTGAAATTCATGGGATCTTCATAGGTGACTTGAAGGCGCGCGCGCGCGCACACACACACAATAGGACCCCCATATCAATTGATTCATTATCCACTGATTCAATTATTGGCGGGACACAAAACAGCACACCTACCATAGTGTCCTCCTAGAAAGTGTGTCCTCTCTAGCCATTTTCTAGGTCTTCCAAGGCAACTCTGGTATTTTGAACCGGAAGTCCCATTATTTTCAATGGTGTTCACTATTATCCACGTTTTTCGGTATCCAAGCCCCCCTCCCCAAACCAATCCCCAGCAGATACAGGGGTCCTACTGTATAGATAACTTATTTTTAAAAGTGTTTCTGCTTTATTCTATTTTTAGAATGTTAATGAAAACTTCAAAAATGGTACAAAGACATGTAATAAATAGCATACAAAGATGAATAAAGTTACTATGCATACAACAACTAAAAACAATACAATAATCAAAATTAATCAAAATAACATAATACCATAATAAAGGAAAGCCTCCCTTCAAACGTTTAACTCCACCGAAAGCTAATGCAGGAGGAGACATTCCCAGAAACAACTGGGACCCAGGTCCTTACTGGAGGATCCGTTCATGGAGTCATAAGCCCAAATCTTCAGATAAATAGCCAAGAAATGAGGGGCAGGGAAGTTTAGGGATGATACACCAACTCTGTCCTGGGTGATCAAAGCAGGCCTAAAACCCAATGGGCTATATGAGCAGTGGCTATCATCAATCAACCCACAAGGAAAGGTAAGACACACAGTGTTTCAACTGAAAAACAAGCATTACCTTTGCTTTTGGTTTCAACAAGAATGGTGCATACTGCTTTTCAGCAAAGGAGGAGAGTGTCCATTTAGTACAAGGTGGCTCAAGACAATGTAGTGTAGATTCTGAGAATTGGGAAAGGAGATCCCGGGTTGAACTTGTGCTTTCTGGGCTTTGGCAGCTGAGGTTATCTTGTGTCACTGTGACTGGTTGCACCGATATTTCTGAACGAGGTTCCGCTGTGGTATAATAAACCTGGGTATGAGGGTCATATTCAGTGCGCAACTGGACTGTGGACTGCATTGTGATCTGGGTTTCATGTGCAAAACTGTGGCTGCTATAGGGAGGTGGAGGGCTGTAGCGTGTGTTTTCACAAGCCTCTGCATACACTTGTGGTTCAATCTGAATTACTCTGCTCACACAAGGGCTGAAAGAAGAAAAAAATGGGGATACATTGATGTCATTATAATCAAAACAACCGTGGCAGATTATTGATTATTGTTAAGCATTTATTGATACAAAAAGTCCCATCAAAATGTTTGATACTTCACAAAAAACACAGGAAAATAGGTATCTGACCTGAGAAGCTAACAATGTAATTTTTAAAATATGACAACTATAACAAAACAATGGTTTGGTGAAGTGTTCTATCTTACAGGCAAAATTATATTGAGATACAGATACCAAGAATATGCAATGCAAAATCAACAAACAGCTGCCCTCTCTGCCACCCACTACAGTGTGATTTTAGTATCTTCAGCTATTTATATATTTTAATCACCTGACTAACTAGCTTTGTACCAATTCAGTTTATATAAATACATTTTATGTTTCCGGCTGCTATAGGGTGAAATGTAGGGGGTGGGGTGCCCAAAGGTGAAAGACGGTGAGAGGAGGGGAAAAAACAGGAAAAGGGAGGTAGAGCCAAAACTGAGTAACAGGAAAGTAGGGAAGGGGAAGGATCCTTCAAGAGATCACTTCAGGCTGCTATACAGAGGAGGAAAAGCCTATGCAAACTATCAGTTCCACTATTCACAGAAGCAACAGGAATTGGAAAGGTGAAAGGAAGGTAAAAGTGGATGAAAATGTAAGTGTATGTGTGTGTGTGAGAGAGAGAGAGAGAGCGAGCGAGCAAGAGAGAGATACAGATGGTGTATGTGTGTGGGGAGAATGAGATGGGCCACTTATGGTATTTGTTCCATTTATCATAGACTGTGGCACCCAATGTACTTTTCCCCTTTGGTCAGGGATGAGGACCTATGGGAGGTTAAGGGGGTCACATTAACCACCTAGGAGACTTTGCAGGACCATACTTTCCCTGCAAAAAGGAAAAAATAAAATAAAAAATAAAATCCTTTTTGCTCCTAAATGCTCCCTAGGGAATATGAGGGCATTTTTGGTTTGTCCTCCCCACCACACCATTTCACGCCCAGGAGAGGCCTTTTTTTAAAAAAAAAAACAACAACAACTGGAACTGACCAGAAATCACTTCCTGTTTCATAAAAAGGCCTTGCCTGCATCTAAAATGGCCAAGGGAAAAAAAAAAAAAAAGCAAAAAGGGTTCTCGGTTGTAGCACCCAACTTCTGGGACTCTCTCTCGGTCTGAAAAGAGAGCCACCTGGTCCCATCCTTGGGGGTCTTCCCCCACAATTTTTATTCTGTCAGGCAATTATGGATTTCCTCTGAGAGTCATTCTTAATTTCATGTAGTGTTATGCTGAAAACTGTGTGCTAACCTTGCACAAAAATTTATTTGTTTATTTGATTACTTAACTGATAACCTCCTTTCTTCATACAGGACAAAGAAACTGGAAGCAAAACATATTTATAAATTTTCCATCCATCCCAACCCTCACATTGCCCCCTAATAAATGTTATGCTAGCATATCTGTATAGTCTGGCAGCTCATCCTTGGTAAGTTCCAAATCTCAGGACATTTCTTTTTATCATCTTCACAGTTTAAATAGGACCAATGTTTTAACCATCATTAATCCTCAGCTTCATTAATTGCATTGAAGTCGGCAGCCTTAGTAGTTTTATTTTCTAAATAAAACTTTAGCAGCAGCATTAGGAAACTGCCTTGCTTAACTGAAAATATTTAAGAAGTTACAATTTATAACAGTACCTGAGAGCAAAATAACAAGCCAATGTGCTTTGTGTATTCCTGCATGGCAGGGGGTTGGTCTGGATGGCCCTTGAGGTCTCTTCCAACTCTATGGTTCTATGTAGATGCTAGCTTGGCTCACTGGTATTGCCATTAAACAAATCTTGGAAATGAAAGCAATTTGTGTAGAAAATTGCAGTTAATAGCACAGTCTCCTGATCACGCTAAAGGAATTATACAACCACTTACTGTGTCACGGTTGTTTTTAGAACTTCCAAAATGGTTGCTCTAATTCTTGTACTTTCCTAGAGATGTAAAGAATACCCACAGATTTTCTCATACTCAATTGAGAAAGGGTGTCTTAACATATCAAGACCTCACATCGAGAAAACAGTCAAGTATAAAGAGGTTTTTCACACTTCAGGACTTCTTTCAGAAAAACTCATTTGTACAGATAAAACTTGTATTTTGTACAAAATATACTGTTTTTTTGTGCCAAATACTGGTTTCTTTGGGTGGGGAAGGGGCCCAAGTTTTTTGTACAAACAAATTTTTCGCAGAGGCTTTTGAATGAGAAAAAGCCACTGAAAATGCACACTTTCATAGTCTCATTAAGCAAGCAGAGCATTTTTGAAATAATCTGTTCTTTCACCTGAAAATGAAATAATCTTAAAATGTATGTCCCTATACTTTCTAGCCATGTAGCAACTTTCTGCTTTCCTACAATAGGAAAGCATGGACACTGGAGGCACAACACTGCTTCCCACTCACCCCCAGGCTACAGACATCTAGCTCTCATTCAGCTGTTCTGGAAGTGGCAACCCGGAGAATGTGATATGTATATGTAATTAGTCTCAAAACTTAAACTTGAAATGATGTAGCCTATGCAGCAATCCTACAATCTCACCTTGTAAAGCAGCAGAATATATCCAATCTCCGATCTTCACGACGATACAGATCCATACTCAAAATAGCAGGGAAAATTAATAGAACCATGGCAAAGTTGAATACCACTACCACAGCAGCCTAAATAATCAAACAGAGGAAAAGAGAGAAAACATCAGCAAGCCTAATATATTTAACATAAGAAGGCTTAACTTTGACAACAAAGAAGCACAAAACCAGACCTTTTTTTCATTTGACAGTCTTAAACAATAATGTTGGCTCATTCATGGTCAGGGTTTGTTGAAAAGAATGAAGAGTATCTTAGTCCCGATCCTCCATGTGACCTGACAGGGTCAATTGGCCTCCAAGACCTGACCCCCTCCATTCAAGGAGAGGTCGGACCTATGGATGCTAGTTAGTGTATCCTGGTCAGCCATCCTCCTCATAGTGGGAACTGAATCATAGAGTTGGAAGAGACCACAAGGGCCATCCAGTCCAACCCCCTGCCATGCAGGAACACACAATCAAATCATTCCTGATAGATGGTCATTCATCCTCTGTTTAAAAACCTCCCATTCTTTGACACATAACATTTGTTACCAGTAAAATTAATTTCATACCCATCAGTAGCCAGAACACCAACGCTGAGCAAACACATTTCGAGTGATGGGACATACAATACTTTGTCAAAAATGTGGCTAAAACAGGGACTAAAGCATGTTCCTTCTGCTTTTACACTTGATTTACACCCATTTGCCAAGAGATACATTATTAATTTTAGCATCTGATATACTCACAAACACAGTCACTGTAAAAGCAAAGTTAACAAAGACAGAAGAAGAAAAAAAGAGGGGGGGGACCCAGTCTCGCTGGAGTGAAAGCCCCGACTATACTGCAAAATAGGCAAAACAGAACTGGGGAGGTTGGTCCTCCTCCTTAAGGTGGTGAGTTGCTGTTATTTAATTGATCTTTAGCCATGCTTGTCAAGAAACATGGGAGGAGCCAAACCAGTGTCAAGGAGTCCCTCCCCATTCTGCTGGAAAAAAGGAATCTTAGCTTTCCTATTTCACTGTTAGAAGTTTACCTATATAATTCATTTTTGTCATATTAAATTGGATATAGCTTTTGTTGTCACTACATCCCAACCTCCATTCCTCATGTGTAAAATAGGGAAAATAAAGACCAATCTCAAAAGTTTATGTGGGAGGATACAAAACTACAGCTGTCCCTCCGTATTCATGGATTTGGTATCCACGGATTTAAGTATTCACAGCTTGAAAATATTCTTTAAAAATAATAATCCAAAAAGCAAACCTTGATTTTGCAATCTTATATAAGAGACACAATTTTGCTATGCCATTGCATATAATGGGACTTGAGTATTCACAGATTTTGGTATCCATGGGGGGGGGGGCGGTCCTGGAACCAAACCCCATCAAATATGAAGGGACAACTGTATTTCTTTATTAATTTAACTTAAGCATAGCTTTTAAAAATGAGTGAGTTGAGAGGTCAAGAGAGACAGCTGGGCAATGTAGCTGGAGAGGTGGCCACTGATGTAAACCATCCTTGTAAACCCAATTAAGCACTGGTTCAGTCATTCAGGAAAGTGATCTCCTGATCTAAACAAACCATGATTTATAACCCCTCCCCCCAAAAGGTATGTGAGTTCATAGTCATGACTTCAGAATCCCCCTTTGATCCTTGGTAGAAAGGACAGACTCTGTCAGAAAAACAAATTGCTATTTTAGCAGGGGAGGTATTGGCAGAGACATGCACTTAAAAGAGAGCAGGAGGGAAAGTGTCCAGAAAGGTCAATTAGTGCCAGCTCCCAGCCACCCAGTGAGGTCCTTGCAGAGCCTGGAAGAGTTATCATTTGGACTACAACTCCAAGAATACCCCAGCCAGCATGGCTCATGTCCTTCTGGGAGGTGTGGTCCACAAAGTAATGTTGCCATGTTCATGATCCTTATATTTCACTGAAGGTTCTCCCTAAAGTTCTCCAGCATCTATTCCAACTTTTCACACCAATCTCTTATCTCATCAGACCCTTTGGTAGTTCTTTAATTACTTTTATGATTAGCTCAAAAGGAAATGCCTAAAACAACAAGGAAGCACTATCAGAATCCTACAGGCTTAGTCTGATTTTGTATCTAAAGCAGTGCATTTTTCATTAAAATTTGATATAAGAAAGTATGTCCAAGTCTGATGTATTTTGTTGCATCATTCTAGTCAATATTTCTAGTCAATATTTCATCTCTGTGATGGAGAAAACCTCTCAGACCCATTTTTAAAAGGACCAAAACAATTTTGTAGTTTTATGAATTTGTATTGCTTTTCAAATGCCAGTTTAATCCTGATAGGTACTAGTATTAAACTACTGGGAAACAAAACAAATTTCTGATTATTGCCTCTGTAATCCTCAAAGGTAATTACTCAACCAGAGCTTGGAAAGATAACTTTTTCAACTACAGCTCTCAGAATCCCATATTGGCCAAGGGATTCTAGAACTATAGTCAAAAAATCTATAGTCTAATTGTTCCTCCCCCATTCAGGAGTCACTACTTCTCCCAGAAAACCCATCTGAATAAAACCAAATATGTAAACACACCAGCATTCTCTCCTTAGAATAGCCAACCACTGCATACTGCCTCTGATACTGAAGGTAATATATTGCCATCACAACAATGAGCTATTAACAGTTTTATCCTCCGTTAACATGGTACTCGTTAAGTTTTCCAACATGGGCAAACAGCAGCTATGGAGTGCAAATACTCTGGATGGATCTGCATGCTGTTTAAAGACTTTATCAGAGTAGTGTGTAAAAATGCTGCAATTCTATGAATGAAGACAGCAGAAACATTGTGGCATTTTAACACTTATTATTGTATGTAATCACGCAAAAGAAACGCCACAAAATTATCACACACCAGCCACTTGCAATTCAAGAACAGGAGTTTACTTCTGCAATACGCCATGGGCGAGAGTTCAGCAGTTCTCATGAGGAGACATGAGCACACTTAAAACTCCCCAAACCCTGTAATTAAGAAAGTAAACAAACACACAAGCACTGAAACAAACCTAAAAACATGCAAACTAAAGGGGAGATTTCATAAAAAGACCACCCTGTGCTTCAGTTTCGCATTCTCACCCGGACATTTTCTTGCTGAGGACTGCCCATTCAAGCTGTAATTTCACGATTATAATGGGACATATTTTTGCCCCAAGTCAATAGCATGAAAAGAGCGATATTGGCCATCTATTGACGGGTTATCCTGTCAATAAAAAGCAATGGCTTTTTTGTGTGACGCGATGACGACATCATGCAATAGCTGTGCCCATTCGCACTACCCAGACGTCGTAATCCCACAGTTTTTGCCACATCTAATAAAGTCCTAAGCCATGAAGCAACTATTAAATTGTGCTGCAGCCTTATTCTAGATTTTTCCAAAACAGCTGAATTCAAGATATGTCACAGAGAAATATTTAATACCAGTGCTTGGCAAAGTTTTTTTCTTTCGAAAACTCCTAGAATCTCCTTGCCAGAATGGCCATTGGGTATTATAGTCTCAAAAAATAAGTTCTTAAGACTAGAAAACGTGTTCATGTTAAGCATGAAGAAAAAGACTCAACCCTAGTTGCAAAGTAGGGTTCAGATATGAGCAGTTATATGAAGTTACAAGGGGCTTGACTACATGGTGGGTAAAAATCCAGATGACATTTGACTACTTTGACCTAGAGCTACAGAGCCTGAAATTTGGGCTACTCTGGCCTGGATTTAAGTGCCACACATACCAAAGCCCTAAATTTGCATTCAGATTTTTTACCCCTAGTGAAGTACTCTGCTACCATTCAAAGCTGTTACTCACACTTAGAGCTTGACTCTGAGCTCTGGGAAAGCATAGCTAGCCTTCCGACAGCATGGCAGGCCACCCGTTCTGGCTTCAGAGAGAGTGACTACTGCTGGGGCTTTGCTCCTCTCAGAGCTCAGCATGGGTGATTGTGCTCCAGAAAACCAAAGCCTCAGTGGTAGCCGCTCTCTCTGAAGCCAGAATGGAACAGCCATCTGAAATCCACTATAGCTTTCTCTCACTGGCAATTTCCCTGATAATAGTGAGCAATCCTCTCTTAACTAAAAAAGCTGTTTTTTTAAAAAAACAAAGAACAGGAATGGGTTGGTATGGATTGTTAGGGAAGGCAGAGTCTGGTGAAAAACTATTCAACTCTTGTGTTGCTGAGGATAGGAAAACATTTCCCTCTTACATAAAGCAGCCATCAGAAAAAGAGGGTGGTTTGAGGGCCTCAAATGCTCCCCATCAGAGAATGCTCAACAAAACTAGTGAAAGCTCTGACCTTAATCCACAACTGTGTAAAAGAGCTATGGCCTAGCTGGCAGAGTAGAAAGAAAGAGCTTGATTTATTTGAAAGCATCAGCACATATAAACATTCAGAAAATTTTGCAGAGAAGTCCTGTGCATATCCTTCACTTATAAATGGAACTAAATAAAACAAACAAACAAAACTTTCAGTAATTCATTGCTTCAGTATGTGGCGGACAGCTGCTGTTGCTATTGCTGCTGCTGCATGCGTTAACTGAAGTAAAATAATGGAAGTCTGTGCTGGAGTCACTGAGGGAGAAAGCCTACTAGGCTGGGGCCCTGCCCAAGGTATGTGCAGCTATTCGCCATTCCTCACAGACCACCCAAGGAGAGCGGGTGTATTGTATAGCCAGAGATGATGAGCAGATGAGGAGGCCTGCCGGGCAGCCTTTTCCCTTATTGCTATCTCTCTGCAACTCCCTTCTACTGGCATTCAAAAACTGTATTTTTATCCCCTCTCACCTCTCCCCAGACTTTATGAGTAAATTTAAACACTTTATGGCAAGAACAAAGAAAGCTTAAGGAGCTGGGTGTAGACAAGAGATTTAGATATTGCAATTTAAGCTGGGAGTAAGACAATAAATGCATCTTCATAGCCTGTAGTACTTCTCCCACCAAGTGCATACATTTCTTAAAGGCAAATCAGACACTGTGCATCGTTAAGTAAGTGTACTCAGAGAAATTCTGTACTTACCTGTGAATTTTGGTTCTGATTGAGGAAAGGGGCCAGTCAACCAGCCTCCTTTCCTCCTCAATGAGAAAAATAGTTATATAGGTTTCCACATAAACTCTCACTACAGGAAAGAGACACACCATACATACATCTTCACTAGTCAGCTCAAGCAGGAAGGACTGGTGGCAGAAATTGATCCTAGGAAGTGTAAGTCATTACTGTGTGGGTAAGAAACCTGATTACTATGCTGACAGGAAGCCTTTTTGATAGATATGCTTTCCTCCACATAGAACTACTAGAAACGATGAAACTGGGAACCAGTCTTAGGCTTGTGTGTAAAGTCAGAATTCAGTCCTTGAAGCAAGAGATTGAACATTGGGATCTTACCCCACAATCTAAACTCTTTGATCAAGGAGATCACACATTCAAACAAATGGAGTACCACCCATTTAAGACGTCATCATATTTTGTGTGTCAGTTGTTCCAACCCACTTTCTTCCAAGCGTTTTCAATTATAGCTCTCAAGATTCCTGACCATGGGCCACACTGCCTGGAAATGGTGGGGGGGGGGGCGTATGAAGTATGGAGAGAACCAGGCTGCGGAAGGGAAGGCTGATTATATGTAGGGATGGGAGGACACATTCCCAAAGCCACCATATGTAAACTGCCTGAAAGGAGCAGAAGGAGACTATCTCCTCCAACTAGGAGGTTCTGAAGCGAGGAAGAAGAAGTTTTCCATCCTAACAGAACCTGAAGACTCTGAAATGGGTGTATTCATGCATGGAACAACCATAGAGTATATTTTAAACAGGCCTTTAATTATCAGGTGGAGCAGTATTGTCTGAACAGGCTCTAAATTCTCTGTATTTTATTTTAAACACATTTACTGCAGATATCAGGACTGGCCCAAGGCATTTTATTGGCTGAGACAGAAAAGCAGACAGTATCTGTCATCCTTGCCCTAAGTCAAGGTGCATAGTAGCCAAACGTAACCAAATTGTTTTAGCACATGTGACAGAATACCCCATTTTTCCCCTGGCAGGAAAAAAACCAAAACAACAATACAACACTCACAATGCAAATAACTAATAAACTGCTGCCTGTTCATGACATACGAAACAAGCTGCCTCACTCCGCCTAATGACATCACCAGCCCTGCCAGAAATGCAAGCACTACTCTGCCAGAAAGGCATTGCAGTAAATGCTGAACTTTACATAAAATGGTGGTACAAACCCAGTCTCATTTTCACCTTGAGCTATAGTTAACACTTTCCTACAGGCCCAAAACAAAATTCAGCCCTGTATTAAGGCATATGATATTCTGCATCCCCTCTTGTTTCCAGACTGAACGTACCTCATAAATTTAGCCAGACTTGATTTGTTATTGTTGTTTTTAAACAATCAACAGGTTTCCTCCTCCAACCCTCTTCTTCCATTTTCTGCCTATTTCCCCCTTCTTGGCAAAGGAACAATATAAAATGTTATTCTTGAAAACATTTGCAAATAGTGTGTGCAGCAAATGTTCACAACTGATTTTGTCCAGATTCATTTTAGGAGTATTATATTACATATATCTGGGGTAGTTCAGTCTAATCTGACAAGGTGTTAAAAGAGTTCCAAGAGGAAGTAATTCACTTATGGGTGCTGAGGAAAGAGTGACAGATAAAGATGCACAAAATAAACTCATAGCTATAAAAATTAATAGGAGGATATGATTTTTACACCAATAACACTCTATAACTGAACATGAACAAGTCTAGTGACAGTTTTTAGAAATAGCCATCATTCCCATCTGAAACATCAGCACCTCCTTTGACAATCATTTGAACTGAACTAAATCAACAACCTGGTGGTTTGGAGAATGTACCACCTTGTCTGAAACAAAAGAAGTTCAGAAACAAGCATTGATATGCAAGAGTGAAAGTTGAGATTTCATCCTGTCAGGAAGCCATTTACTCTTGCTAAACAACTGGGTTATTTTACAGATACTAAGCTTTAAAAGTCAATGAAGCTTTGATTGTTATCTTATAATGTCTAGAGGAAAGTGAACAAAGATAGAGGAAGGGTCAAAGCAATATTCTGGTTAAGCCCATCTGCTAGAGGATGAACAGAAATAAACACTGCTGAAAAGAAAAGAAATGCTGTTATATATTGTGTGGCTTCCTTAACTTGGCTGTGGAAGGTTTTCAAGACAGACAGATATTCGTCATTAATCTGAATGAAACAAAGACAGGGTAAATGGACTGCAAAAGTGGAGAAAACCATGTTTAAAAACAGACCACCCAAAAGCAACTTGAATACAGCATTCAGAATCAGCTGGCCAATTAAATGCAGAACCTGAATTTGGCTAAACCTGACAAGGCTGAAAGAAACAAATAAAAAATATACCCACTGTTGAGTAGGAAATATCTGGTTTTGCAACCCTTTGCTTTTCCTAATGTGCTCAATAATTATAGGTTCTAAATTCAAACCCTTTGCGTTCTATACCACCTGTCACACAAAATGTGATTAGGGTGACATGTTTTGTATCACAGCATGTGATCATAATGCTCACACAGTGTTGCTTTACTTGGGTTCCAGGGCAGCAGCTCCCAGCTCTGAAGTATGAATTGCATTACAAAAATAAATAAATCCAGAGTTTAAAAAATGGGTTAGCATTAGGATCTGCCATGACAAACGTGGGTGGTACACAAAAATGTGACTAACTTTTACAAGAACAAGAACAAATTGCAAGCAGATGCATGAAAAGATGGGGCAACTGAGATACGCAGTAAAATAACAATGCAAAAAAAAATGCAAAAAAAAGTTAGCTGATATTCCTATAAATGAGGGTAGCAACTTGTGGCCCTCCAGATGTTGTTGAACTAGAATTCCCATCAGAATTGTCTATGCTGGCTTAGATCTGATTGGAACTGCAGTCCAACAACATCACCAGCTAAAAAGCAAAGCTGTATTATATCTCTATTGGGAAGATGTTTTGTTAGGTTTTTCCTTCTTTTAGGATGACAGATTTCAATAAGAACGCATACCTTGCAAATACTGTATTGTTTTGAAGAATTATTGGTTATACAGAAGAGTGGCTTATGAGGATCAAAGAGAAGATTAAAAAACAAGCATTCAACAGCCTTAATTGGAGACAAGGTAATATACCCACTGTTGAGTCAGTTTAAAAATACAAAGCATGAACAGCAGGGATTCAACAATCGTGCAAGAAAAAAGATACTGTTTACGATCCAACAACATACTGTACACTCTCAAAGATTACACAATTGTGTACAGTGCCTCCCTCCTGCCAAAACACAACACTGCAAACTGCTTTTGACTTTCAAAAGAAGCTCATGATGTAGCAATACAGTAGAAGGGAAGGATGTTAAGGACAAGGAATATTTTCTCCAAATCATGGGAACTAGGATAGGGGGTGGGGAAGGGAATTTAGTCATGACCATAGATGCATTCATGGAAATTGTGCCGTGTGTGTGTGGCAAGATGCACAACCCATAGCTAAGGAAGTCTCTCTGAACACCACTGCAGGTTGCCTGCAGCCAGATAAAGGACTGGTAATCAAGTCAGACCATCTTTTCTACTTTGGCTAGTAGCCTCCAGAATCTGGGCAACAAGAAAAGATCACAAAAAAAGCTTGACTTCAGGCAGTGGGCAATCACTTCTTTTCATAGCACTACGGTACTTACAAATTGCTACACTCAAATATCCAAAAAACTCACAATAGGTTCAACAGGTATTAAGGGGAAAAAATGTAATTCCTGTTTCCTCCAGTTAGGTCAAGGGTCAAGTAGAGTGAAAAATGATTGGTGAATGAGACAACAAGAGAAGAAAAATGACTGCTGAGAAAGTACAGTTACCAAAATCTTTACCAATGTCAGAGTGTGCTATAAATCCTCTCTGTGTTGGAGCAGTTCCAAAAGAGAACCTCCCAGAGCTCTCTTCAAAGAGTTCTTCACTAGAGAAGCAGTATGTATCCATCAGTGCCTTTTAAATTTCTCTTTGGAAAAAAACACCACTATTTCAACTATAAAGCAAAAAAAAAAAAAAAAAGAGGGGGGATGTGTGTGTGCACACATACACACACCAACATACCATGTGAGGCTGACACTACCATTCATAGAACATGGCCACAGAAAGACAGAAGTGCACATGCAAGTGGCACAAGGGTGTTGTTGAAGCAATAATGGCTGTGATCAACAACTGACAGTCCATGCATGCAGTATAGTTTGATTTTGTCAAGCTAAGGGAAGTTACTTCATGTGATCATGGATAACTGTCAAAGCTAAAGAACCTTCTCTGCATGTTTTGGAAGGCAGACATAGGATATGAATCTGACATATGGGTATATTATTAATATACACATAAGAACCACTTACAATACTACCCACAATACCATGGACAAACCCTAATCTCAGGTATAAGAAAGATTTAACTAAGGGTCCAATATTTTCCATGTTTATATTATATCAAATCAGAGCCTATTCATATACTACAAATGAAGTGTGGGCAACTGCCAGGAGTTGTCACTCCCACTCACCAGGGACTTGGGCCACCATTGCTGTGCTAGTGGGAAAAGGCCAATTTTGACTTGCAAAGCTGCCACTTCCACATTCAATAAGAGTGAGCTTTGTTTGTCAGCCCATTAGTGCTTCTGGAAGGTTTCTGGAGTAGGAATTGCTTGCCAAGCAAGGCATGTGCTCTCTGAGTGCCTTAGTTTAATGCACTGTTTCCCAAACTCTGGACTTCCAGGTGCTTTGGACTTCATCCCCAGAATCCCTGATCATTGGCCAAGGTGGCTGAGGCTTCTGAGAGTTGAAGTCTGAAACACCTGGAGGACTAGAGTTTGGGGATCACTGGTTTAATAAGTTGCTGTTTTAGAGGTAAGAGTGAGGCTCCCCCCCTGACCACATTACTGAATTTCAATGGTACAATGACACCAATGGTGGCAGGATCTCTGGCATATGATGGTGGATTAAGTCCAACATCTACAATTATCTAACTGAACCAGCTGGGCTGGGATTCCATGTATAAATCACCAAGATCCATGAGCACTCATATCTCTCTTTCGAGAGCCCCCAAGATAGGGTGTGTGGTGGGGAGGGAGAGGGGTGTTACATGCTACTCATGTACTTCCCATTCCTGCCAAACATTAATTCTGATTTGTGCAAATTAATTCATCAGGAATATTCATGTGAGTGAAATAAGACAAGAGAAAAGAACCCAGAGGAATTGGAACAGACATTTTTATGAGCAGAGATCGCTACATCCCCAGTCCATTGTGCTTAAAACTACAATGGGAGAAAGATTGCTACTGGCAATTGCTGGATATAGATAAGCAATATATTGTTGACATGAATAGTCTAGAAGTATTCAAGTTATCTAATCATCATCATCATCATCATTTCCTCTCTCGCTTTTCTTCGCAAATGAAGATTCAGGAAGGACTCATCCCGCGCTTTCTGCAAGCACACTGATGACTGAAAAGGCCAATACGAGATAAACATGTTCAGTTACAGAAAGCACAGCGGAAGGTCTCCTTAGGTGATGTCTCCGAGTTGTGATTCTTTCTGCATTGTCGTTTCTCTTCAAGACTTGTTTGGCGTAAGCTCTCAAATATGGCTGCAGCATTGTGGATAGTACGTCTCCATGCCTCCCGATATGAGGCCATGGCTGACCATTGTTGGTGATCAATTTGGCCGAGCCTGAGATGTTGTTTCAGGGAGTCCTTGTATTGCTTTTTTGGAGCGCCCCTCTTATGCTAACCCATGGCGAGTTCACCGTAGAGTACTATTTTGGGGAGGTAATGGTCCTCCCTCCTAGAAACGTGCCCTGCCCAACGCAGCTGTGTTCTCAATATCATGGCCTCAATGCTGGTGATCCATGCTTGCTCAAGGACAGCAACATTCATTACATAGTCCAGTGTATATTTAGGATTGTACGTATGCAGTGCTGATAAAAGCGTTTATTCAATCTTGATGGAGTTAAATACCACCTATTGCTGATTTTAAAATAGTTCTCTTTTAAAGCTTGGCATGCCGTAAACTTCTTTGTTTTCCTCCAGGCATCTTCCCATTCTTCTAATTCAATTACCTTTCCGATATCTCTCGCCCATTTGACCATTGAATCTCTGATTGTTTCTTCTTCTAATTGTCTGGAGTTCAGAACTTTATAGAGTCTTGTGATTTTCTTTTTCTTATCGTCCCAGATTATTTTTTCGATCTCTGTTTCCTCATTTTGGAAACCTGGTTTTTCTCTATCTGTATTGAATCTACTGTGTATCTGTTGGTACGAAAACCAGTTAAATTTCCATCCTTCATCATCCAGTTCCTCTTTCGATTTTAATTCCATCTTTTTATCTCTCCTCTTATTACACAAATCATTGTATGTAGCCCATCTATCAGGTTTGCCCACGTATCCCCATCTTTGGGAGAAGGCCTCTACCGGAGATATCCATTTAGGTAATTTCCCAAACTGTTGTTTCTGTATCTTTTTCCAACTCTGCATTAACGCTTTTCTTATAATATGATTATTGAAATCTTTTTGTACTGTATCCTTGCTGTAGCCTATATAGGCATGCCACCCAAACCTCAACCCCGCTCCTTCCAACCACAACAATCTTTGATCTTTCAACTTAATCCATTCTTCTATCCATACTAGGCTACATGCTGTATAATAATTTTGCAGATTTGGTAAGTCCAAGCCTCTCCTTTCCGACCGTCCAATTAGAGTTGTCCATTTTATTCTCGCCTTCCTTCCTCTCCATATGAAGTCACTGAGATCTCTTTCCCAGATTTTAAATGGCTTATCATTTGTAATGACTGGTAAGTTCTGGAACAAGAATATCATTTTGGGTAGGACGGACATCTTAATAGCTGCAACCTTCCCTAGTAATGAAAGGTTCAATTTTGACCAAACTATTAAGTCTCTTTTTATTGATTCCCATGTTTTCTTGTAATTATTTTCATATAAGTCCAAATTTCTATTTGAGAGCCAGATACCTAGGTATCTCACTCTTTTTTTCAGTTTACACTTGAATTTTTCCTTTAGTATATCCTGCTCTTTTCTCGTTATATTCTTTGTTAGGATTATGGTTTTGTCTTTATTGATCTTAAATCCCGCGAATTTTCCGAATTCTGCAATCGTCCCCATTAAATGATCTATGTTCTCTATGGGATCTTCTAGTATTATGGCTAGGTCATCCGCAAATGCCCTAACTTTGTATTCCTGATTCTTGATTTTTAATCCTTGTACCTTTTTATCTTCTCTTAATTTGTTCATTAATATTTCCATTATTGTTATGAAAAGCAGCGGGGACAGGGGGCAGCCTTGTCTGGTTCCTTTCTGTATTGGGAATTCTTGTGATTTTTCTCCGTTGATGATAATCGAAGCTTTCTGTTCTATATATATTTTTTCAATGTTGGATGAGATAAACTGGCCAAATCCCAATACCTCTATGGTCTTAATCAAACACCGCCAGTTGATGTTGTCGAATGCTTTTTCTGCGTCTGCAAAGATTATGGCCACCTTTCGTTCATTGTTTTTCTCAAGGAACTCCAATGTATCTATTATAATCCTGATATTTGCCAATAATGATCTTCCCGGGAGAAAGCCACACTGATCATTATTTATTATGTCCTTTAAAACTCCTTTTATTCTGTTTGCTGGTATAGTTGTGTAGATCTTGTAATCTACATTAAGGAAGGAGATTGGGCGATAATTTTTAACGTCTGTTTTGTCTTTCCCCTCTTTCCATATCATTGTAATATTTGCTGTTTTTCATGTATCTGGCGTGCCTTCTAAATGTATCAAATTTATGACGTGTAATAGGGGTCTTGATATTTCTCCTTCGAAGGTTTTATAAAAAGTTTCCGTGAATCCGTCTGGACCTGGAGCCTTCCCTCTTTTTAGGCTTTGTATTGCTCTACTAATTTCTTCTATTGCAAAGGGTTTAGATAAATTTAGCTTTTGTTCGTCAGATAAAATTATGAATTTATTCTCCTCTATGTATTTATTCATCCCGTCATCCCAATCGTCACCCTGCATTTGTTCTTTATATAAGGCGAAGTAATAATCTAAGAATTCTTTTTGAATTTCATTTTGGCATGTCAAGAGCTTCCCATTTGATTTAATTTCAGTTATCGTCCTTTTCTCTTTTGTTTTCTTCAATCTATAGGAGAGCCATCTACCCGTCTTGTTTGCCTTCTCAAAAGATCTCTGTCTTATCTTCTTCAGTTTTTTTCCTATCTCCTCTATCATCGTGGCATTGATTGATCTTTTTAACAGTTCTATCTCCTTTATTATCACTTTACTTTGAGGTTTCTTCCTCAGTTCTTCCTCCTTTTCTTTCAATTTTTGTAATCGCACCTGGTTCTCTTCCCTTCTTTTTTTTTTTACATTTTCAGCTACTTTTTGCAGTAGAAAACCTCTCATCGTGGCCTTAAATGCGTCCCATATTATACTCATTTTTGTATCTTCCTCTCTATTTTCTATGAAATACCGATTAATTCTTCCTTTCATTTTTTGCACAAAACTATCTTCTCTTAGTAGGTCATCTCTCAGTCTCCAAATATATTCCCTTTTGGGTAGCATCATTCTTAGAGTAATCGGGTTATGATCCGAGATGATTTTTGGTAGTATTTCCATTTCTTTTATTCTTGGTATTAAAGCTGATGATGTCCAGAACATATCAATTCTTGACATCGTCTTGTGGACCTCAGAATGAAACGTATACCCTTTCTCCTCTTGGTATTTTGTTGTCCAGAGGTCTTTTAAATGGAACTCTTCCATTAAGTCCAAACAGGTTCTGGGGAGTCTACCCTGGTTTTCTTTAGTATTACCCGATCTGTCTCTTTTCCCATCTAGGACACCGTTGAAGTCACCCATGAGTAATATTGACCCTTTTTCTAGTTTTGTCATCTCTCGGCTTAGGTCTTTATAAACGCGTTCTCTTTTTTCAAAAGGGCCGTAGATCACAATTAAATATATCTTTTCCTTTAGGAGACTGATCTCTACGCCGACCAAATGGCCTTCATTATCTTTTAGAATTTGTCTTGCTTGGTATTTCTTGTTAACATATATTACTACTCTTTTTTTTTTTTGCCAGGGAAACAAATTCTTGGCCCAATTTTGGATTTTTGAGGAATTTGCTCTCATTTTGTCGTATCCTTACCTCTTGAAAGGCAGGTAACTTCTGCTTTATTCTTCTTTTAAAAATGGTACACTCTTCTTCTCTTAATCAAGGTGTTCAAGCCTTTGACGTTCCATGATGTTATGTTCATAGTTTTACTATATTAGTTACAAGAAAAGATATTCTGCCTAAACATTAGGAAGATCCTTTTGACTGTAAGAACTATTTGATACTGGAATAAACTTCCTTGGAGGGTGGTGAATTCTTCTTCTTTGGAGGCCTTTAAATGGAGGTTGGATGGTCATCTCTCAGGAGTGCTTTAAGTTATGTATTCTTGCATGGCAGGGAGTTGGACTAGATGGCCCTTGCAGTTCCTTCCAACTCTATGATCCTGAAAGCCATTAACCATAATTTCTGTTTTTGCTTTAATGGGAAGCTATGGCTTTCTAGTTCATTTCCTTACTCGTGCATAGGGAGGAACGAAGTGCTTCTATACAGGTGCATGAAGCTTGTTCATACCTTAGATTCTTAAGCCAATATTTGATTGTCCAAATGCAGCCAATGCTAAATTTCTCCCCTTCAGCCATGGGTAATGGTTACATCTCAACAATGATTAGGAACTGACTGCATTCCAAGACTACAAAACCATGGTGTGAGTTTGCAAACCACTATTTGTGTTAACTAAGGTTAAGCATTACATCTGTGTTGAGAATTAAACAGAGGCTAACTGTAATAAATTAACCTGTATTTTCATGGC
>JAUMIR010000002.1:346003385-346050885 GCA_030847615.1 Gambelia wislizenii
AAATCTCTGTGGTGTTCAATCTTTGGAAAGTAAGGTTTCATTAATAATGAAGTTGGTTAATATGAAGCTATCAAATCCCAAATTTTTGAATGAGCACATTAATGATTTTAGAGCCACATTGGCAGACTTGCAAACTCCTGGAGAGGAAATCCCCAAAACTATGCAAATGGAAATCTTCCTGGCAAGTTTACCAAAATACAATCCCTAAATGGAGGGCAATTAACACTTCAAAGGCAAAGCATTTATTCTCACAGGAGGGGGAAGGATCTGCTGGAGAAACTGCCAAGGGAATTTACCACTTCAAAGACAAGGCATTCATTCTCACAGCAGGGGAAAAGATCTGCTGGGCATATAAGACGACCCCCACTTTTGAGGAGATTTTCAAGTGTTAAAAAGCAGTCTTATACGCAGGAATATACGGTATATTTCTGAGAACATGGGCTCAAAATCAAGCCAAAGTAGAGAATTTACATCATTTTGTTCTCTTTTCCCCCATTCCTAAACTGCCGTTGTTTGTCAATGCCAGTTTCCCCCTCTGTTTTACCAGCAAAAATACAAGCCCTCAAATACACATTCAGATAAAAATCCATACATAGAGACACCATTGCAGTAATATAATTCATCTGAAAGAAGGAGAAGCGCAATGGAATGCTATGTAAAAGGGAATGTTCAAAACCATCACAAACCTTCCTTACTGTCAAAACAAACAGTTCCTAATATAGGAGTGTGGGAAATGCCCCTGCAAGGCAGTGTAGTCCATGAGCTTCTCTTTGAATCCTGTCTTTTGACTTTTAAAAGTATTCTATATTTCTGATCCCCCCAACTACAAAAATATAATCAGCGCTTCAAACCTTGACATACCAAAACAAACAACTCCCAAGCCTTTTTGCTTGCCATTTTCAATTTCTAAATCCATGCATGAATCAAGGTTTTTCAAGGTCTGCATCAACTTTGTGCCTCTTTTTGAAACATACCCATTTTTTAATATAAGCAATATAGAATAAGGGCAGGGCAATGCTTTAGAGATCCTACACTGAGCAGGGGGGGTTGGAATCAATAGCTCATGCAAATCCTTCCAATTCTACAATTTTATGAGTCTATAATTTATCTACCAATCATGTTCATAAAAACAGCCACATTTGAAATTAAATACGTGCTAGAATATATACCCCTTTGATGTGATTCTAGGTGTTGAACAGGTTATCTATACTGCTGTGGATCATCTCAGTTGAGGAAGAGCTAACCAGTCACCAGGAAATTCTCAAGTTGAGCACAGTGCCTTGGGCCATATTGGCTCTCAAATGAAACTGTTGGAACACAGTCAGCATAATGAGCATCATAACAAGCTTTATGAACTTACTTGGAGGGAAAATGCTCGTAGAGCAGGAATAGGAATCAAGGCAGCCATGAAGAATGCTGTAACATTACTGATGGATGTAAGGGCCACACTTGCCCCCGTGCGTTTCAAACATTCCCCTGTTCTATCCTGAAAAGATACATAGGAAGTTTTAGAATACATGAGAACTTAAATAGTATGATATGTATGTGACAGACAACCCCCCCCCAGGTATAACATACTGAAAGCATAATAAATAGTTTGCATATAAGGTGATGACACTACTGTATTGTTAATGTCATATTTTATAGTACAATAACTTTTGGCGAAAGCAACACACCAGTGATTTAGCAAGACAGACTCTAGAAGGATTAGTCTGACTTCATATCAATCTATCAAGGTCTCTATATTTTAATTTAAATACATTTCAGACATAATACTCAGTAAGCCTTAATTGCATGGGTTTTCTCAATTAAGCAGTAAGAATAGTTGCAACAAGCACACTGTCAATCAATCCACTGAGGAGAGATAAAAGAAAACTCATTGCTCAATAACGAAGTTCAAACAAAGGGAGAAAAGGAACTGGGTAGCAGTGGATCAAGGCCCAGTAAGAAGTCACTCAGGACCAATATTAAGAGATAGAAATTGGGTTAGATTGGGGAATGTGTAATATCTACTGTGAATGTTTATATTATGTACCCACACTCATTTCCCTGAACCAGAGCTTGGAAAAGTTACTTTTTTTGGTTCACAGATCCCCATTCCCCCCCCCCCCGTCACTGGAAACTGTAGTCTAAAAAAGGAACTTTTCCAAGCTTAGCTCTATTACATGCAAAAATTCTGCCTCACTCTAAACTTCTTTGGTCACTAGCCACAACAATAGCCCCTAAAACGTGAGTTACATGGAAGACATTGGGGCAGAAGAAATATTCATTTATGCACAGAGCAATTTCACATCTGAATGCTCTCAACCTATGTGAGGACAGTATTTTTTTTTCCCCTGAGCTTCCTGTATGGTCTTTCCCCTAGTGCTGAAAGTCTGTAAATTCCTTTATTTCCTACCAAAGCCAGACAAAAATGCAAGTATCCAATCAGAGAAGTCTTTACCATGGACTTGGAAGTTCCTTTCCAGCAAAAAAAACCCACAACAGCTTCTTCAGTATATTTCTCCAAAAATGTGTCTATATGAAACAGGATAGGACCAACATTTAGAAAAGTGACTTTTTCCACCACAGCTCCCAGAATGCCCAGTCACAATGTCCATGCTGACTGGATGATTCTGGGAATGGTAGTCCAAAAAGTAACTTTTCCAAGCTCTGGATATGGTGTGTATCAAACGACTGTCCCCGGACCAAGTGAAATGTTCTGTGGGATCAGTCAGCAAGGTGTTTAGATATTATGCAGCCAATGACACTGTCTTGTTTATCAAACTATTACAAGTAAGCTTCTGTTACGGTGTTACAACTAAGAACCTCAGCATGCTGAGGAATGTACATGAACAGAAGCCTTTGTGCATCACTGCAACTGTTGGTAGTTGAGATAGGACAGGTAGAGAGGCAGGATTCCCATCTCGAAAAGGCATATGCATCAACAGTTTCTGGAATTTGCCATTATCACTACGTTAACAAAATTTTCTTCCAATTTCAGAATGTGAATATAAATATTGCTGTCTATTCCTGGCACAATACCTCCCAGAAATTTCACTGAACCATGAACTGAGTGTTGCTTTTGTTGATTACCTGCCAACTTTAATTCCTCTTAATTCTTATGTGGCCGGGTTAGCCATATCTAATAGTTATGCATACAACCCAAAGGTGATTGATGGGTCACTGCCCACTGCAAACATTTGGAAATTTGGTTTTAAGTTAAAGCTGTAAACATATGCCAGTGAATTTTCTAACTTCTGTCCAAAATAATAATTTGTCCAGACTAATACAGTTGCCCCTCCACATTCGTGGCTTTGATTATTCGCAGTTTAGCCCCGAGCCTCCTTGGGCAGGCCAGCGAGAGGCAGGGCAACCTCCCACCCGCGCCTTCCTTGGCCTTCCTCGGCTCCGGAGCCCCGGAGTCCCCTCAGAAAGGCTGCGGAGAGACCGGGCAGCTTCCCTCCCTCCCTCGCGCTGCCTTCCCCGGCCTTCCAGAGGCAGCTCTGGGGCTTCTAAGCCTCAGAGTCCCCTCAGGAAGGCCACGGAGAGGCCGGGCAACTTCCCTCCCTCCCTCTGCCTTCCCCGGCCTTCCAGAGGTGGCTCCGGGACTTCTAAGCCCCCGAGTCCCCTCAGGAAGGCTGTGGAGAGGCTGGGCAGCCTCCCTCCCTCCCTTCCACTGCCTTCCCCAGCCTTCCAGAGGGGGCTCCAGGGCTTCTAAGTTCCCTCAAGAAGGCCGTGGAGAGGCCAGGCGGCTTCCCTTGCTCTCGCCCGCTGCCTTCCCCAGCCTTCCAGAGGGGGCTCCAGGGCTTCTAAGCCTCGGGGTCCCCTCAGGAAGGCCGTGGAGAGGCAGGGCAGTATCCGTCCCTCCCTCCCGCTGCCTTCCCCGGCCTCCCACAGGCGGCTCCAGGACTTCTAAGCCCCCGAGTCCCCTCAGGAAGGCTGCGGAGAGGCTGGGCAGCCTCCCTCCCTCCTGCTGCCTTCTCCGGCCTTCCAGAGGGGGCTCCAGGGCTTCTAAGTCCCGAAGTCCCCTCAAGAAGGCCGCGGAGAGGCTGGGCAGTTTCCCTCCCTCCCTCCCGCTGCCTTCCCCAGCCTTCCAGAGGCAGCTCCATGGCTTCTAAGTCCCTGAGTCCCCTCAGGAAGGATGTGAGGAGGCCAGGCAGCCTCCCTCCCTCCCTCCTGCTGCTTTCCCCAGCCTTCCAGAGGGGGCTCCAGGACTTCTAAGCCCCCGAGTCCCATCAGGAAGGCTGCGGAGAGGCTGGGCAGCCTCCCTCCCTCCCTGCTGCTGCCTTCCCTGGCCTTCCAGAGTGGGCTCTGGGGCATCTAAGGCCCGGAGTCCCTTCAGGAAGGCTGAGGAGAGGCCGGCCAGGCTGGCCAGACTCCCTCCTGCCACCTCCCTCCCGTGGGGGGGGGGTGTCGCAGGAGGAGCCTTTTTTATTTGCAGTTTTTCCACATTCGTGGAGGTCTCAAGACCCTAACCCCCATGAATGTGGAGGAACGACTGTACGTTTTCATCTTTCGTTCTCTTATCACCAAAAATTTCTCATCTCAGAAGTTTCACTCAGGACAAAAGATAAAGACAATGTAATCAATCCTGGTCAACTTGCATTATTAATGGTACAGATCATTAGCAGTAAATGATATGATTTGAACTGCCAAAAAGCATTTGCCTCCTACCTCAAATGGAATTCTCTTGTTTTGCCCAGTTTCACTAAATGCATGTGCCAAAAGGAAGACATCATCCACACCAACTCCTAGAGCAAGAAAGGGTAAAACCTGCGTAAAGAGGAAACAGGAACCAAAGATAGTTAAAGGAAACCTATCAAAACATTAGTAAGGCACTGAAGAGAATATTGTAAATTCTCACACTTGGGTTTCTGGTTCACACCACTTGCCTGTTAGTAAAGGCTTTGGTCTTGTGGCATCAAACTGTCAATTGCTGATGAACACTTAGGTACATTGAAAATGTTAATTAAGTTAGTGTTGTTCTTATGTCTTTCCACATCTATCTGCAAGAGCTCAGAGCAGGCTGTAATATATTCTTTTCTCAATTTGTTTTTGGTTTTTTTGGCGGAGGGGAGAACCACCTTGAGAAACTGGATTCTGAAGTTACAGCTTCTTCAAGTATTTAAGTTCTGGGCTGAGTCTGGGAGAAGGTCTCAGGTTTGGACAACACTCCCATAACACTTCGTGAAGGGTAGAAAGATATTCTATCTGATTTTAGATGGTCTATAAATAAAATACATCACAATCTATCAGTACACAGAGACTTCCTGCGGTCATTCAACATGAGATCTCCAGATCTCAAAAGACAGAACTAACTAGATTTGTTTCAGTAGAAACAGTGAACTACAAATCCCATCATTCATCAATACTGGCTCTGTTGTCTAGGGATGACAAAAAAGCTGCAGATGAACAACATCTGGGGGGGGGGGCTACATATCTCCATGTCTTGTTTATTTTAATCTGGTTGTTCACTGTTAACAGCTATTTTTATCTGTGATGGGGGAACAAAGGCGCTAAAGATCTTCTGAAATAGTGCTTGTTCAACCCCAACCTAAGCTTCTTGACTATTTTAGCCCACCTCTTCAATATTTAGATGTAACAGCTTTACCCTTTTCATTATAATGGCTATTATTACAAATCTCAGGCACTTATTTTCAAAATCCCAAAATCTTGTTCGTTGCTAGAATGCATATCCATGGAAACTGCACTTCTGCTCCTTGTTTGCAATGTACAGTCGTCCCTCCACATTCGCGGGGGTTAGGGTCTTGAGACCCCCGCAAATGTGGAAAAACTGCGAATAAAAAATGCTGCTCCTGCGATACCGCCCAGCAGGAGGAAGGCAGCAGGAGAGTGTCTGGCCAGCCTGGCCGGCCTCTCTGCAGCCTTCCTGAGGGGACTCTGGGCCTTAGAAGCCCCGGAGCCCCCTTAGGAAGGCCGGGGAAGGCAGCGGGCGGGTGGGAGGGAAGCTGCCCCACCCCTCCACGGCCTTACTGAGTGGACTCCGGGGCTTTGAAGCCCCGGAGCCCGCTTAGGGAGGCCGGGGAAGGCAGCGGGCGGGCGGCTGCCCTGCCTCTCCCCAGCCTTTCTGAGCGGACTCTGGGACTTTGAAGCCACGGAGCCCACTTAGGAAGGCCGGGGAAGGCAGCGGGCAGACAGGCGAGAGGCTGCCCTGCCTCCCTGCGACCTTCCTGAGCGGATTCCGGGCTTTGAAGCCCAGGAGCCTGCTTAGGAAGGCCAGGAAGGGCGGAGGGCAGCGGGCAGGCTGGCTGGAAGCTGCCCTGCCTCCTCGCGGCCTTCCTGAGTGGACTTTGGGACTATGAAGCTCCGGAACCCGCTTAGGAAAGCTGGGTAAGGCAGTGGGCGGGCGGGCGAGAGGCTGCCCTGCCTCCCCATGGCCTTCCTGAGTGGACGCCTGGGCTTAGAAGCCCCAGAGCCTGCTTAGGAAGGCTGGGGAAGGCAGCGGGCAGGAGGCTGTCCTGCCTCTCCCTGGCCTTCCTGAGCAGACTCTGGGGCTTTGAAGCCCCAGGGGCCCCCTTAGGAAGGCCGGGGAAAGCAGTGGGCATGTGTGCGGGAGGCTGCCCTGCCTCTCCCGGGCCTTCCTGAGCGGACTCCGAGGCTTTGAAACCCTGGAGCCCACTTAGGAAGGCCGGGGAAGGCAGCGGGTGGGCGGAAGACTGCCCTTCCTCTCCCCGGCCTTCCTGAGCTGACTCCGGGGCTTTGAAGCCCTGGGGCCCGCTTAGGAAGGCTGGGGAAGGCAGCGGGCAGCCGTGAGGGAGGCTGCCTTATCTCCCCGCAGCCTTCCTGAGTGGACTCCAGGGCTTTGAAGCCCTGGAGCCCGCTTAGGAAGGCCGGGGAAGGCAGTGGGCGGACAGGCGGGAGAGAGGATGCCCTGTCTCTTTGCGGCCTTCCTGAAGGGCTCAGGGGCTTAGTAGCCTCGGAGCCCCCTCAGGAAGGCTGGGGAAGGCAGCGGGCAGGAGCGAGGAATGCTGCCCAGCCTCTCCCGGCCTTCCTGAGGGGACTCCAGGGCTTAGAAGTCCCAGAGCCGCCTCTGGAAGGCCGGGGAAGGCGCAGGCAGGAGGTTGCCCTGTGTCTCACTGGCCTTCCTGAAGGGGCTCAGGGCTAAACCTCGAATAATCAAAACTGTGAGTGTTAAAGCCGCGAATGTGGAGGGGCAACTGTAAATATAAATCCCATAGAAAAAGTTCACTGTCCAGATCATCCACTGTTCATGAACCGATACAGTTACTATGACTTATGTAATACAGGTAGCATTCTGAAGCTAAAATATATTAAATATTAACTGTTTAGTAGGCTAGCACAGGTATATTCTAGAGTCCTTCATAAGATTTATTCAGAGAAACAAGTTGGAAAATTATTCCTATGATACCTGAGTTGTTGCAGCATTAAAGGAAATTCCAATCAATGAGCAAAGACCCAATCCTGCAGCTACTGACAGTGCAACCAACAAGACTCCTGCCAGCCCCACGGCACCCTGGGACTTAGCACAGTCCCACCGCAGCATGGTTAAACAGGCATAGGCAAGCTGCAAGCAGAAAAAAGCATTTTTTTTAAAAAAAACAAGACATTAGAGCAAGGCAAATTTTAACATTTTCGTTTACGAACCAAAATAATCCACTTATTAATACACTTTAACAAGATATGACTATTGTAAGGTATTACTTGTGTTAAGACAGGTCAATGGTGTCTCATACCCAGAGTATGGAAACGTTCACTAAAGGATTCTGGGAGCTGAAGTCCAAAGGTAACTTTTACTGATGCCTGAAGCCCTGTCTACATGACCAAAAAAAAATCCATTTGGGGGGTAAAAAATTCAAAAAGTCAGTCGTTCAAATGCATATGATATGCCTACATGATTTTTACCCCCCCCAAAGTCCGTGTGACCCCCCCCTTGCCCAGCTGGCTGGAGCGAGCGATCCAAGCGGAGGTTTTAAATCTCCCGCCGCTTTTTAAAAATGTTTTTTTAAAGGTGCCTGTTACGTGGACAGTCGGTTTCCGTATTTATAATATAAAATAAAAATGAATCAATGTTAAAAATCTCCATTTCATGTCCTTACCAGACTCTCGCTTAGCTGGGAATCCAACATGACGACCAATCCCAATTCTCCTTTTTGTTAGCCCCGCCCCCTCTGCTCAGCCAGCCAATCAGATTACACTGCCTGTTCATATGTGTGTGAACAGAGCGAATAGGCTGTACGGATTTTAGGTTGAGATTCACTAATCCTCCTGAACGCCGAATCCATGTAATTTAAATTCGCTAGCCCCCCTTCCAAAAGACACATATGCATCCGAACAGCCATGTGTACACATGATCGATCTTTCGAACACCGTATGTTTTTTTTAATTGTGTACACAGAGCCTAATATTGTCAGTAGATAGTAACCCCAGCTCCACAAGTTTAAGACATACACCCTTCCAGTTCTGTTACCATTTAGCTGCAAACCACAGAGATCAAACCTTGTCCATGCCAAGTCTGTGCTCTGCTTAATAAATGACAGACCTTCCTCAGAAGTGTTACATGACCAAAAAAGTGGCATAAAAATGCAGATTTCAGAGTTGTTTAAAACACAGGAAGAATGGTTTATATAATGGTTTACTATGATATAAGAGAACTGAATCATAGAGTTGGAAGAGACCACAAGGGCCATCCAGTCCAACCCCCTGCCATGCAGGAACACACAATCAAATCATTCCTGATAGATGGTCATTCACCCTCTGTTTAAAAACCTCCCATTCTTTGACACATAACATTTGTTACCAGTAAAATTAATTTCATACCCATCAGTAGCCAGAACACCAACGCTGAGCAAACACATTTCGAGTGATGGGACATACAATACTTTGTCAAAAATGTGGCCAAAACAGGGACTAAAGAATGTTCCTTCTGCTTTTACACTTGATTTACACCCATTTGCAAGAGATACATTATTAATTTTAGCATCTGATATACTCACAAACACAGTCACTGTAAAAGCAAAGTTAACATTCTGTTCACCTTACCATTAGAAGATAGCCACTGGCAACTCTGATAACACTGACATCAGAAAATGATTTTAGGATGTCCTCCAGGGTAGTTGTAGTAAAGGAAAGCACCTTTTGAGTAGAGTTTTGTGCAACACTTTGATGGACAACCTGTGAAACAAAAATTGGAAGCATGGTCACATACATATGAGGCATTCCTGCAAAGAATATGCTTAAAATCAGATATTCTCTCTCTTTCTCACACACACACTGCAGAGGACAAGTCATTGACCTTTTGTTCCATAATTGCCATACTTGGTACAGAGGCGCAGCAGGCTGCTGCAGATCAAATAAGAATGTGTGCCTCTGAGGAGGGGAAAATTGCAATTTATTTAGAACAGTGAAATTGAGGAAGGTTCACGGCTCACTCTTCTCACTCCCCTCCCCACCATTTTCCTGTTTTCTTTATCCATAAGTGTAGGGCTGATTTGTTGTTGTATCAGTTGTGCCTCTAATCTAAAACAATGAATTCTTAAGAGCAATCCTCTCTTTCTTCATTGGCTGGACACTTCAGAGAGGTCACAAGCAGCTCAGCACAGGTCAATGCCTGGAAAACAAAGGCCAGATAATGTCACATGACCTCACCAAGGGGACTGCAGCTGTGAACAGATTCTATAGCTGGCTAATGTTTTCCAGACACCTTTGCTGGATAATTACACTGACCAAGTATTTTTAAAACCATTTCTCTTTCAAAAAATGGCAGTTCACTGTCAGACAAACAAATGAGAAGAGTGTACCAGGTTTTAAAAGTCCAAGTTAAAAGGGATACAACAATGTGTATTTCATACATTTTTGTGTGACCTTTGAATTGGTCTAACATAATTAATTACAGTAATGTGGATTCTGGGATTTTTCTTATGACCAAACACAACTAGCTTTGCTTTTTGCTTCCCTTTCACATTATCCCTAACATAGCTAGCAATTTCTCCCTCATTTAGACTGCAAGAAGAAAGACAAATTTAGTATTTCTTGCTCCTTCAAATAAGTTATGGTAATGACAGCACACACCCATCCCCCAAATCAGTTGTTCCTTAAGGTACTTCACTGAAAGGAATACAGTGGGAACACACACCTCACAGAAAATAATGGCTCTCCAGGTAAACTTGGTAAATCAGGTAAGAACAAGTTGCTTACCTGTAACGGTGGTTCTTTGAGTGGTCAACTGTGAACTCACACATATGGGTCACCTGCACCTGCATAGTGCATCTCTTGGAAACTTCTAGAGCAGTACACTATGCATTCTGGCAGTACCCCCCCCATCCTCCATGCATATGACCAGTGTGCTTCCCACCTAAACCCTCAGTTCCCTAGATACCAGAACAGTAGCCACAGAGCTAAGGAAAGCAGGACACAATGAGGGGAGGATGGGAAGGGCTGGGAAGGAACAAAACGTCAGAGGACTAATTTGTCTTTATGGAAGTAAAGGTAAGGTGGGTCAGCCTACAAAGCACAAAGTTCACCTGCCCGCCTTGCTGAAGTCACAGCCACTAGGAAGGCTGTCTGCCAGGTAAGTAACCTGAGATTGCAGCATTTCATGGGCTCCAAGGGCTTCCTCAACAATTGGGTAAGAACCAGTTCAAGGCTTCAGGGAACCATAGGGCCAACCACAGGGGGGTGCAGGTTCTTATATCCTTTGAGGAATCTTCTGATTAAAGGGTGTAGAAAACATGACCGCATCCTTAGGTTCTGCAGATCCCAAGAGACAACTTATAATTAACACTTAATTGATGAAAGTGAGAGACCTCTGATCAAGAGAGAGATGTGAAACTTTAGGACATAAAGAGCCAGTACCTTGAAGTTCCAAAAAGGAAAGAAACTTGTTCCACTTATAGGAATAGGGACGTTGAGTGGACGGCCTGTGCCCTATGTTAAGGATGTGTCTGATGGGATGTGGCAGTGAGATGACAGGAAGACCCTCCTGGCGGTCAATTTGAGTGTCTGGAGATCTGGATGCCACACTTTGCTTCTGTCAATGGTGAGAAGATCTATCTGGATGGAACGGTAGCCGCCTTGAGGAACTCTCCTTGACTAAGGTGAAGTGGAGAGGCAAACCATGGCTTTCTGGGCCACCACAGAGTAATCACAATGCACCTTATTCTGTCTTGATGTATTTTGTCTATCACCCTGGTGATGAGTGGGAATGGAGTAAAAGCATATACAACAGGACCTCTCCAGTGGAAGAGGAACACATTGCCTAGAGAGCCTTTCCCTTGATAAGAAAAAAAGATCTTGCACTGGTTGTTCTGGAAAGAAGCTGTTGCACCCCACTTCCTGAAGACCTTGTGGAAAGTGTACAGGTGCAGCTTCCACTTGTGACACGATACAGGTGCCCTGCTTACTGCATCTACCAGGACATTCTCTTTCCTTGGAAGATGAATTGCTGAGACTGAAATCTCTTGAGGAATACACAGGTTCTGTAGAAGAACTGTGAGCCAGAGTAGGGTGTCTGATTTTGTACCTTCTTGTTTGTTTAGATAGGGGACCACCATGATGTTGTCAAAGACCACTTGGACTGCCTGTCCTCAAGGGACTGCTCTAACGTCCAGATGGCCTTTATGACTGCTAACAATTCAAGAGTGTTGCTGTGGAGAGCACCCCCTTCCAGTTACTGATGACCTCTCACCTAGAGACCATTTATGTGAGCAACCCAGACCTGAAGGGAGGCACCCACAGTGACCACTGATGGCTATGAAGGGAGGAACAGCATCCCAACCTGAATGTTCTGTGACCATTGCATGGAGTGGTACATGCTGTGAGGGACTGTGAGTCTCTTGTGGGAGAGCTGATGAGAGAGTTAAAGCATGACAGGAACCAAGCTTGCAGCGGTCACATCCAGAGTATTGCAAAGACCATCACTGAAGTCACTGGAACCATGAGTTCTAGGAGAATGTGAACCTCTCTGGCATGCACTCTCCAACTGTGGAGGCACTGAAGGGTGGCCCTTTGGAGCACTTGAGTCCTGTCATTTGGGAGACATGTGGCCTAAGCACGAGAATCCAGTATGGCCCCTATAAACCGCACCCTTTCAGATAATTCTAAGTGAGACTTCTTGTGGTTTACAATAAGACCTAAAGAGTCCAAAAGTCAGAGCATGAGGCAAATGTTCATGATAAGAGTGTGTGACCAGAAGCAACTTTCAAGATGTATATAAAAAGAACAATTCCTTGCTGATGAAGCCAAGCAACCACCACAGCCATACACTTGATGGAAACACGTGGAGCAATACAAAGGCCAATGCAGAGGACACAAAAGCAATATACCCACCTGCCTATTGCCAAACAAAGAAATCGTCCGTGGGATGGCCAGATTGCAATGTACATGTCCTTTAAGTCTAGGGTAGCAAACCAGTTGCCCTTCTGCATCATAGAATCATAGAATTACAGAGTTCGAAGAGACCACGAGGGCCATCCAGTCGAACCCCCTGCCATGCAGGAAATCACGATCAAAGCATCCCCAACAGATGGCCATCCAGCCTCTGTTTAAAGACCTCCAAGGAAGGAGACCCCACCATGCTCCGAGGGAGTGTGTTCCACTGCCGAACAGCTCTTACTGTCAAAAAGTTCCTCCTAATGTTGAGGTGGAATCTCTGTTCCTGGAGCTTGCATCCATTGCTCTGTGTTCCAGTCTCTGGAACAGCAGAAAGCAAGCCTGCTCCATCCTCAACGTGACACCCCTTCAAATACTTAAACAGGGCTATCATATCGCCTCTTAACCGTCTTTTTTCCAGGCTAAACATACCCAGCTCCCTAAGTCTCTCCTCATAAGGCATCATTTCCAGACCTTTCACCATTTTAGTCGCCCTTCTCTGGACACGCTCCAATTTGTCAATATCCTTTTTGAATTGTGGTGCCCAGAACTGGTCACAGTATTCTAGGTGAGGTCTGACCAAGGCAGAATAGAGCGGCACTATTACTTCCCTTATCTGGACACTATACTTCTATTGATGCAGCCCAAAATCCCATTGACCTTTTATAGCTGCCGCATCACACTGTTGACTCATATTCAACTTGTGGTCTACTAGGACTCCTAGATCCCTTTTCACATGTAGTCTCATTCAGCCAGGTCTCCCCCATCCTTTATCTATGCATTTCAATTTTTTGCCCTAAGTGCAGTACCTTACATTTCTCCGTATTGAATTTCATTTTGTTAGCTTTGGCCCAGCTCTCCAGTCTATCCAGGTCATTTTGAATTTTGATCCTGTCCTCTAGGGTATTAGCTACTCCTCCTAATTTGGTGTCATCTGCAAATTTGCTAAGTATGCCCCTAATTCCATCATCCAAGTCATTAATAAAGATGTTGAATAGCACTGGGACCAGGACCGAACCTTGTGGCACCCCACTGGGCACATCTTTCCAAGACGAAGAGGAGCCACTGCTGAGCACCCTTTGGGTTCGGCCGGTCAACCAATTACAAATCCATTGAACAGTTAACTTGTCTAGCCCACATTTTACAAGCTTGTTTGCAAGAATGTCATGGGGAACCTTGTCAAAGGCCTTACTGAAATCAAGGTATAAGATATCCATAGTGTTCCCTTCATCTACCAAGCTGGTAATTTTATCAAAAAAGGAGATCAGATTAGTCTGGCATGACTTGTTTCTCTGAAGCCCATGTTGACTTTTTGTGATTATGGCATTGCCTTCTAAAAATGTTCACAGACTCTCTGTTTAATGATCTGTTCTAGAATCTTCCCTAGTATTGATGTCAGACTAACTGGACGATAATTGTTGGAATCCTCTTTTTTCCCCTTTTTCAAGATGGGGACAGCGTTTGCCCTTCTCCAGTCTGCTGGGACTTCTCCTGTTCTCCAGGAGTTCTCAAAGATTATTGCCAATGGCTCTGAGATTATATTTGCCAGCTCTTTTAATACTCTTGGATGTAGTTCATCCGGTCCTGGAGATTTAAATTCATTTACTTTAAGAAGGTATTCTTGTACTACCTCTTTGCTTATTCTGTGCTGGATTTCCCCTATTGTGTCCTCTGTTCCTTTATCCTCAGGTTGATCACCTGAGAATAAGAAGGTGTTGAGTAATTCTGCCTTTTCTCTGTCCCCTGTTAGCATTTTGCCATCTTCTCCATGTAGTGGCCCTACCATTTCCTTCTTCCTCCTTTTGCTGTGGACATACCCCCAAAAACCCATTTTATTGTTCTTAACCTCTCTAGCAAGCCTGAGCTCATTCTGCTCTTTAGCTTTTCTGACTTTACTCCTACACGTGTTCGCTATGTGTTTGAATTCTTCTTTGGTGATTTCCCCCTTTTTCCATTTCCTATACATGTTCCGTTTAAAACTTAACTCCGTTGAAATTTCTTTAGTCATCCATCCTGGTTTCTTGAGACACCTCCTATTTTTCTTCCTCAATGGTACTGTTTGAAATTGTGCCTTCAGTATCTCCCTTTTGAGAAAGTCCCATCCATCTTGAGGTCCCTTCTGTTTTAGTATTCCTGACCATGGGATCACCCCCAGTATTTCCCTGAGTTTATTGAAATCAGCTCTCCTAAAGTCGAGAACGTGTGTCTGACTATGCCTGGCTTCTCCTTTCCATTGTATAACAAACTCCAGGAGAACATGATCACTCTCACCTAAGGATCCCACCACTTGCACCCCATTAACCAGGTCATCCCAAAACGCATCAGGGGGATGATGAAACTCAAAGAGACCATTCTGAAATATGTGGATTGTATGTGGAACTTAATGCTTCAAAGGTCCAGAATGGGATGCAGTCCTCTGTCCTTCTTTAACACAATGAAGTATTGGGAGAAGAACCCCTGATGCAGATGAGAGATAGGAACAGGCTCAATAGCTCCTTTGAGGTGCTGTGACTTCACCTCCTCTTTCAGAGTGGACAAAGGAGAAGTAACGCAAAAAGCCTCCATGGGGGAGATATCCAAACCCTATTGTGTATCCCTCTTGATGCTGTCTAGGACCCATGAGTCTGAGGTGATGGAGGCTCAAGCATGATGGTATCTCTGGAGCCTCTTGTGGAAAGTGGGAACAGTGGTATAAAGGCAGTCGATGGCAAGGCAGTTGTTCTGGGAGAAGTCAAAAGGTGCCATTTGCCAGATTCCTGACATCACTTCTGGAACTGCTAGGTTCTATATCTTCTATTTAAAGAACCCTTTATAGAGGAAGAGGCTGGAAGAAGAGGAGGTCTTTGCTGGTGACTATTCCCTGGGCTATATTGATGTCTGGAGGCAGGTGCATAAGGTGATCAGGAGAACCAAGACCATGTTGATTGTGTCTGAGAGTGAAGACCAAACTTCCTCACTGTGGAGCACATCTTATGTATATGCTCTAATTTGTCATCAGGCTCCGTGTTAAATTAACCACCCTCATCCTTCAATAGTAGGTCTTCAATAGTTGCTTGAACTTGATATGATAGACCCAACAAATGCAAGAAGGCATGACAGTATAGAATGATAGCATCTGTGAGGGCCTTACTGCTGCAATCAGCAGCATGGCACAGTGTAGTGATCTGCTGAGCAGCGAGCCAATATGCTTCCACCTGAAGAATTGCAGTCACCTTGTGGTCGTCCTCTGAAAGCTTATTCAGGTACGGTCATCTCCCACAAAAGTTGGTGGTATGCTCCCATACATACTGCATAATTGGAGATCTTGAAAGAGAGGGCAACTGTTGAATAGTTTCTTCCCTTCTCTTTTAACCAGTGTGGAGTGTAGCCTTAGCAAAGACTCTGACTGGACAGCATCCATGATGATTGAGTTTGGTTTGGGATGATGAACCAGCCACTCTACGTTAGTCTCCACCACCTTGTAGAAGGTCTTCAATTTTATTTTATTTTATTTTATTAGATATTGAAGGAATAAAAGACAGGATTGACCAGGACTTCCTGGCCCCCTGAAGCAAGTAAGGAAAAAGCAGTATCGAAGGTGGTGAGGTGGCCTGACCTTGAGCCCACTGAAAAACCTCATCTGCTATAGAAGGTTGTCTGCTTCATGTCAAGATCCAAGGCCTTGCCATCCTCAGCATGCGGTCAGCAAAAGACCAAGCACTGTCAGTCAGGGAGGCTAGATTGTACTCACCATCAAAGCTGGAGGGGAATCCCTGGCAGGTAAGTCTGAAGACTCAGAGGATGACTCCAAATCCCCCTCCAAAGTTGATGATTCTGGCTGTGAGGGGGTACAGGATGGGTGGGCTGGAGAGACTGTTGGAGGAAGCAGCTGGCCTAGATCTGCAGGTGGTAACTGTGGAGGTGGGATTGAGGTGGAAAAGGGGATCGAGATGGAACCCTCTTGGGAGGATAAACTGTGCAGGTGTCAGAGATGCTGCATCAGCCCTGCTGGAAGCTCTGGAATAAGACAGAGATACCAAAGGCAATTGAACACAATGCCGGTACCGATTCATATTGGTGATGATGATGCAGACGACATTGTTGTTCAAGCTCACCATGAAAATGATGATAGTCATAGTTTCGGTAATAATAATAGCCTTGAGATGGAGACCTGTCAATGTAATAATATGTAGATACACATAGGATCTGGAATATCATTCCCTTACTTCATGGTTCCTGTATTAATTTTGACGGTGTTGATGAGATGACGTGAAGTACTGACCTTGCGGGCTTCGGGACTGAGAGCACCAAGATGCAGTGCTAGCTGAACCAGAGCACAATCTCTAGAACAATATCTGTGGTGACACATGGAGTCCCCATGTGGAGAAAGAGGGACCAGAAAAAAAGGCCAATCTTCAGGAGGTGACTGCAGGCTACAATGGCCACAGTCTGGTGGAGTGGAAGGGGCTGGAGGATGAGGTGACAAATCCGATATCTCACCTTCTGACACCATGACTATAACTACAGCCTGTAGAGCACACCCATGCTCTATAACCCTGGTACTGACATCCATCTGGTCCAAAAAATGTCTCAATTTGACAGAGGCAGGTATGGAGAGCTCCCTCTCCTGCGCAGGCTGAACCAAGGAGCTTGACTGAAGAAGAGGTCTTGAGTACGAACCTTGACACTGGGACAGAACCATCTGGGACCATTGTTGAGAGGCAGCAGCATCCTTTGCCTCCTTTTTCTTGTGCCGTCTATGGAAAGGCAATATTGGATCCACATATCGGTATCAAGAGATCTTACTATCAACAGTCCCATGTCAGTATCTAGCAGCTGGCCCAGAGTAGAGGGTACTTGAGGCTGAGCAGCTGGCTCAGAAATAGGGCAATCCATGGCTTCATGAGATCCTCCAGGCCTAGAGGATGCCTCCAATAGTGATCTCTTACAAGTGACCTGGACAGATGATCCCAAAGCATCAGGCTTGATGTGGAATGCAAAACAACTGAAGACTGATAGGAAGATACCCCAACTGAGGCTGCATGAAGCAGCCTGTTTTCCATGGTCTGGTCAGCTGCCTCTAAGCTGTTCTTCCAACAGAGAGCCCTAAGTCTTGAGGACTGATTGCGGCACACCTGAGGTGTGAAGGCCTGGCAATAAACTCATGCTCCCACATTGTACCACGCTCCCAAGCAAAAAAGGGTACCTAGAGTGCCCATTTTTTTCTGGCATCTTATCACCTCATGCAGTACATTTCTTAAATGAAGCAAAGGATGCCATAAGCCCGAGGATGCGAATGGCCACAAGAAGAGGATTAACCATAAGATCAAACCCAAGCAGTCAGGTAAGTCCAAAATCCAAAGTCAAATAGAACGTAGCCAAAGACCAAAGTCAAAATGCAAAGACCAAAACCATAACCTGAAAACTCTAATTCTAGAAACTGTAAGAGAAACCAATAGTGCTCTGAACTGTTCCTAACAATGCTGCTGCTGCAGTGGATGAAAAAGAACTGAGGGTTTAGGCGGAAAGTGCACTGGTCATGTGCGTAGAGGATGGGAGGGGCTACCGCCAAAACACATTTTGTATTGCTCTAGAAGGTTCTGAGAGATACACTGCACAGGTAGATGACCCATTTGTGAGAGTCACAGCAAAGAAAGAATCACATGAAGAAGAAATAATCATACTCCAAGTAAAAATAAATAGTTCTCCAGGCAAACTTCTATTTTACCTGAACATACATCCTCTGCCAGGCTTCCAGAATTGCAGCAGCTTTGTCCTCATTCCAGTTGATGTGTGAAACATAGTCATAGCCCTTGAAGTGTTCGTACATTTGCTTAGGAGTCATTAATTGAAACATAGTTTGTAGAGCCTGAGCACTGAAAAAGAAGAAGCAAGAGTTAGAAGAAGAAAAGAGTGTAACATTCAGGTTCCCCAGAAGCTGCTTTCAATGTACAATGTCCCAAAATGAAAGCTTAGAAGAATTTTTTAATGGCAAGGTTGGGGAAAATCCTTGTACAAAACCCTGGAGAGCTGCCGAAGGCCTAGAAATGGTACCTTTTGGATTACAACTCCCATAAACCTCCAGCCATCTTGACCTGGATCGAGGAGTTGTAGTCCAAAAATGTAACTTGCCTAAATTTGGCAATGTTTCAATAATGGCCTAAAATAGAACCACCACCTGACTCAGTATGAACCAGCTTTGTATGTTCCTATCTTTCAACAGACTTTTTTGCAACCATTGTTATATTGATGTAAAGACACCTTGAATTTCTTAGGAAAGCAAGGAATAGAGGTTGTAAATCAAGGGTGGGCAAAATGCAACCCCTCAGGACCAATGCAATCTTTTAAAAACTCTAAAATGTCCCCAAACTACTCTGGGGGTGATGGTGGAGGGCACTTCCACTACATCTGAAGGCCCCCTGTGCACCCCAGGGGTCAAACAATTTTTTTTTTTTGCTGTAAAATGTTCTCTGGGAGTATCAATGCATTTCCATCATGCTTTTGGCCCATCCTGGGCCAATTTAGGCCTAAGAGAGGCTTTTAAAAAACACATCAAAAAGTAAACACAAAGTTACCTCTGCTCACTTTGTATTTGTTAAAAAGGCTTCTCTTTCAGCTTGAAATGCCCCCCAAAACATGATGAAAACACCCCCTCTTGTCCCTTAGAGGGCATTTGTAGGCAGGAAAGTGTTTTGTTTGGTTGTTTGCTTTTTTTTTTTTTGGTGGGAGCAGATGGGTTGTGGGGTATGGTCCTTTGAGGTCTCCTGGGTGTGTGTGGCTAATATGGCCCATTATCCTTCCATAGTTGCCCACCCCTGCTGTAAATAATGAAAATGAACCTAGAAGTCATCTTTATGTTCTTAAGGCATAGGCTCAAAGCGAAACATGAGCATGTCTCTTAAAAAGCTGATATGCATGCACTGGAATTCAGAATGTTATGAGTTAACTCCCAATTTCACTATTTGCAGAAATGACCTGCATCCCAGCAGCCCAAACTCAAGAGGTTGTGCAGGGAAGATGAGTGCACCTACCACTACAAAGTGCATTTGCCTAGCTATCACATGTCATCTTTGGGTGTGGAAAATTAACATGCCTCTTCTAGAGGGGAAGGAACAAGCAGTGGCCCTTTGCTTCTCTAAAATACATACAAGGCAGAAATGAAACAAAATACTTTGTTTTTTAAGTAGAGTTGTATCCAATGGTGCCTACACTGCTGGCAGAAGCGTATTTGGCCCAGGAGACACTTCCATTAGTAGAACATGAAAGGAGGAAATATTTTCTGGTCGTCACTTTCCTTGAAGCCCCCACCCATGCCCTCCCAAATCTACTACAGAGAGTTGGAAAAGAATTAAACATTGAGGAGAGGGAGTCAACCAAAATCACTTCCTTCTCAGTCCTGCTCACTGAAGTCTCACTGGATGAGAGGACCTTTCCTCAGCAGAAGGGCATCACTGGATACAACCCACAGAGCATAGAGAGTCATTGTTTCTTTTTTACAGGTTAGGAAAAATGGTGAAGCTTAAATGCAAACTATACCTTGATTAAAATCTTGTCTGGCAATTAGCCACCCCTGTTCTATTGAATCAAAATATAAATAATATCTCTAGAATGAGTCACCTCCATCCAGCTTAAGCTAATCTTTACATATATTTTTTAAAGAAGGTGTCAGCAACTAGTACAAGCTGTTAAGGAGGAGCCCTGGAGGCGCAGTGGTTAAATGCCAGTCCTGCAAGTCACCATGTTTTGCAAGTTCGATTCCAGCAGGCTCCAAGGTAGACTCAGCCTTCCATCCTTTCGTAGGTCGGTAAAATGAGTACCCAGTTTGTGGGGGGGCAATTAGCTAACACACATTGGAAACTGCTTAATGCAGTGTAGATGTGTAAATAGTTATTGCTTAAAACAACTTGTAAGCCGCTCTGTTAGCCTTGAGGCTGAAGAGCGGGGTATAAATAATAATAATAAAAAGTTAAAAACCCAAAATATTAAGACTGCAGATTAAGGAAAGCAGATACATCTGGAAAAATTCCATGTGCCAAAGGAAGATGCTTTCTTATGACAAGACCTAATGTACGTATTCCATACAATTTTTATTTCAACAACTGGCAAAGATTTTCAGAACTACCAATTTAGGAAGAAAACAGATGATGCATCAGACAAAATTGTGTCACCAGTCCATAAGTCTTACCTGACAAGTTTTCCAGTAGCATTTTTAACTGTGCCACCAATGATTAGCTCTTCCTGCCAATGCATGTATTTTTTGGATAGCCCATAGCATCCACCACTTAAAACAAGGGCTACATCAAGAGGCTAAAGTATAAACAAAGATGTTGCACTGTTATAGAACCATGTGACAGTGAGAAAGCACAAGAATCTCAATCTATTTGTTTATTGGATTTATATCCCGCCTTTCTCCCAAGATGGGATTCAAGGCGGTTTATGATAATTTAAAAAATACAATCAAAACATTGCAATTCAAGTTAAAAAAGAATTAAATATTACAATTATTAAAACATAACACTTAAAAACACAATGTAGCTTAAAAACAGTTAATCAATAAGAATTTAAAATGTTTAAAAACAGTGCACCAATTACACACACACCACATAATTCCATAATTAAAATTCATAATTAGAAAACCTGCCTAAATAAAAATGTCTTCATCTGCTAGCAAAAAGAGCAGGGAGGGGGCCAACCGGACCTCCTGTGGAAGGGAGTTCCACAGTCTGGGAGCAGCCATGGAGAAGGTTCTCTATTAAGTCCTTGCCAACTATGGCTGCGAAGGTGGTGGGATTAAGAGAAAGCCCTCACCTGCCGATCTTAACACTCGGGCTGGCTCTTATAGGGAGATATGGTCTTTTAGACAGTCTGAACCAGCACTTTGAATTCTGCCCAGAAACAGACTGGCAGCCAATGCAGCTGTTTCAATAGGGGAGTCATATGATCCCTGTAACTGGCCCCAGTCAACAGCCTGGTGGCAGGCTGCTCAAGTTTCCAAGCAGTTTCCAAAGGCAGCCCCACATAGAGCATGCTACAGTAGTCCAAATGGGATGTAATCAAGGCATGTGTCACTGTAGCCAGATCTGACTTATCAAGGAACAGGCACAGCTGGTGCACTAATTTTAACTGTGCAAATGCACTCCTGGCCACAGCCAAAACCTGAGCATCCAGGCTCACCTCCAAGTCCAGGAACACACCCAGGGCCTGTCTACACATGGGACAAAAACTCCAAATGGAGTTCTGCCTGCAAGCCCCACATTCGCCCTGAAGCCCTGAGCATTATGATTCTTCACAGTGATGTGGGGTACCTTGTCTTCACTGTCCCTGTGAAGTTTCATCCGCTGCCACCACCACTGCCACTAACATCACCTCAACGATAATTTAAAGCTCAGGAGGCACCTCCCAGCTAAAGGGACAGGTTTTCTCCCTTTCCCTGGCTTGGCAGTGTTGTCTCCACCTGCTCTCCTGCTCGCCCGTTGCAGGAAGAGGTGCTTGAAAAAAGTGACAGAAGCACTTGAAGGAAGCGACAGGTGAGCAGACAGTTAGTAAAGGCAGTGCTGCTGAGCCAGGGGAAGGGAAAAAACCTCTCCCTTCAGCCAGGAACTGCCTCCTGAGCTTTAAAATGGTTGTGGTGGTGGTGGATGAAAATGCAGAGAAAAACCCTGAATCGTCAAAGCTCCTCATCTAGGAAAAATACCCCGGAATGCTCCACATCTTGGCCATGTGGCATGTGTCATGTGGCCTGATTGCTACAGATTTGGGAGAATTGGCAGGGGGATTTGGGGTTTTTAATAGTGTAGACAAGTCCCTAAGCTGCGAGCTTGAGATTTCAGGGGCAGTGTGACACCATCTAGATCTGTGACATTAATTTAGAACTACTGCAAGACAATTTTGCTATTTTATAGACAATCTGCAGTGAGCTCTGTTCCATCAACAGTCTCTGAAAGGGGTCAGTGCATCCCTGTCAACTCACAGCCCCTCAACTTTTCTCAGGACTGAACCTGGGACTCAGGAGTAGCTGTGAATTTCTCTCTTTTCCTACCAAACTTCCTAAAAGGTCATTAAAGGTATCAAGGAATCAAGCAGAGAAAAGAAGAAAAGTAGAGTCCACTCCAACAGTTTAGCTGAGCCTTTAGTGAAGTAAAGCATAAAGACCTTGTATATCTCTCCTAAATTCTAAGAGTTCAAAGAACAAATCCTTTAAATTAAAAGACCAAATCCCTTAAAATTAATATAATCCAAGCCACAGTGCCTTCCAAATTGTTATTGTTTTGAATCGTTTATATCCTTCAGAATATGACACTTGGTAGCAACATGATATTCAATTCTGTCCTTAAAAAGAATGTGTTTAATATATGGTTTTATACTTCTCCATGTCATATAATGTATTAAATGCGAAATAAGATAACTGAATGGAAAATGCTTATTCTATAGTTGGGCGATAAAACTGTTAAAAGCATTCTGAAAAATCGATTCTTCAATTTTAGTTTAATCTCAGACAATAAAACAAAAAGAACAAACCTGCCTTTCCCAGTCTGGTGCTTCTAAATTAACTCTGTTGGCTGGGGATGATGAGAGTTATATTCCAATACATTTAGAGGGCACCAGGGTGGGGCAGGGATAAAATTACAGTTGTCCCTCCACATTCATAGGTTTGCATTCACGGTTTTAAGTATTTATGGCTTGAAAATATTCTTTAAAAAATAATAATCCAAAAAGCAAACCTTAATTTTGCCATCTTATATAAAGGACACCATTTTGCTATGCCTTTGAATATAATGGGACTTGAGTATTCATGGATTTGGGTATTCATGGGGGGTCCTGGAACCGAACCCCAGTGAATGTGAAGGGACAACTGTAATTGATTTAAAGAATGCAAACATTTTCAAGTGTCTGAGAGGGCAATGTTGCTGAAAAACAAGAAGCTATACTTGCTAAAGAAAATATCCAACTGTCTCATGATAACAGACCAAACAAAATTTGGAGGAGTAGTGGTAGAAGAATTCATGAATTTTAAGACACCTATTATTCACCAATATTCTTAACTGCTTCTTTTGTTCTGTAGCCAAAGGTTCACTGGAAGGTTTGGCATTGATATCCAGAATGGTGTGCAATATGCCAGAAGCAGGAGCAGTGGGGTGGACAGGACAGTGACAATTACCCATCCACACTAATGAAAGCAGCTTCTGTTCACAAGGGGCACTTGGGATCTTAGCCATTGAAACTATGAAATAAAGCAGATACCTGAACAGTAATAATTCACGAAAATGCATAAGAGTGCCAGCAGACAGACAACTCTTAAGTACAACTGATCAAAAAGTACTATGCAGTGGCTTTGTATTTCCCTTCTTAATGCTTTTTTGAAAGAAAAATGTGTGTGAAAAGATTTTTTTAAAAAGAAATGTAGAAAAACCCCAGAGGTTTAACAATATAAGACATTCTCATCTAGACTGTCCAGTATAATTTGAAAATGAGGCATGGTGATTACAGATATACTCGAATAGCCTCATCCAAAAGTACCCTAGGTCAATTGCTCTCAACATGCACAATTATTCTGACTGCAAATGAAGGTAAAAACATGCTTTTAAAAACACATCCGCTCTCTTCACTATTTGCCCCCTCTCTCTATTCAACCAAGTGCTTGTGCAAACAAATATATTTATATTATAAATTAAAAGGACACTACTAGAAATCCTATTTTGGGCAAAATGTAAAACCGCTTAATATGCACAGTGAGAATTGTACTTCCCAAGCTTGAGATATGTTGGATTTCAGGTGATGGGTTTATTAAATTTATTACTAAAATCTACCTTCATTGATATTGTGGCATTTAAGATTGTAAATAGAAGCAATCTGTAACAATCATTTTAGATGACAGCTTCAGCTATTCCATCCTGGACATGATTATGTGAACTGGCTTAGTGACTTTCCAGATTCAGTAATCACTGACATTCTAAATTGCTTTACTCCAAAGAAAGAGCATACCTGGAGACTCTTCCAATTCTACAGTTCTATGATTCTATAATACTTGAATATCACTTCAAAAATAAGAAAAATAAACTGTCAAGCAAAGATTCACCTTGTGTAACTTCACACCTTCCCCAAGACTGCTTTTTTTATCAGTTCCTCTACTTCCATCATGAACGTATTTGCCAAAAATCATAATACTCAACCAATGACAAAGCCTCAAGTAACAAGCAAGACCCAGGGACACAGGCAGAAAATAGGCAACATTCCACAAAAATGCATGCAATGGAAATTCCAACAGGCATTGTATCCAATGTTATACTAGCAGAAAAAGTAAATAGGTCACATTGTTCTGCTAGCGCTTGTGCAACTGCTGATATAACATCTTGCACAAAAAACACGTAGCCAAATAAAGCAAAGTATTGGCTCTAATGCTGCCACATGAATTAAAATGGAGTTTCCACAACCTTTGCTAATCAAAATGCTGTGAAACCACAGTGGGGTTAATATAATTGAAATGAATTATTAAATAAAATCTTTTAAAGATATGGACAAAAGAAAACTTCTCACGAAAAAAAGGTGGTCTGCTTGCAATGCACAGATGAACATGTCATTCTTCTGTCATACCTACCGTATATTCCAGAGTATAAGACGACTTTTAAACCCCGAAAAACAGCCTCGAAAGTCGGGGGTCTTCTTATACACCGGGTATATGGTTTACCTCACCTGCCGCCTGATCTCCTAGGTCTTCACTCCCTTCACAAATGGCATGAAGACGCAGGACACTGAGTGGGAGGTGAGGCAAAGCGGGTACATTTGCCCCTCTCCTCTGCCTTCACCCCCTTTGAGGAGGAATCCAAGGCAGAGGAGAGGGGTGAATAATGTAGTGCTTTGCCTTGCCCGCTGCTCATCTCCTGTGTCTTCGCTCCCTTCGCAAAGGGAACGAAGACGCAGGAGACCGGGCAGGGGGTGAGGCAAAGCAGGTACATTCGCCCTTCTCCTCTGCCTTCACCCCCTTTGGGGAGGAATCCAAGGTGGAGGAGAGGGGCGAATGTAGTGCTTTGCCTCACCCGCCGCCTATCTCCTGCATCTTCGTTCCCAACCCAGGGAGCCCTGCACTCTCTCGGCCCAACCTAGGGAGCCCTGGCATGGCCTTCTCAGGGCCTGCATGGCAGTGGGTGCTGCAACCTGGTTCTGCACAGGGGCTGGAGCCTAGCTCGTGTCTGTCAGCGGCAGCTTACCGGGCACGGCAGCAGGGGGCTCTTGGCAGCCTTTCTCCACGCTGCTGGACCATGCTCAGTGGTAATGTTGCTCGAGAGAGACCCAGAGAAATGTGCAAGGGAGAGGCCGGCGCCACCACTGCCAGCCTGGGCCACTCGCCCATCTGACCACTCGCTCTTGGGCCCCGCGGCGGCGAAGGAACTGGGCTGGGAGGGCGAAGGCGAAGAAGGGCAGCGGGTCCCAGCCAGGCAGCCCACCCCTCCCGCTGCTTCAGCTGCTGCTCCTGCCACCACCACCACCTCCGTTCCAGCTTGGCCATAAAATCCCGCTCCGGGCTCAGACTTGCTCAACTCGGTGTCGAGGAGCCGAGAGTCGTTTAGGACTGGAAAATCCCCAGCATATTGGGTGACTTTTCCACAGGCACTGCCTGGGACACCCCCGCCTCCACAATTTCCAATTTCCCCTTGGTTACTGAAATGTAAATCTGCCCGCTGTGTTTTGACAAGGGAAAATGCAAGGTATCCTATTATGACATTTTTAATTAATATCTTACACCTACCGGCTTCAGCACCCCCCCCCCCCACAGTTTTAACAGAATGTGCTTGGCCTAGAGCAGATTTGTTTTTGCTTTGTTTTTGTTTTGCTTATGTGCATCAGCTTGGAAAATGCAATATAATGCTGTAAATATGAGAAATGTACATAGAAACTATTTGATGTCATTATCTTCCAGTTTTTCTTAAAGATGCTTTTCTTGACATTTTTTTGAGGGGGGAGTTTGGGATATACTCGCTGTATAAGAGAAGGAGGGGTAGTCTTATACAGCAAGTATATCCCAAACTCTATATTTTAACTTAAAAATTGGGAGGTTGTCTTATACGCCCAGTCGTCTTATGCGCCGGAATAAACGGTAAATACCATGATCATACACCAAGGAGCTCAAAGTATCATACATAAACTCCTTTTTATCATTTGTTCCCCTAATTCTGAACTTTCATACTGTTTTTCTCCAATCACAGTATCACGATGATGTCTGTGATCATCTAGGAACAACATTCATTCTTATTTTTAAAAATGAAAACTGTTACATCAGTTTTGTAACAACAGCTCTCCACACATGATTAAAAGAAAGGACATTTACTATCCTAAAATACAATAATATTGCTGAGAACAGGGGAGTGTAACAAATAGTTCGGCCATTTCTACCACACTTTCTGGAGTCAGCTAGCAAAAGACAAACTAACTTACTTTGGTCGAATTTTTGTTTGGGGCTGTAATAGGGCAGTCGGGATCATCGGGATTCAGGCAAGGTCGATCCATATATCCATGACCAACCTCCGCTTTATTTAGCATTTCCTCCCAGGTATCTACTTGAGAGTTTATCTTCTTTAACTCTTCTAAGAACTCTAAAGGGTCAAAGTTGGTCCACTGCAAATGGGGTTTCCCTCTGTTAAAAAGAAAAGAGAAAAAAATGGGAATAGAATGATGAAAAGGCACCAACAACCTTCAAAGTGACTGCATACACATATTTGCTTTATTTCCATCCATTCGCCCCTCCTAATATACATACAAACTCCTCATGGAATCCAGCCCAAGCTGGTCCTAAGGATACCTAATCTGAGAACAAAGCGAACTGAAATCAGATGAGTTCATCAGACAAAGACCCTTATGACTCAGCTGCTTGCCATTAGTGACTCCAGATTTAGGAGATTATCAGATAGTCAAAACATCCCAGGACAGGGACAACTGGAGATCACTGAAAGGCTTACTTTTTAGACGATGTCGTCCCTGTGATGTTCCCATTCTGATCCTGTTCCTCCCCCGCTTCCTCTTATTCACGGCTTAAGCCGTCAATAAGAAGCCCGTTCCGTTATAGTAACAGAATGACGGGCGAGTGAACAGATAACCCGTTCTGCTTGCGCGATGCCAGTGGCACATGACATCAGTGGGAGGTCCGTGCCAAAGACTTCCAGATTCAATCAGGACATCCAGGTAAATGATACCCTTCCCCACCCCTCCCTGGGTTACTTGGAATTTTTTTCTGTTTTGGGACCTTTTTTTGATGTTTGGTTGGGGTTTTATTTTTAAATTTCCTGCGTGATCATTCTCTCACGAGAACATGCGGGATTTAGCTTTACTGTAGTAAAAGCAGCTTTACGACAGCTGCATTTACTGCAGGGAAAACAAGGAGAGGGGGAACCATTTCTCTCCCGCTTTAAGGTAAGTGTTTAAAAAGTTTTTTTAATGTTACAGGGACGGGAGCGTGCGTAGCAGGACAGGCACAGTTTTAGGGACCTGTGTTATAATCTCCTTAGTTCTACTGGGGATGAAAGTTTAAAATCCATATTAACATTGGAGACCTGGGCCTGAGTATCATTATTAGTCATAGGAAGCTATCTTAGGTCCTGTCCAAAGGGTGAAAATACTCCAAATGACAATCGCATGGAAGGTGACCTGTCAAAACAGACATTCACATAAATATGTCTCATTCAGAAGGGGGGCAGCCAAATCCACCTTAAATACCTTCAGGGAAGCCTTCAGAGTTTTTCTCTGAGTTTTTAAAAGGCTCCATAGGGCATGTGAATGTGTGATAGTTAATGCGGTGGTGCAACCAGCCAACATAATCTGATTGGCTGGATGAGAATGGGGGTGGGGCTAGCAAACAGGGAAAGCACCTGCAGCTGCCACGTTGGATTTTCGGCTAAGTGAGGGTCCAGTAAGTCGATCAAATGGCCATCTTTTACTCTCTTTTTTCTTTCCTTTAAAAAAAAAATGAAATATCGCATGTGTGCACCATGGGAAGCTTTTTTTAAAAAAAATTGGCGGTGGCAGATTTAAAATCGCGAGTAAATCACTCATGGCTGCCATTTTGGCTAGGAGTCACACGGAGTTTAGGGGGAGCTCTTTTGATCGTGAAGACAGGTTGCATCATTGCAAATGCTTGCTTTTTCAGACATGTTCGTATCCCTTCCCCCCTTGTATAGATACAATGGCACCCCATAATGGCGAAGTCAGAAAGGTATTTTAAAGTGTGAGGCAAACATCACACACACATTCACTGCATTTGGAAGCATTTCTTTTTTGGGCAGATAATGTGTTCTCTAAACCATTTCCACATCACTTAGAAAAGATATCTCTGCCTTTGTGTTTAAGAAGAGAGCCCTCCTCATTTCCAGAATTTTATCTTCAGTCAAATATGGTGTTATAATGATGCCAGGAAACCGTGAAAGGGCTTCCCTACCGCATGGTGCTGTCCTCTCGTATTCTTTTTTATAGGTGGGTGAAAGCCAGTAATTTATCTTCCATGGCGTGGTTTTTTGTTGTTTTTTTGGTGGTGGTACTGCTTGTGTGTGAAACCGTGTCCCGTTCTCCTGGTGTGATTTCAGCGTCAATGGGCGGTCCCTGCCAAAACACCTCCCGGTGAGAATGTGAAAACTAGGTTTGGGATGCTCTTTTTATGAACCTCCCCATTTTGCTATTAAGTTTTTAAGTGTGTTTCAGTGCTTGTGAGTTCATTTTGTTTATTTAGCTGTTTTTAGACTTTTAAATGCACTTGTGTCTTCTTTCGAGAACCGCCGAGCTCATGTGCCCCGGTGAACATAGAAGTAAACGGTGCTGGTGATTGTGCTCCGTTAATTCTGGGGCAGCTCTTTCTCATGATTACAACAGTGTGTGATAAGAAGTGTTATTATGTCAGGATACTTATGCTTCAAAATATAGTGGGAAAATAATGTTTTTAGAAGCTCGTCTGATGATCTCCATTGTTATGATTTCTCAATACATAAAATTGTTTTTTCCTCCAGGATCAACACTGCCTTCTCCTTAAGATCCAGAAAATGTAGGTCTTCAAAAATATTGTAGGAAATTATTTTCAGTGAAAGTTGAAAATCTAGATTACATCAATTCTAATGCTAAATGTCCACCAGTCGTAAACAACCAAGATTACAGTCAAGCTGGAAAATAACATTCAGAACCCACACAATTATTGGGATGGATCTCAAAGAAGGTGAGTTGAACTTGGTTCCTCTTGAAATCAATGGAATTTTAAGTCATGACTAACTTGTTCCATTGATTCCATTAAATTCCACTAATTAAGGACCTTTTCAGACATGCCTTACCACACAAGAAGACTCTGAGAGAGGTTTTTACTTCCGTGAGTAAAAAAATGGCACAGTTGCTGTAGATGGGACTCGAAACTGTCACGGACGATGCTGCGAGAGGGACGGCGGTGTCAGAAAAGGACCCCTTGCCGTGCGACAGCGCCGTACCTCTCATGGAGTCTTCTTGCACAGTAAGGGTTGTCTGATGAAAAAGTCTTAGACTGGATCCAATCCAGTATTTTTAAGTTCTTCCATGTGGAATGCTCCAACTGTTCCAGATGGTACACCAGTCACACTGCATATACATTTGATCAAGTATTATCTCTTCATGGCAATGCACACAGTTGTAGTTAAAAAGAATGTGCTGCTACTCTTGCATAAAATTGCTGTGGCTATGTCTGGAGCCATGGTGGGTCAGACAGTACTTCCCTTATGGGGCTGGAAAGACTTTCAGATGGCTGAACAGTCAATAAGTAGAGCATTGTAAAGACGAAGTGAAGCTCCCCATCAATTATAAATGTATGTGCATGCGAGTATGACACATGCATGTTTGCAACACTTGAGATATTTTGTTACCAGTGAAGCATTTTTGTACAGATAAAAATAAACTGGCAAAGAATAAATAACATTAAGTCCTACCATACAGTTAAAACAAGTATAAACTGTCGAAAAGATCAAACACCACTTACGGTAGATATGCAGTCCCTGACTGTAACTTGGCACCCTCCCAAAAGCAGTCCAAAGGTGTGATAATTAAACAAGGGTAAAGATGTTCTATAATCTGTCAAAATTAGAGAAAAAAAATATAGGAAACAAGTTTCAAATAAATTGCTATTAACACAGGAAAGTACACGAAACACTAGGAATACAACTTATTGTCTATACCTTGTCCATGTAACCTGTTTCCGTGATTGGTTCCCCAGATTTATGACATAAGTGTTCCAATTTCCATTGTCTGTAAAAATCAAAAGAAATCACATAGACAACAATTTATTTATTCAATATATACACCACCCATGTAGATGGGCCTGATTTAGGGAAACGGCAGACTACAGAGGAAATGGACTCTTAATATGTACTGAATAAGGAATCTAGTATGGAATAGCCAAAATAGGGCAGTTTTTGTTTGTAACAAAGACTGTATCTTTGTAAATAGAACTTGAGTCAAACTGTAGAGAACACCAGTTCACCAAGTGCATCAATTTACAGAGGAGGGCAACAGCCACTTGTTTATAACTTCCTCACTCATCTGAGATTATCTTGTAGGCATTGTTTTTGGCCTGATGTATCTTGTGGTCTCTCCTGGTTTGTCACTCTTGTAGCATGCTATAATTTGAATTATATTAGTTAACCTTAGGAAGGTTAACATTACAAAGAATTATGGTGGTAACAAGTAACTTGATCTGATGACCTCTTAGCTCTAATGTGCAACTTCAATTTTAGGCTCTACTCTTCAACTTCAATTACTACATCTCCTCAACTCATTAGAACTATGAAACCAATTGCATCAACATCTCTCATTTATCAAATGCCACAAATGGAGACTTCTGAATTAAATTTGGAATTCTTGAGACAATCATTTTGGAGTGACCATTATTTTGCCAGTTGGTGAAAGCAAAAGACTTCCTATTGCTTTGATAGCCACCAGTGTGACAGGCAGAATGTATACTACACCTTTTCTTATCCTGTACCAGAAACCGGTTTTCACTTTTGCAGAGAAAGCCACTGCAAGTGCCTCAAGATTACATCCAGACATGTGTTAGTCATCTTAACTAAAACTTTTTTTTGTATCACTGACTCCCACAAACCTATAGTTATACATGTGAGCAGCACAACAAATTGGAAAGCACAAGCTTTAAAAATATTTTATGAAGTAAAGGGGTGGTGGTCCTGTTTTCTTTTAAATGTGCAGCACATCTATAAGCATATAATACAGACATGCATACTTGTTTTTGATTTGAGATACTGTAAAGCTGAGGCTAAGAAGATGCCTGGGATAAATCTAGCCCTGAATTCTGATGCTCTTCTTTCTACCAGTGGCCAGAAAAAATGCTTAAGGGGGCATCAAGAAAGAGGTCCCTACGGTATAGAGAATTAGATGGAGTGGGGTTTAGATTAGCTTTCCTCTTGTTTCTTTCACCATGCACATTAAGGAAAACTAGCAGCTGTAAATATTGTAAAGGAGATGCACACATTTACTGTGTTTCCATTTCTTCTGTTCCTGTAATAAGGGAAATATGCACAGGACAGAAATACAGTCTTGTATGTATGTCTAAACTGTGTACATCTGCTTTATGAAAGAATACTTAGTTGAAGTATGACACTCTCACATCTGCTTGTCAGCACCTTTTCTAGAGTATGAAGCTGATCTTAGTCCAGAGGAGGGGGGAGAGGAATAGCTGTTCATCCATCTTACCTGTTGTACATATATACGTGTACCCTGCTGGCCTGAAGTGCAGAATCAAGGTGCTGTCTGAGTGCTTCTGTTGTTAGTACATTAGCACAGTCTTCTTGTGGTGTCTGAATCATGAGTTGGGGATTAAACATGGCCTCTTCTCCAATCTTCTGGCGCGTGTAACTTAACTCCCGACTCACTCGTCCACCAACTGACAGACAAATATTTACAACCTGGGATCAGCCAACAATAACTTACTCTGGATTCACATTCTAAGAGCTCACAGGCCACCAATAAACTTTCCCATATGCATGGAATGTTCTGTAGCCAGTTAAGAGCATGAAGCAGTTTTAAAAGAGAACTAATTTCATCTACAGTGCAGCAGCAAAGGACATACATTTTCTCTCTTTTTTGAAATCATTGTTCCAATTCCACAAAGAGATGTGTCTTAAGTTGATTCTTGCCAGACACGTGTTCTTTCAGTATCATACCAAAATTTCCACATGTAGAAAGTTTATTAAAAAGGAAGAAAGAAAAGAAACCTTTTCCTTTCAGACCAGACCAAATATTTCTATGTTACAATTTCTTACACTTGTATAAACAGTCTGCTGCAATGGCACATTTCAAGATAAATGGCTTCAATTTACACTCTTCTCCTAAATAATTTGGCAATGGCAGAAGGGGAAATGTTTATCTTCCATAAAAAGGAGGTAGGAGGGAAAGAGTAAATGAGCATTAGTATGTCTTGCTGCTGCTAGTTAAAATATAAAAATGCAGTACTGTTAGGCTAGGGTCATATAACAGTGCAGGTTGAAACGGACAGAGTCAGGTTTAAGCAATCAACTCCAAGAGTCTTGAATTGCTCCAGTGAACTCCAATGCACCAGAATTCGGATTCTAAGGTAACTTAAAGTGGTAACAAGCATACTAATGGCACAGAAATACAGTACGTATGGTATCTAGTCTAAAGGAAGGTTGGAGAATGTGTGGTCCTCCAAATGCTATCGTACTACAAGCCCCATCAGTCCTAGTCGGCATGATCCGTAGTGAAGGATGCTGGGAGCTGCAGTCCTACAATATCTGGAAGGCTACATGTTCCCATCCCTGGTGTAAAGGAAGCTAAAAACATATTCACTTTTGCTGCAATAGTATACACATTTAATTGGGTGTGCTGTAAGTCTCACTGAACTCAACGGGCATGACTTCTGATCAGACAGGACTGTTAGTGAAGGAAAAGAAAAGAAAACTGAAACTGGAGTGTGGAAAGTCACAGTGGCATAGATCTAAAGAACCATGCATGACCTCCAACCAATACACCAGAGTTTCTCTTCACCCCCTCCTTCCTCCATCCTATCCTGAAGAATAGGGAACCCCCATAATAGCATGTGATGCAGCATGAGGGGGATGCAGCTAGGGTAAAAGGAAATCTGAAGAAACCAGCAATCCTCCTGTGCCTTAGCTGAAATGCACTTTGGAGCTAAGCCAACAATTTAGGGTAGAGCACATTATAGTTGTCAAAGCATCCTTTAAACACTTGAACTGTGCCATATATTACAGTATTACAACCATATACCTCTCTCTCTCTCTCTCTCTCTCTCATAGCTTACTGTAAATACTCAATGGTTTCTTTCATCAAAACCAATGAACTGAGGCAGTCTTCAACATCAGCCTTCTCTCCTCCACAACCCAGTACAAATTGACAGGACACCAATCACCGCAGCTAAAGGCATTTTTTACATGTGAAAATGTCAACCGATTAATGCTTACAACCTAGGACTATAATGCATAAGTAAAATGACAGCTAGACAGTATCTTTGATTTTGTATCCAACACTCTTCCCACCATCTGTTGTTCAAATGGAAGACAAACAGCATGTGAGAGACTCAACACATGCTTTACTGTCTTAGGCAACGACAGGGTTTGGCCCATTTAATATATCTGGCATGTTCATGCATCTCTCTCTCTCTCTCTGGCTTTTCTTTGCAAACAAAGATTCAGGAAGGACTCATCCCGCGCTTTCTGCAAGTGCGCTGATGACTAAAAAGGCCAATCCGAGATAAACAAGTCCAGTTGCAGAAAGCACAGCAGAGGGTCTCTTTGGGTGATGTTTCCAGGTTGTGATTCTTTCTGCATTGTTGTTTCTTTTCAAGACTTGTTCGGTGTGAGTTCTCAAATAAAGCTGCAGCATTGTGGATAGTGCGTCTCCATGCCTCCCAATGTGAGGCCAGGGCAGACCATTGTTGATGATCAATTTGGCCAAGCCTGAGATGTTGTTTCAGGGAATGCTTCTATAGCTTTTTTGAAGTGCCCCTCTTATGCTGACCCGTGGCGAGTTCACCATAGAGTACTATTTTTGGGAGGCAATGGTCCTCCATCCTAGAAATGTGCCCTGCCCAGCGCAGCTGTGTTCTCAATATCATGGCCTCAATGCTGGTGATCCCTGCTTGCTCAAGGACAGCAACATTCGTCACATGGTCAGTCCAGTGTATATTTAGGATTGTACATATACAGCACTGATGAAAACGTTCGAGGAGTCATAAGTGTTAGTGATAAGTGACCCATGTTTCAGACCCATAAAGGAGAATAAACAGTACAATGGCTCTATACTGATTATTGTGCTTTGCCTCAGGTGTTTGTTACTCCAGACTCTTTTGTAAAGTCTTCCAAATGCGCTATATGCCTTTGCTAATCTGTGATCGATCTCTTTGTCAATCTTGGCATCTGAGAAGATGATGCTTCCCAGGTAGGTGAACTGCTGAATGGATTTAAGAACAGACTTCCCTCAGAAAAAGAGGTGATTGTAGGTCAGCGAGAGGTCATCTCTTTTCTTCATGTTTGTAAGTCAGATGCCTGGTAGGAAGGGGGGGAAGGGAAAAAGAAGCAGTTGCATGGAGAAACTGCAGAAACCCCTAAAAAAGGGACAAAAAGCATCATAAAACATTTAAATTAGGAGGCATGTGATGAATGACTCAATGGTCACCCCATAGCTCCAAATGGCTAAGATAGCCTAAGATGAGAAGGAGGGTAGGAACTTAAGCCTGCAAGGAATTTCCTAAACTTACTAAACAGTAGTGCAAGAAGAATGCTACATTTCCCACAATAATGCATAGCACAAGAAGAGGCAGGCATAGCTCCATCCTGCCTAGGCCCAGAAGCAGATGACAGGTCTGTCCCTTCATTCCAAATGCCAATGCCCTGGCCACGGAGGGAGAGAAGGTGAGGTAGGCGAAACTCCACCATGCCTAAACTCAGAAGCAAATGGAAGGCCCTTCCCTTCATTCCAACTGCCATTACCCTGGCCACCTGAGGGCAGGGAACTAGGTTTTTTGTTTGTTCTTTTACTTGTAAAGCACCATATACAGTGATGGTGCTAAATAATAATAATAATAATACCTAAGCTAATGTTAAAATGTTTTCAGTCTACAGCAAGGGTGACCTTCCAGATGTTGTTGGACTGCAACTGCCATCAGTTCTAGCCTATATAATGAATAGTGTAGGATTATGAGAGTTGCAGTCCAGCAGTAATTGGGGGAGGGACACAAGTTGTTCACCATGATCTACAGAAACCTGGGCTGCTTCCATATAAAGACCTATTGTGAAATGGCCATGGGTGTATCACTCTCATTTAATGGCAGGTTCTGATATTCTCTGTTCGTAATCCTCCTATTTCTTAGGGGTTTTTTTCCTGACTGCATGAAGTCCAAGTCCTTTTTAAGACGAGTGCAATAGTAATCCATACTCTTCACATGCTGACACCCTTAGTGCTATTGTTTGGTCTAGAGGTTTGGTTTTGGTGTAGGCATTGCCCTGTTAAAGAGGACCCTGTCACAGTGTAGCAAAGATCCAGAAAAATATTAGTTTATCCTATTTTTAATAAATATACTTAGTAATCTTCAACAAGGTTTTGTCTATTTAAAATAACAGGGAATAAATAATTACTACTAAATGAAAAAGTGGTATACAGGTTGACACCCCCCCATCCACAGATTCAGTATCCATGGTTTCATTTATCCATATCCAAACAAAAACAAATCTCTCTAGGCATTTCTAGGTCCTCTAGTGTGATTCTATGGTCAACTTCTGGTGTTTGTCTCACTGAAAATAATGGGGTTCCCTATTATCCATGGTTTCAGGTATCTATGAGGATGGGTGGGGGCTGGAATGTATCCCCCATGGATATAGGAGTCTACTTGTACTCTTGTGATGCAGTATATACATTTTTATAATTATGGAAAAAAAATCCTTCCCATTCATGGGTCATGTTAGCAAAGCGATTAACAAGAGTGATCAGAAAGGGTTTCACATTTAAAAAAAAATCTAGTATGCAGAGAAATTAGTTGGAGAGCTTTTCCTTATGAAATATTGCTAATTATTAGCAACTGAAATATAGTTGTCAGGGACATATATACACAGTCTGTCTATTAAATAACGAGACTGATACAATAACCCATATTTATATGTATTACAATTCTAATGCTTGTCCTCTTCAATATACTCCCCATTCACACTCACACAGCAATGCAGTCTTGCTTTCCACTGGTTGAGGGCGCTTGGAGCAGAGCAGTTTCTGTCAGCTGCGTCAACACATCTGCCGTTTTCTTCTTTACGCATCAATTGACTCAAAACTTATTCCTTTAAGCACTGGTTTCACTTTAGGGAAAAGAAAAATGTCGCTTAGTGCCAAATCTGGTGAATATGGAGGATGTTCAAGTGTAGTAATATGTTTATTGGACAAAAACTGCTTCACAGAAAGTGCTGTGTGAGCAGGAGCATTGTCTTGATGAAGAATGAAACCATTTCCCCACAGTTCTGGCCTTTTTTTTTTTCCCTGACTCTTTCTCTCAGATTTTTCAAAACTTCCTTAGAATAATGCTGGTTCACTGTTCTGCCTTCTGGAACCCATTCTGCCAAAATTACAAACTCATATGCTCTTGATGTAAAAACAACAACAACGAGCATGGCTTTGAATATGGACTCGTTTTGACATGCTTTTTTCATTCTTGGTGATGATGATGTTTTCCAGTGCACTGACTGTCATTTTGTCTCCGGATCATCCTGGAAGATCCTGAAAAAAACAAGTGATGATTTTTTTGGAAAAGGTTTGGGTCCGCCTCAAATTGCTGCAGAATGTCAGTTCAAATTTCCTTGCTGCACTCCCTTTGCTCTGGTGTGAGAACCCTAGGAACCATCTTGGCACAACTTTTCTCATGCTGAGATCCTCATGCAAAACTTCCACGCAAGCCATGTTCATTCACGGCTTCAGCTATCATTCAGACACTGAGTTGGCGGTCTCCTCGAACAATCTGGCTGATTTTTTTCACAATGTCTTCAGTTCATGAAGTGGGAGGTTGTCCAGGGCATTCATCGTCTTCCACATTCTCATGTCCTTCTCTGAATCTTTTGTACCACTCAAACACACATGCACGAGATATGCAGTCTTCCCCGTAGGCCTCAATAAGCATTTGAAAAGATTCCATTGTTGTTTTGTTCTATTTTATTAAAAATTTCAAATTGACACATTGCTTTACTTTTAAACTTAGTATTTTTCCAGCCCATAACACACAACGCAGCTGCTTTAAATGACAACTGACAATTAACTGAATGGCCAAGAGTGTTGACGTTTGTCATGCAGGTTCAGACATGTTCAAGGTCACCATTCAAACATTCACCATCAGTTCTCCCTAATTTGTCTGAAAAGTGGAAACACAATCTTGTTATTTAAGAGACAGACCTCATACACTGGCTCTAAGTTTTGCTGTTAATATACAAACTCCTAACCATCTCAGGACTGGAATATCTAGCAGACCTCCTTCCCCTATATGTGCCCAGTTGACTGCTGAGATCCTTGGTGAAGTGTATCATGGGGGTTTTCTGAGGCTGAGAGAGTGTGGCTTTCCCAAGGTCACCTAGTGGGTTTTCATGGCCAAGAAGGGATTCAAACCCTAGTCTCCAAAGTCAAACTCCCAACACTCAAACTGCTACGCCACACTGGCTCCCCCCTCCACAATCTCTCGCTCTCTCTCTGAATGATGTGGAAAAATTTCCACAGAAATACACGTTATTGGAAACATTTCTGTGAGTGAGTGTGTATGTGTATATATATATCTCCATAGTTGGCTGGGCTATTTATTATATTGCAATCAGTCATGCCTGATGGACTAACTATAGGATATAACATTCTAGCTGTTCTCCTAAGGAGATGATTATTGACAAACCCAAGTACTCAGACGAATCAACTAACAAACACACTGCTATTTTACAAAATCTCTTGCTTCTTGATCAAATGGTCAGGACGAATGTCACAAGTTGCCTGTGCCACAGACTCACATATATCGTTCTAGTGAAATAAAATGTTGAATTAGTTTCCTGAATCAGTTTTTTTTTCTCAACCTGAAACAGAACTAATAAGTAGTGCCGAGAGTGAGTGAGTGAAGCTGAAGGTACTACAAAAGAAAATTCAGCTGTTGACTTTTGATATTTCAGGTACAACTTTTTTAGGTATGTGACTCGTCCAAAAATAGTATTCTTTTTCCCCCCAGGTGTAATAATTTTTGATAGCTTTTCCTGTCTGCTGTTATGTAATGCTGATTAGCTAAGTTTGCTTTTAGCAGTGTAGTATATATCACAGGTTCTTAACCTGTGGTCTGCAGACCCCCTGGGGTCCGTGATGTTCTCACAGGGGGTCCTGCGAAGGAAAAAAGAACAAGTCCCTAAAGAAAGCCGCGTACTGAACGGACAGTGAGTGCTGAGCATGCTCTTGGCTCTGTTGTGTGATGGCAATGGCCCTCCCTCCTTCCCTTAGCCTCTGGGAAGCAAACCAATTGATGAAGACACAGAGAACCCACCTTCTGGAAGTACAATAGTTAATTCTCCTTTCAATCCTTCCTCCTACCTTTTGCTCACATGGGGTGAGGAATGGGGGAAAGGACACAGGAAAGGGAGAAGGTGGAGAGCAGTCAGTGGTGGATGCCTTGGGAAAGAGGAGAGGAGGCTGCTGTTCATCCACAGAACCCCCTTTTATCTGATTGTCTTTGCCATTCGTGCATGACTGAATGATGGGGGGAAGGGAGTGCACACACTACATTCGCTTGTGCTGAAGGGAATGGACAGACGGGAAAACACAAGAGTGAATGATCAGGGAAGAGATGGGAGGAAGGGAGTGCGTGTGCTGCGGTCACTACATTCACTCTGAAAATGTCTACCTGATGGTGTGGGGAAGCAGTGAAAACGGGACAGGAAGAGGAAATGGGTGACAGCGAAGGAGCCACGTGACATGAGGCAAGGCAAAGGCTGGCTGGCTGGGCCTGTGCGTTGCTGTTCAATCTGCTCTAGCCGCAAACTGGTGGGAGAAAAGTCTTCTCTCCTTCACCGGCCCTCTGAGGGAAGATTTAATGGATGGTGCAATTGTCAATGGTTCAGTATTCAGGTATTATTATTATTGTTGTTGTTGTTATGATAAGTCTTGGGGGTCCACAGCAACAAACGATATTTAAAGGGGATCCCTAGTAAAGAAAGGTTAAGAAGCATTGGTATATGCTGTTTAGAAGTACAGTACAGTATATGCTACAGACGCCTCTTGCTAGAGTTCTGTGCAGAACAACAGCTGACTATTACAAACACAATCTTTCAGCAGAAAGATAGCTTGAAGACAACCTGGATGCATACCCGATCCAAACATTGGCACCTCATTGACTATGTTCTAGTCCGCCAGAGAAACATTCCCGATGTCTGTCATACTCGTGTGATGCCCAGGCATGGCGACGCACTATCCACAATGCTGCAGCCTTATTTGAGAACTCACGCCGAACAGGTCTTGAAGAGAAACGACAACGCAGAAAGAATTACAACCTGGAAACATCACCCAAGGAGACCTTCTGCTTTGCTTTCTGCAACTGGACTTGTTTATCTCGGATTGGCCTTTTTAGTCATCAGCGTGCTTGCAGAAAGCGCGGGATGAGTCCTTCCTGAATTTTCATTTGCGAAGAAAAGCCAGAGAGAGAGAGAGAGACAATATATGCTATTCTCTTTATATTATTACAATTATTCTAATAAAATAATTTCCATATAATGCTTTGAAAGTGTTTGAATATAATACTTAAACCAAACATGGTAAATCAGAAAACACTATTTTACACACTAGATAATTTTACAGAGAATTATCCAGTTTTAATTTTATTTTTTTGAAAACTCTTATCACTGAATCCAACCATATTTTTATTATTCACAGCAATCAGATTGCACCTGAATGTACTAGTAGATAAACAAATGGAATAAAGCCAATAATCAAAGTTATAAAAAATGAACATTTGTGTGTACATGTACACATATATCTGTGTGCACTTTTCCCATATTAATAAAAAGAAAAAGTTTAATGTATGGAATCAATTTTTAAAAACTGGGTAACAGGTAGCCACGATTGATTATAAATTCCATCTCTAAATAGTGTGTTTCAGGCTACACCCTTTGTCTTCACCAGATAACATTTTATGTTCTTCTTTAAAATGAAACTTTCAGCTCATCTTGCATGTGACACCAGTGATATCTTGCTATTCCAATTTATAGTTCAAATGACAGATTCTAATCCATAGACTATGCGTTCCTAATTCATGTATTATTTTATTTTTGGAATCAATGGAATTTAACACTAGCATCAGCCAAGGGGTCAAATCTTGTTCAAGACAAAAGACAACATTCCTCATCTCTACTGAAAGTGACCAACTGTTTAGTATCAACAGAAATTATTGCTTCTTACTCAAGGTGCTGTCAAACTGTATTAATCTCACTTAAAAAGGCAAATTTAGCTAATCAGCATTACATCACAGCAGGCAGGAAAAGCTAGGCTCTTCTCTTTTTCACCCATAAAACCATACGTGAAAATCTACAGATAAACAGGTGGGATTAAAATGTTTTTAAAAATCTGAATTTGATTAATTAGCACAGCATATTTTAGTACAGTACTAGATAATTATTAAGGGAATGTACACATAATAGCTTGTTCTTAGCAGAATACATTTAAAGTGGCAATGTGGTTAAAAATCAGACCTAACATGTATCTTAATATAAAGAATACAAAAGAATATAAAACACCCTTCAGTAAAAATATTCAGGATTCCCAAAGTACTTTTTAAAGCAGCAGGGGAGGGGGAGAGCCATGTGATAATGTTCTCTTTCTTTTAATTCATGTTTTAAATCCTTATGGTTTAAGGAGTCTATGGTGCATTCTAATGTCTCAAGTAACCAAGTACCTACCATACTTCAGAGTGCAGGAACACAGAGCAAAGCCTATAAGAAAGATCTTAATATGTAGGTAGACTGAAATAGAAGTTGATCCATATTTGATTCACGGTCCAAATTCACATAAATTTTCTGCCTATAAGCAAGGGCCTTTCTCCTCTTTAGCAAATTAGTTAAATAAATTGTTTGACCCAAGCACAAACTGCAGTTTAGAATACAACATCCCAATGCTAACCAAAATGTTTGTAACCACATGAAAACTCATGATTTGTGCTCAAGAGCCAGGTTGGTATTGTTGTTTAAACATTAGGTTAGGACTCTGGAGACTGCTGAGCCATGGAAAACCACAGGATGACCCTTGGGCAAGTCACACTCCCTCAGGCCCAAAGGAAGGCAATGGCAACCTCCCCCCCCCCCAAAAAAAAATCTTAACAAGAAAACCCTGTGATAGGTTCACTTTAGGGTCCCCATAAGTTGGAAACAACTTGAAGGCACACAACAACAAAATTTAAACGAACTGCTTGTATGTCTATGGTTAAACTGCAGCAAAGAGGGACAGAATCCTGGTGAGTAGACAGTTATTGACTACAAAATGGACACCATGCATACAGATGTCCAAACTATCTTCCCAGAACAAAAACTTTTGAGAAAAATTCTATTGGATACCAAAATTATTATGGTTTCCTTTCCCTCCCTCCTTGCCTTCTTCACTCTCCCTTGGGATGGAAAACAATGGCAGAAGTGCATTTTAAAAGAAGATTGTACAATGTATTGAGAAATACTATTGGCACAGAAAAGGCCCAGTATTCTCAACAGCAATACAGTTCCAAACACTGAATTAGATAACAATATGAAAGGAAAATAACTAGTATACATACATGCACTTAAAAATAATGTAACAAGACATTCTGGCTGCCTTCTGGCACTCCAGCCTTCTTTGTGCGAAACCTTATCATGTTAGACCTCCAACTCACTTAACTCTGGAATGGATCAAGAACAAATCAATTTATTGTTAATAGGGATAAATGGATTATGGGCTGGAGCCTCATCTAACTTCTGTATTTAAGCTGAGCTGATCACATTATCACTACTGCCTTAAACTGTACAGCTGCTTTAGATCATTACTACCCAGTCACTTCTTGAAGAGTATTAGCAAAGCAGGTAACTTTTGGAAGTTACTGCTATACCTTGTATTAAAGAAAGTGGGCTCTCTTGTCAATAAACCAGTTGAAGTTGAGGAAGAAGACAAGCATTGGTTATACAGTATTATTTCAGTTTATATCCTGCCTTTTGGCCCTATTGGAACTTAATGGTAGCTCACAAAGTTTTAAAGAAAGCTTAAATGTAGTTATTGCTAAACACAAATGTAGTTATTACTAGTTATTACTAGCAGTTGCTACTAGTAACAGAACTCATTGTTAAAAACATCACTGAAAGACTTAAAAGTGACTATCCTTGGCTAAGTGTTTGGGAAAATAGGATTTTTTGTACATTTTCAGGGGGGAAAGAGATTGGGCTAGTGGGTTTTCTCTTGGAGCAGGGGTAATGTGTTTTGGAGTACAAGCCCTATAGAGTCTAGATAGCAATGTCAACAGACAGGGATGATAGGACTTACAGCGTCAAACATTTAGAAGGTCTCAGGTTGCCCACTCCCGCCATAGAGAGACTACTATAATTGCAACTGTGCAAATGAGCAGACTCTCATTCAGGTAGTCATGAACCTGCCTCTCCAATAGACTCCACTCAAATATTTCAACGTGTGTGTGTGTGTGTGTGTGTGTGTAGAGACATACAGATACACATAAAAAAATAGGGGAAGTTTACAGATACATATAATACAATGGAAGGATTCAGTCAGGTACCTATTAACAATTCTGAAAGCTGTTAACCTAGGTGAAAAAAAAGGTATTTCATGGATGCTGAAATGATGCCATGATAGCAGAAACAGGACTTCTGCAGCCCACCTTTAGGTGTTCCCATGTGGCCCTTGTCTCCCATAAGCCCTCAGATATTTGGAGGAGGAACTAGCTGCTGAAAAACAGGTTTTTCAGGGGGGGAAATGGACCCCATTTTGGCCTGTAAATACTGTTTTGGGCCCCCCACAAAAATCAGGACACCTCACCTATAAATTACTGCAAGTGGCTTTCAGTCACCCAAAACATCACTTCCAGTGGCTGCTGGGTGCACCAGTCTAGCCTCCTAAGTGTTCACCTGGTGCTGGAAACAGCCCACTAACCCTCACCATATGGCCACCCCTGCCCATTAAGCTCCAGGAAAGTCTCTCCAGGCAGGGCATTCCACAGCCAGGGTCACCACTGAGGAAGCACTCTTTCTCTTTGTACCCTCTATACTTCAAATTTGGGAGGTCGTGTCCTTTCGAATAGAAGACAATTCTTTGTTTGAAGGGCTGCTAGGGGAGAGTCCTCTTTTTAAAGGGCTCTTCAGTGTATTTGAAGGGCTGTCCAGTCCAAGTCCAACTGACATATAAGGAACCATAAGGAGGCTGTTTATAGTTAGTACTTGGACAGCAGACTCAGCAGGAATACAGTCCAGCTGATTACAGTCTTCCTCACCTGGGTGAGACACAGCAAATATCTATTTAAATAATACAAATCATTTCTGATTTTGTTTTTTGTACATATAAGCTAACACCTTTTTATGCATACTGGTGTCCTTTTTTTTTTTGGTCCTCTTTTTGGTGATGTGGGAGTGGCCACCCTTCTTCAGCTGAAGAGAGAACACACAGACAGCCTTCAGTTGATTATTTTAAGTAGGGGTATGACTCTCTTATAATTCCTTATAACACCCAAAACATCTGGAGATACATGCATTGGTACATGTGAGAAGAAGTGTTGTTTTTTTTAAGGTCATGGCTGTATGGAGTTTTATACATCATCAGTATCTGAATTATGTTCAACAACAAATAGTCAGAGACCAAAAGAAAGGAGGGGCTTGGCATCTGACTCCAGCTACAACTCTCCTTGCCATTCTGTGCCCCAGCTGACGTTTCTGAACTATCTCCCAATGCAGTATCATGTACAATGCAGCCACAAGGTTCATGCCAGTGTTTGAATGGACTTGTCATAAGTTTTCCTTCACTTACATAAAGTGGGCCCTCCAGAACCACAGGGATTTGGTTCTGGGACATCCCACGATGCGATGGTCAAGAGCCATATTATTAAATGGCAGTGATGTGAACACACACTCTTCAGCATGTCCATGTTCATGTCACCACCACTGAATAATATGGGGCGTAGTGAACCACAGACAGTCCAGACATGAAACAATCTCTGGGACATCCCACGTGGATTGAGAGCCTGCTGATATGGAAGACCTACTATATTAGACATTTACTCATTTGTTCATCACCCTCATGTGTATACCAAGGAGCTACCCAATTTCTTCTAAAGAGGAGGTCCTGTCATGTCAAACCTCTTGGTCATTTCTGCATTCTCCAGATCAACCAAGAGAAGCATCCATCACACCAGCTAGAAAATCTCCCAGAGGTCTCCAGAGTGCATTAGAATCCATTGGCTCTTGGAAAAGAGCCCATCTATCCTGAGATGGAAGACCCAGATGCATTTCCCCCCTTCTCCTTCAGTATTACAATAATAAATTAAACAACCAACAATTTGCTTTCACAATGCAGTTTGATTTCATAATGGCCAATATCAGCTTCCTGTGGCAGGTCCCTAACTCTTCTTGATGGTAAGACTGGCCCTAATCCAGATGTGAACTAGGCAGAAAGAAAATTACGACTGTAGTATAGGGTACTAAGATGTATTCCTCCAACTCATCTCAAAAAATACATTTGGGTAATTGACACTCAGAAACAATCTTAATAATAGCAAAAGAGTTGTAGAAGTTGTAGTCCAAAAATCTTACTTTTCCAAGCTCTGCTTTCTACCACTAAAGGACCAGTCATTCTTCTCTATTGCCAAAATAATAATAATTAAAAAATCTAAAGAACACCTCTCTGCTCTACAACAAGCACTAAGCCTAACTATAATGTGGACACCTGCCCACAAAAGCTTGCATTAAGACCACTGTATTGTTTTCCAGACCCCTGAACAGCTGCCAGGTGGCAACAGCTTTTAGTCATTTCTAACCTGAGGCATATTTGAACCCATGACCTAGAGGTGAAAGGCTCTGTATCCCATTACAAAGCCCCACAGCCACACTCTGTAGTTTACTGATGCATAAAAAGTGTTCTGCAGTACTAGAATTGGGAAGCACCCTAAATAAAACAAAGTTATATTTTGTTATCAGTGATAAAAGAAATCCTGAACTGCAGGACAGTTAAAAGATGTAATAATCTTTTCTATTCTCCCTTTGAACATTTAAAATTGCCAGATCACCACTGCCTCTTGAGTGATTTAACTGGCAGTTCATTCCTCTTTTTACAGTGGCATTTTCTCATCCTTCATTGTCAGTTCTAGATGACTCACAAATCTTGCCAAACAATTATATGGTATTATACTAACAGGTTCCATAAAGCACTGCATATCATACTGTACAAATCCACAAGCATCTACAGACAATGTAAATCAGTGGAGGACCTCTCCCCATCTCATATTAAACTTTAATCCTGAATAATAAAATGAGTGAAAGAAAAAATTATATTGTTCAATAACTTATTTTCATAAGAGAATGAAGTATTTATTTTTGAGCATGTTAAGTTGGCTCTCACTACATTAATGGATTTATAGTAAAATGCCTAAAGACACAGATAAAATATTTGAGCAAATGCATGTAGGTGGCTCAAATTTCATCATTATTTGAACACTATTTTGTACTTTAACTGCATGAAGCCCCTGTCACCCAGGGAAAACTTTCAAAGGCCTTTGACTCCTTTTGCATATTTGCAGGTGCAAAAATCTAGGTGCACAGGGTGGGTTTCCAAAGGTGGATGATGTCATGATTCAAAATATTTGCCTTCAGGGGTCAGCTTGACATATTTTGTAATATTGTGCTTTTACAACTCTTGCACATTCATACAATGAGCTATAAGGGAAAACAGTGGTTCTGAGGAGGGCTGTAAATCTTCACCAGTCCCATTCTTGCATGCAAGAGTTAATTTCACAAGTTTTCTAGCCGCCGGATTAGTGTAAGAGGTTTTTTGCACATTTTAAATTATTTTTTTAAACTTTTGAGACTTTTTTGGTGAAGAATTTGTTTGCCCAAAAAGTTCTTGTCATAAGTCCTTGTTGTAAGTGGGAGGTGGATGGAACCATCCTCCTCCTCACACCCCCTGATCAGAAGCTGAACAAACCTCCTTCAGCAGATTTGGCTACTGGCTCTTAAGGTGGTGTGGGGGGTTAGGCCAGATGTTGGTTAGCTATGTATACATAACTAAATACAACAAAATCCAAAAGCCACAAAAAAGCAATACATTTATTGCTCAACCAAAATGCTCAAATTACATCAAGCAAAATGTTGAAGCTCCACTGGCTTTTTAATCAGGCGAAAAGATGTTTTAAAGAATCATACAGGAGAAAAAAAGTGACAATGAAAAGAATCATACGCCTACACTTTATATATAAAAAAATTCTGTTATAGTTCAAGTTGTTCTGGAGGGATCTCAATGCAAGCAGAGGCCACTTTATTTCCACATTTCTATCTTAAAGAGATGGTTTAAAGAGATACCATCAAAATAACAGTGGATGAAGTTCTGCTTTTGCTTGAGGTTTTCTTTCTTCAGGACCATTGTAATCTAATTCTAGTTGTATATACAGTATACACATTTTATCATCCTATTTTCACATTCTTTCATGTCACATATACAGATACACATATATAGATGTTTATGTTTCATTGTATCAAACTACTGTGTATGGATATACTTTTGCAGTAACATTCATGTGACAGGTTAACAGACCTGTTAGAATGCTTTTTCAATTGAAGTTCTACAGAAACTTTCGGTACCACAGTCTTTTACAACCTTTTGTCTCTTATTACTGGTTTACTTTGCTCAGCCCCCCACTTCTTCTTTACTTTGTGGGGTGAGGCAGTAGAGGTGGATGGGGTTCTGCAGATCCTCAGGGATTTGTTTACCAAAATGAATGTGGAATATCACTCTGTTAGAACTAGAGGTGGGAAGAACTGCTAGGCTCCACCCTGGGAAATGGCAGAAGTTGGGAAAGTACCAGTGGCAGCTCTAGGGGTGTATGGAGAGGCCAGACCACGCCAGGTAACACCATCGGGGGGGAGGGATAACACCAGCCTTAGTGACACCACAGGAAAGTACCTTTAAGAAAAATTAATATATTGAGGTGGTGAAG